>CM060352.1:105734448-106334448 GCA_030545235.1 Helianthus tuberosus | reverse complement strand
AGTCTCAAACCTGGTGTAGAGCAGAACCACGTGAGAGTTGATTAAGCTCAAACTTCCTTTCTTTAAGTATCAACCTTTTTTTTAATAATATAAAAAATTACAGAAATAGCATAACTTAAGAATTAAAAAGTATAATTTTTCCCATTTCAACTCAAGTTTCCATGATGGAATATGTATACAAATTAATACTTAACGTCTCTAAGATGATCTTACTCATGGGAATTCAAATCATGAATTCAAAATCTAATAAAGATCGCAAATTTCTAATTGCAGGTATTCCATGCGCAAGCAAAAGAGTGGGAGAGGACAATCTGTCACACCCTTTTCTAAGGCGGAAGCACGAGGTGTGAACATGAAAGGTTCTCATTGCTTACGAATTGTAAACATACTACATGCTTGTAAAAATAACTTCAAATACCATTAACATTACGTAACTAAAAACATAGGTTAAGTTTGGAGTTTACATCACATCATAAAACGTTGTCTGAAAAGTTTACAACATTATTCATAGATAAACATAAACGACATCCCGGAGCAAGAGTAAGACCGCGCGCATATCCACTTTAGTTACCTGAAATACATGTGAGTTTTTGGAAAATCGTCAACATAATGTTGGTGTGAATTCATGCAGGTTTTGTATTGAATGTTTAAATACTTGAATGAAAACATGGTATGTAACTTGTAAAACGTAACTGTAACTGAGTACTATGAATGTAAGTAATATGAGATCGCTAGTGGTTTGCAAGGCCACTAACATGTGTCACGACATAGGAAGCCACCAAACCTAGGCATTTTTGTCGACTTTGACTGAGACACAGAAGCACTCAATGGTAGAAGTAGGCCAAGAGTGGGGCTGCCTGAAACCCATTAGATCTAACCTTTTGTTCCGCGGTCTGAATGTATACGTTGATTAATGGTGCTTATGGTACCCTATTCGGGACATGATCTAAAGTATCATTCCGTAGTTTTTGTATTCAACATACCAAATCACATGTATTTTCCCCAAGTTAGAAAACAAATATAAGTCTAAAAGTGGGGACATGAACTCACAATTTTGTGTTCCTTGCGCCGTAAACTTCACCGGGTTTTGCTTATATTGCGTCGTGACCTAAACGCGTTTTATTAACGTTAGTCACTAGACTTGCATCGCACAAGTACAAGTCACCATATTTTATGTATTTGTTCTTGTGTTAAAAATAATTTATATTTTTAACTATGTGTCTTACTTATATTATTTCCTCAAAAATAAATATAAGTATCTTGTATTTTTCACCCGAATTATGTTTTTCTTCAAAACTTCATTTCATGTTCATAACTTGTCCAAGTTATTTATTCTATCAAGTAATATATTTTCATAAATATATCTTCTTGTATTTGTCTAAGCATGTTGTATGTGTATTTTTTTTGTATTTTCACTCCTTGGGAGTATTTAGTGTATTTTCAAGTCCTAATACACTATTACATGTAATACATACTACATACACTTAGCACAAAATTTGGTGATCAATAAATATATATATTTTTCTCAAAAATATACATACTTAATATAAATTTTAATCTTGAAGAAATCATCATTTCTTAACACAAAAATTAGGGAAACCTTGGTAAATATTTTTAGATACATTTTTAGGGAATAAGTTTCTCAAAAACTTATATTTTTCTAAGTGTCAAAATTTATAAAAATTTTGACATGGTTTCCCCTAAAAATGGAGGTTTCCCATGTTTTCAAAACATGTGTTTATTTTCTTTTAAATCATCATCAAACATCAACAACTCATTCAACACTTACCGAGTGTCAAAATCAAGTAAATTTCACTACATCATGAACTTGAACTTTTTGTAAAAACTTGTAGTAACTTACCATGTTATTTAGTAGGTTTAGTTACCCTTAAAAAGACATGGTTGTTTGTTTGTAAATCTCATTCTTGAAGGATTTAGTCATTTACAGCTTGTAAGATGATTTTTTCTAAAAATATTTCTTTTGTATTCTTCTTGTTTCATAAGTGTTTATACCCTTGTTTTTCTAAAAAAAATAGTGTAGGTTTAAGTAAAAACCAAGATCTTCTAAAAATCATATTTTAAACTTGGTTTTCTTGGAAAATTATTCATAAATCTTGGATTTATAAGTTTACTAGCTCACTTTGTTTATTACTTTTCAAGAAATCATTTTTATTCATCAAGTTCATGTCTTTACAAGAAGATGATTATTCTAGGTTGTTACATAATCATCCTCCCACTTGCTAGATTAAGTGTTTAAACATCATCTAGCAAGCTTCATGTGATGATTAACATCATCATCTCAAGAAATCAACAAACAAACATTACTCATGCACTAAACAATATCATTTCAACAAGATTTCATCAAATGTAAAGCTTATATTTCAAGATTTAAGTTCAAGTCTTTTAGTATTCTTATGTTAATCGACATATTATATCTTTTATCCATTAAAAATAGAAGTAACAAGAGTTAAAAAGAATCTTACTACTAGCTTCAAGCTAGGGAAGATCACAAGTGAAAATGGAGTGGATAATAGCACACAAGGGAGGTCCTTCAAGATCCGTGAGTTCCAAGCTTCCTAAAACACATTGTTACACCCTTGGATGAACTTGGAATAGGTTGGATTGAATTGAAAAAGTGATGGTGTGGGGAAGGGGGTTCGGCCGTGAGCTTTAGAGAGGGAGAGGAAGAGTGTGGTGGAGTTGTGAGGATGATGAAGATGGTTATATTCTTATAGTCCTTAAATCTCTATTACCCATAGGTTATAATGTCCAAGAAGTACAATACAAGATCAAGGCAAATCCCAAGGAAGGATTATGGAAGATTTAGTGAAGATTGTGAAATCTTTGAGGTGGGGCCACAATCTTGGGCCGTAGACAAGCAAGGGAGGGGGTAAATGTAATTTGAAGAGGGTAATAAGTTAGGGTGTTAAGTGTAATATCTAATGTTTAGTGTGTATCTTGCATTAGGTAGTATGTTAGGGTGTTCAGAAACCATAACTAGTTCAGAAAAGTAAAACAATGCTTCTAGCAATATTTTGGTTTTCCAGGTAATGTCCGGTTGTTCGGTTAGATACCGGTTCGTTAAAGTGTTAAATTTCACCGTTTAGTGTCCTTTATGTATCCTTTTATGACCCTTTTAATTCCCGACACTTAGGAAGATATTCAGGACCATTTAGTCATGTTTTTGCATGGTACAATCTTGTTACAATGCTGAATTTTGCTGAAATATGTGAAATTCAGCATTTAAAGTGTGTTTCGGGTGCTATTCGTATTTTAGCTTCCGAAAAGTCTATATGATAACCCTTGTATGTACTCTTGGGTTTTAATGTATTCTTGATGTTGGACCTACACCTAGGCCCCAATTCTATTGTATGACTGCTTTCTGCAGATTTGTTGACACAATGTGTCTTACCGGTGAGTTTACTAGTATTTCTGACGCAACGATGTTCATTAATGTATAAAGCAATATCTTGTAGTATAAAACGTGCATGAATTCACTTGTATAGTACGTAATCAGACAATGTTGACATTTAAGCACATAATTGCAGTTATCAAGTATTAATTAAATTGTACGGAAATTACCGGTTTTGTGCCAGTTGTCACAGTCTCCCCCCGTTAAGAGAATTCCGTCCCGAAATTCAGGCTGATCTATCTCTCGCAGGAGTTTTCTTGAACAGGTGGGGGTACTTTTCTTTGAATTGGTCTTCACGTTCCCACGTGTACTCGGGTCCGTGCTTAGAGTTCCAACGTACTTTGACAAGTTTGACACTGCTCCTTCTGGTCTTGTTGACTTTCCAGTCTGTAACCTCAACGGGTTGTTCTGTAAATCGAAGGGTGTCGTCAATATGCACTTCATCCGCAGGGATGATCACTATTTCTTGTGTTGGACTCTTCTTGAGGTTGGATACATGGAACGTATCATGCACTCTGTTAAGTTCTTCCGGTAATTCTAACTTGTATGCCACGGTACCAATTCTTTCCAAAATCTTGAATGGTCCGATGTATCGTGGATTCAGCTTTCCACGCTTTCCAAATCTTACTACGCCCTTCCAAGGTGAGACCTTTAACTAAACTTTGTCTCCCACCTCGAATTCAAATGGTTTTCGTCTTCGATCATCGTAGCTCTTTTGTCGATCTCGAGCCGCCTTAATGCGCTCTTAGATCTGCATAATCTTGTCGGTTGTTGACGGGTGGTCCGTAGGACAACCCTTAAGTGGTTTAAAAAGATTAAAATTCCATGCCTTACTTGGTTATTTGCTTGAACTTAGTAACTACGAGTGTTCGTGTGTTTTGCAGGTAAATCGTTGAATTCGGTGCATTTAGAACGCTCAGTCATGAAACAAGACATATGGGATTTCAGTTAATATCAATCATCACATCATCAGCTATCCATGTGACTTTATGGTAGGCATTGATTAATTTTTTCAAAGAGGAACATGCACATGAGGTGATGCAGGACATTGGAAAAAGGGGTTGTTGTTTTGACTTCTTGTGAGGGGTTATTCAAAGTCAATAAGATAGCAGCTAATTCATCATCATTGGGCCGTACATGATTAGCAACAACATATAATTGGCGGTTGACATTGGACTTTGGAGGAGACTTGTTGGATCATCTTCATTGGGCCGCCACACAAAAGGCAAGACCTCCACATCAGTATAGCACATGGATTTGGGCGGCATATATCACACACACACATGCGAGTTGGATCATCATCATTGGGCCGGTAACAAGAGCAATATCACGTGGATTGGGGTTTGGTTTTGGTCAACAACATTATTGGTTGGTAAAGTCAAGTGAAAGAAGAATTGGCAGCCTATACACGTGAAAGCGGCACATGTTGGACTTTTGTGAAGGAGGGCTGCCACACACATTTATCATCACATGATGGCAGATCAAAGGAGCACATGGACTCCTATAATTGGGCCGCTTTGGAGGTGAGTTGAACATGGGCCATGGCAACACTCAAGTGTGGGGAAGATGTGCGGATATTTGTGTGAAGGTGGTGATAGGAAATTGGATCATTTACAATATCTGTTGTGTCAAACTTCACCAGGTCAATGTACTTTTTCCTTAGTCTTGTTGTGTTCTTTAGTTTTGAAATATTGGTAGTTAGTTTGTTTGGTGGTGTCATGTTTAAAAAAAAAAAAGAAAAAAAAAATATATATAAAATGAAAAGTGCAAAAAGAAATTTGGGGTTTGAGAATTTAAGCAAAGGTTGATGTTGTTGGTTAAAAGCGATCTTTCCCTCAAAACCATACATTGGGACAATGTATCCCAAGTGTGGGGATGGGGGGAATTTTTGAGGAATTTTAAAATTTTTGTGAATCCGAGCGAAACTTGTTAAAATTTGAAAGCTTGATATTGTACCATTTGACACACCGACACCCATTCCTAGTCTTTTCTTGGTGAGGATTTGAGCCACACATGATTGTTATTGATATTTCATTGTTTGAGTGGCGGTGTGTGTTTTGTGTTAATAGAACTTGTGTACGAATTCTTGTTAAATCCTAGAGTTAACATGCTTTTGAAAATGATAGGGGACTTTTAGGTAGCCTCGTCTAGACGTGTGAGAGTGCGGGATTGGTGGGTTGGACCTCATACGTTACATATATGAGCTTGGTATTGTGAGGGGTGGGGGGTTTGGTCTTTAGAAAGCCATTTTGAGCCTTAGACCATTCAGTTGTGACCCAAGCCTACTTCCTATATAAATTTTACCGATTGAGATGACCCGGTTTAGGAGATTTAGTATGTAGTATTGATGTTCTTGTATATATTGTTGAGTTTGATGTGTTATAAAAAAAAGAAAAAGAAAAAAAAAAGAAAAGAAAAAAAAAGAGAAAGAGAAAAAAATATGAAAAATACAAAAATAAGTATTTAGTTGCAATAGAGTTGAGAATGTCAAGAAGCTTTGTATTTATTTTTGGTGTTTGCTTTGTAGTAGTAGAAATAAAAAAAACCGGGTCGAATCAATTAGCTCTTTCATATGTATTTCACCATTTTCCTACCTGGACACTTAGCCCCGTTACAACCCGTAAGTCCCTTTGATTCTAAAGCATGTTAGATATTTGTTAGGAGGAAACTTGATTTGTATACAAGCTTATTGTCGCGCACACACACACACGCATTGAGAGGTTTAGCATTATGTGCTAATATTTCTTGTCACCGAGAGTTTTTGTGAGGGGTGTGTCTTGTGGTATGATTGGAAGTTAGTAAAAGGATGGCACATTTAGCTTGGTTTACATTGATCGCTTGTTTTGAAATTGATTTGATGAGTTGCTTGGGACAAGCAACGGGTAAGTGTGGGGATGTGACGGGTGGTCCGTAGGACAACCCTTAAGTGGTTTAAAAAGATTAAAATTCCATGCCTTACTTGGTTATTTGCTTGAACTTAGTAACTACGAGTGTTCGTGTGTTTTGCAGGTAAATCGTTGAATTCGGTGCATTTAGAACGCTCAGTCATGAAACAAGACATATGGGATTTCAGTTAATATCAATCATCACATCATCAGCTATCCATGTGACTTTATGGTAGGCATTGATTAATTTTTTCAAAGAGGAACATGCACATGAGGTGATGCAGGACATTGGAAAAAGGGGTTGTTGTTTTGACTTCTTGTGAGGGGTTATTCAAAGTCAATAAGATAGCAGCTAATTCATCATCATTGGGCCGCACATGATTAGCAACAACATATAATTGGCGGTTGACATTGGACTTTGGAGGAGACTTGTTGGATCATCTTCATTGGGCCGCCACACAAAAGGCAAGACCTCCACATCAGTATAGCACATGGATTTGGGCGGCATATATCACACACACACATGCGAGTTGGATCATCATCATTGGGCCGGTAACAAGAGCAATATCACGTGGATTGGGGTTTGGTTTTGGTCAACAACATTATTGGTTGGTAAAGTCAAGTGAAAGAAGAATTGGCAGCCTATACACGTGAAAGCGGCACATGTTGGACTTTTGTGAAGGAGGGCTGCCACACACATTTATCATCACATGATGGCAGATCAAAGGAGCACATGGACTCCTATAATTGGGCCGCTTTGGAGGTGAGTTGAACATGGGCCGCCACACAAGAGTCATCATCACTTTTCAATCTGAGGAGGAATCATCTTGGCGGTGCATATGATGTTAACAAGGGCTGACACATTGGACTTTGGCAGCATATCATGTGCAAAGCATAAAACTCAGGTCATCACCGTAAATTACGGTCTTACCGTAATTTACGGTGGACATGAAATAGGCCAATTACTCACCGTAAATCAGTCCTTTATCACCGTAACACTATTAAGTTCTGCGATCCAATCCGTAACTGCCTCTTTAAATCAATTTTTATTGTGTCTTTTCACATGTTCTTATCATTGGACGGTTTTGGGACTCATTAGGGGCGAATTTTGGCTATCTTGCTTGGTTTGGAACAATTGCTAACATTCGGTTTGTGTTTTTGATTTGTATGAACATCGAATTGCTTGTTATGATAATTCACCAAACTATGTCCGGCTAAACTTTTCGGTGATCATCTTAGGTGAAGGTTTCTATTGAACTTTTGTGTGTTTATTTCCGAATTTCTAGAATGATAACTTGCGTTGCTTGAATATCATGGTGTATGTTTAATTGCTTGTAACTTGTTAATTGATATTGCAATTTCTAGTCTCAATCGTACGTTCTTGGTGCCGTTGGCAATCGAGATATCACGGGAAGGGTTAGGGTTGGTTATTGATTAATTGGTCATCGGGAAACAACCTCGCGTTTATATAATCCGAGTACTTTGTTCCCTTTTATCACTTCGATTATGCATACACGAGTTATGTCTATGTAACTCTTTCTAGTTGGAATTGCACACAATCGTTTAAAGAAACTGGAACCTAGGATGGTCATTGTTCTCTCCTAATCTGTTTTAAAACCTACATTTGATTTGCCATTAGTTTAATTCAGTTTTCTAAAACAATAATCCAACTCATTGATCTTTAATTTTTGCAAATTAGGATAATTGTAGTTTATTTGCAAGGCTATACAATTGACATATTTTCCACATACTCCCTGAGTTCGATACCCTATTACCGCTATCTATAGTTGTATTTGGGATTAAATTTGCGTGACCCACGACAATCACGTCAAATTTTGGCGCCGTTGCCGGGGAGTAGTGCGCAACGTGTGTCAGTTTGTTAGTTTTGTTTTGTTATTTTCGGGTTTACACTGGTGTGTTTAGTGTGCAGGTTCTACAGGTGCATGCATACTAGAGGTTCTCACAAAGCGTCACCATTGTCATTTGATCCGGAAATTGAAAGAACACTAAGGCAAAACCGAGTTTTACTACGCGAAAACAGAATTGTTGGTTCACCCACTTCACCCATTACACCAAGAAACATCATGGATGAAACAAATGTACCACCCACAACGGGTCAAACGACCTCAACTTTTATACCTACTTCCACACAACCATCACCAAATACCACTATTCCAAACATCACCACAATGCCTACTCCACTTCATGATACTACACCAACCAATACCAACACCACACAACCGGACACTTCTCAAGTCGAACCCAATCTTACTTTTAGCCCATCTACCACGATTCCACCACTCACTCACTTCTTCCCAGCTTCAGGGCAATCATCTTCAACTTACACAGTACCGCAAGGGTCAACTGTTGTCCATACTACCTCTACATTTAGACCATCAAACCAGTCGGGTTTTCAATACTCGACCATTCCATTTGGGCAAACTTCGGTTATAGGAGGAGATGGATATGAAGAAGGATACGAAGATTTTGAGGGTTATGAGGAAGAGGGGTATGTTTATGGGGATTATGGTGATCAAGGAGAGTTAACTTATGTGCCTGGTCAATCTCAAGGAATGTCAAGTGTTGGTGGGATTCCACAACAACAACTCATACCACAACACATACGGCCGAGGTCACAAGGGCCACCGATACAACGCCCTATTCCTTTGCAACACATTCGGCCACAAAATGTACAACCGCAATTTCAAAGGCCGATTCAATACCCACTGATGCCCCAACAACAATTTCAACAACCAATCGCACCACAAGGGCATATACCAAGACCTATGGGTCCTATTCGTCCAAGGGGTCGATTGGGTGTTCCAAGAAGGCATCTTAGGGAACAAGCACGGGGGATAGAAGCACATTTCAGGCCAATCATTACTCAAAACCCTTCACCGGTGGTTATCCCTCACAACAACCAAGGGAGAACATTTGAAGTAAGAACGAATTCCTTGCAAAGTCTACCGAAGTACAAAGGGCTAGCAACGGAGGAGCCGTATTTCCACTTGGAGGCCTATGACTCAATTTGCAACACTTTTGGGAGTCAAGGTTTTTCGGCCGATGATGTCAAGTTGGTCTTATTTCAGTTTTCGTTGGAGGACAAGGCAAAGAAGTGGTTCTACACTTTGCCTTCAGCATCTATTTATACTTGGGCGGAGATGCAACAAATTTTTCTAGACGAATTTTACACCGCCCAAAAGACCAACGATGCTAGAAAGGGGTTGAGAAGCTTCCAACAACAACATGGTGAGATGTTCCACGAGGCGTTTGAACGATTCAATATGATGATAAAGAATTGCCCTCACCATGGGATTGAACTTTGGGAGTTGATGAACGCTTTTCACGAAGGGTTGAGTGCCGAGGATGCTCGAGATTTAATGTCCATTACCGGTGGAACTTTTGGCACAAACTATGAGAATGACGATTGGGAGTTCTTAGAGAACATGGCGATTACCTCGAAAAGAAAGGCTCAAGCATCGAGGAGAGCGCGACCAGCCATTGCCCGACATCAAGTGCACGCCATAGATGATGGTAATGTTCAAACTACTAACCAAATTTATGATGTGTGTGCATTATGTAATGAAATAGGTCACGCGGCTGAGAATTGCCAAGGAATAGTGGAGGGGCAATACGAAGAGGTGCATGCTATTCAAGGTCAAGGTCAAGGAGGGGGTGGTAGAAACTACAACAACATGAATTCAAATACATACCACCCCGGGTTGAGGAACCACCCAAATTTTCGTTATGGGAACCCTTCAAATCAAGCTAACCCGAATTTCCAAGGAAACCAAGGATTTCAAAGGCAATATCAAACGGGTCAAAGCTCTTCGGGTGGAAACGAGATGATGGAGATGCTAAAGGCGATGCAAAGTGAAATGCAACGAATGAACCAACGTGATGAGGTTCGGATGCAAAAGGACGAGGTTCGTGACAAAAGCATCCAATCGTTGACCACTCAAATGGGTCAACTTGCAAGTGACGTGGCGATGTTAAAGAAAGCAAAAGGCCAGCTACCGAGTGATACGGTGCCAAATCCCAAGAATATAAAAAGCATTAACATCAATGTGGTAAGCACCGTTCCTAGTACCGAATTTAATGAAAAATGTCTAACATCTTCTTGTCAAGTGAATGCAGGTTTGGAAAAAGATGCCGAAGTTGAGAATGATAAAGAGTGTGAAGCGCCAATCGTGCCTATCCGTGTGGGAAAATTAAAAATCCCTCACGCATTGTTGGATTACGGGGCAAGCATGAGTGTGCTACCGAGCGATTTATACGATATGTAGGACTTTGGTCCACTTGAAGGTATAGACACCATGGTGAGCTTGGCGGATGGAAGTTGGAGGCGTCCGCGGGGAATGGTTAGGAATGTTAAGATTCAGTTGGGAGAATTGGAATACCCGGTGGATTTTCTAGTTTTGGACTATGCTTCTACCAACATGGTATCACAACAAAGGGTGATTTTAGGTCGACCGTTTCTCTATACGGCAAATGCTCAAATTGATTGTAGAGAAGGAATTATTACCATGACCGAAAGGAACCGTAAGTTGTCATTTGATGTTCAGACTAAGATGATTAGTTATGATTTTGTTGTGGCGAAGGATAGCGGGTTTAGTGAAAAGGTGTTACCACGAATGAGAAAAAAACATCCACCGGACCGTGAAGAAAAACCTATGGGTTCAAGCAGGAGCATATTTAATTACCCACCGAGTCAAAATGAGACGGATGCATTTTGCCCAATGACAAGCCACAGTGGGGGTGGTGATAGGAACCGATTCTTTGAGCCACCATAAATGGGGGTGGCACGGTCTGGCTGAAGACTGAAAACTTAGCGCTGCTCGGGAGGCAACCCGAGGTTTTTCACTGATCTTGTTATTTCTTTAGTTTTCTATGTTTCAGGGCCATGGCAACACTCAAGTGTGGGGAAGATGTGCGGATATTTGTGTGAAGGTGGTGATAGGAAATTGGATCATTTACAATATCTGTTGTGTCAAACTTCACCAGGTCAATGTACTTTTTCCTTAGTCTTGTTGTGTTCTTTAGTTTTGAAATATTGGTAGTTAGTTTGTTTGGTGGTGTCATGTTTAAAAAAAAAAAAAGAAAAAAATATATATATATAAAATGAAAAGTGCAAAAAGAAATTTGGGGTTTGAGAATTTAAGCAAAGGTTGATGTTGTTGGTTAAAAGCGATCTTTCCCTCAAAACCATACATTGGGACAATGTATCCCAAGTGTGGGGATGGGGGGGAATTTTTGAGGAATTTTAAAATTTTTGTGAATCCGAGCGAAACTTGTTAAAATTTGAAAGCTTGATATTGTACCATTTGACACACCGACACCCATTCCTAGTCTTTTCTTGGTGAGGATTTGAGCCACACATGATTGTTATTGATATTTCATTGTTTGAGTGGCGGTGTGTGTTTTGTGTTAATAGAACTTGTGTACGAATTCTTGTTAAATCCTAGAGTTAACATGCTTTTGAAAATGATAGGGGACTTTTAGGTAGCCTCGTCTAGACGTGTGAGAGTGCGGGATTGGTGGGTTGGACCTCATACGTTACATATATGAGCTTGGTATTGTGAGGGGTGGGGGTTTGGTCTTTAGAAAGCCATTTTGAGCCTTAGACCATTCGGTTGTGACCCAAGCCTACTTCCTATATAAATTTTACCGATTGAGATGACCCGGTTTAGGAGATTTAGTATGTAGTATTGATGTTCTTGTATATATTGTTGAGTTTGATGTGTTATAAAAAAAAGAAAAAGAAAAAAAAAAGAAAAGAAAAAAAAAGAGAAAGAGAAAAAAATATGAAAAATACAAAAATAAGTATTTAGTTGCAATAGAGTTGAGAATGTCAAGAAGCTTTGTATTTATTTTTGGTGTTTGCTTTGTAGTAGTAGAAATAAAAAAAACCGGGTCGAATCAATTAGCTCTTTCATATGTATTTCACCATTTTCCTACCTGGACACTTAGCCCCGTTACAACCCGTAAGTCCCTTTGATTCTAAAGCATGTTAGATATTTGTTAGGAGGAAACTTGATTTGTATACAAGCTTATTGTCGCGCGCACACACACACGCATTGAGAGGTTTAGCATTATGTGCTAATATTTCTTGTCACCGAGAGTTTTTGTGAGGGGTGTGTCTTGTGGTATGATTGGAAGTTAGTAAAAGGATGGCACATTTAGCTTGGTTTACATTGATCGCTTGTTTTGAAATTGATTTGATGAGTTGCTTGGGACAAGCAACGGGTAAGTGTGGGGATGTGACGGGTGGTCCGTAGGACAACCCTTAAGTGGTTTAAAAAGATTAAAATTCCATGCCTTACTTGGTTATTTGCTTGAACTTAGTAACTACGAGTGTTCGTGTGTTTTGCAGGTAAATCATTGAATTCGGTGCATTTAGAACGCTCAGTCATGAAACAAGACATATGGGATTTCAGTTAATATCAATCATCACATCATCAGCTATCCATGTGACTTTATGGTAGGCATTGATTAATTTTTTCAAAGAGGAACATGCACATGAGGTGATGCAGGACATTGGAAAAAGGGGTTGTTGTTTTGACTTCTTGTGAGGGGTTATTCAAAGTCAATAAGATAGCAGCTAATTCATCATCATTGGGCCGCACATGATTAGCAACAACATATAATTGGCGGTTGACATTGGACTTTGGAGGAGACTTGTTGGATCATCTTCATTGGGCCGCCACACAAAAGGCAAGACCTCCACATCAGTATAGCACATGGATTTGGGCGGCATATATCACACACACACATGCGAGTTGGATCATCATCATTGGGCCGGTAACAAGAGCAATATCACGTGGATTGGGGTTTGGTTTTGGTCAACAACATTATTGGTTGGTAAAGTCAAGTGAAAGAAGAATTGGCAGCCTATACACGTGAAAGCGGCACATGTTGGACTTTTGTGAAGGAGGGCTGCCACACACATTTATCATCACATGATGGCAGATCAAAGGAGCACATGGACTCCTATAATTGGGCCGCTTTGGAGGTGAGTTGAACATGGGCCGCCACACAAGAGTCATCATCACTTTTCAATCTGAGGAGGAATCATCTTGGCGGTGCATATGATGTTAACAAGGGCTGACACATTGGACTTTGGCAGCATATCATGTGCAAAGCATAAAACTCAGGTCATCACCGTAAATTACGGTCTTACCGTAATTTACGGTGGACATGAAATAGGCCAATTACTCACCGTAAATCAGTCCTTTATCACCGTAACACTATTAAGTTCTGCGATCCAATCCGTAACTGCCTCTTTAAATCAGTTTTTATTGTGTCTTTTCACATGTTCTTATCATTGGACGGTTTTGGGACTCATTAGGGGCGAATTTTGGCTATCTTGCTTGGTTTGGAACAATTGCTAACATTCGGTTTGTGTTTTTGATTTGTATGAACATCGAATTGCTTGTTATGATAATTCACCAAACTATGTCCGGCTAAACTTTTCGGTGATCATCTTAGGTGAAGGTTTCTATTGAACTTTTGTGTGTTTATTTCCGAATTTCTAGAATGATAACTTGCGTTGCTTGAATATCATGGTGTATGTTTAATTGCTTGTAACTTGTTAATTGATATTGCAATTTCTAGTCTCAATCGTACGTTCTTGGTGCCGTTGGCAATCGAGATATCACGGGAAGGGTTAGGGTTGGTTATTGATTAATTGGTCATCGGGAAACAACCTCGCGTTTATATAATCCGAGTACTTTGTTCCCTTTTATCACTTCGATTATGCATACACGAGTTATGTCTATGTAACTCTTTCTAGTTGGAATTGCACACAATCGTTTAAAGAAACTGGAACCTAGGATGGTCATTGTTCTCTCCTAATCTGTTTTAAAACCTACATTTGATTTGCCATTAGTTTAATTCAGTTTTCTAAAACAATAATCCAACTCATTGATCTTTAATTTTTGCAAATTAGGATAATTGTAGTTTATTTGCAAGGCTATACAATTGACATATTTTCCACATACTCCCTGAGTTCGATACCCTATTACCGCTATCTATAGTTGTATTTGGGATTAAATTTGCGTGACCCACGACAATCACATCAGTTGTCTCTTGCACAAGTTCAGGACCAACCATGTGTTTGTCTCCAGCGTCTGCCCAACATAAGGGCGATCGGCACTTGCGGCCATATAGAGCTTCGAACGGTGCTGCTTTTATACTCGTATAATAACTGTTATTGTAGGAAAACTCAACTAAAGGTAGGTGAGTATCCCAGCTGCCGCCTAGGTCCATGACACATGCGCGAAGCATATCTTCTAATGTTTGTATGGTTCGTTCGCTCTGGCCGTCTATTTGCGGATGGAAGGCCGTGCTTAGATCCAGCTGAGATCCAAAGGCTTCCTGAAAGGATTGCCAGATTCTTGAGACAAAGCGTCCATCTCTGTCTGAAATAATTGAGATAGGCACTCCATGATGTGCCACGATTTCTTTTAGGTATATCTCAGCAAGCTTTCTGGTGCTATCCTTCTCTCGGATTGGTTGGAAATGCGCAGATTTCGTCAATCGATCCACTATCACCCATATCATATCGTGCCCTCTAGGGGTCCTGGGTAATTTTGTTATTAAATCCATCGAGATTTGCTCCCACTTCCACATGGGTATCTCTGGTTATTGTAGTAGGCCAGACGGTTTCTGATATTCAGCCTTAACCTTAGCACAGGTTAGGCACTTTCCAACATAAACAGCAACATCGTTTTTAAGTCTCGGCCACCAATAGTATTCCTTTAAGTCTTGATACATTTTGTCCGATCCTGGATGGATCGAGTATCTCGATTTGTGAGCTTCATTAAGGATGACTTCTCGAATATTGCCATAGAGTGGAACCCAAATATGCCCCTTAAATTACAAGGTTCCCTCTTTATTTGGCACCATATATTTCAACATACCCCGGAGATATTCAGTTCTACAATTTTCTTCCTTAAGGGCTTCTTGTTGTGCGTCAAGAATACGTGCAGTGAGGTTCGTTTGAATAGTCATTTCCAATGCTCGAACCCTTAGGGTCTTGACCCTTTCTTTTCTGCTTAACGCGTCTGCTACAACGTTTGCCTTTCCAGGATGGTACTTAATCTCACAATCATAATCATTCAGCAGCTCGACCCATCGTCGCTGACGCATGTTTAATTCCTTCTGATCAAATATGTGTTATAAGCTTTTGTGATCTGTGAAGATTGTACATCGAGTACCATATAAATAATGTCACCAGATCTTCAAGACGAATACCACTGCACCTAGTTCCAAGTCGTGCGTGTTGTAGTTCCTTTCATGTACCTTCAATTGTCTTAAAGCGTAAGCGATGACTTTTTGGCGTTGCATGAGCACACAACCCAAACCTTGGCGCGAAGCGTCGCAGTATACCACGAAGTCTTCAGTGCCTTTGGGCAAGGATAGTATCGATGCATCGCATAGCTTATTTTTGAGCAGTTGGAAGGCTTATTCCTGCTTATTACCCCATTCGTACTTCTTATCTTTCTGCGTGAGGGCAGTCAGCGGTTGAGCTATCTTTGAGAAATTCTCGATAAATCGACGGTAATAGCCTGCTAAGCCCAAAAATTATCGAACTTCAGTTGGGGTTTTGGGGGCTTCCCAATTCTTTATTGCTTCTATCTTGGATGTGTCTACATGAATGCCCTTATCATTCACAACGTGACCAAGAAACTGTACTTCACGAATCCAGAATTCACACTTTGAAAACTTTGCATAAAGTTTCTCTTTCTTCAATAGTTCAAAGATGGTTCTGAGGTGTTGCTCGTGCTCTTCTTTCGTCCGTGAGTAAATCAGGATATCATCAATAAATACAATCACGAATTTATCGAGATATGGTTTACAAATGCGGTTCATCAGATCCATAAAGACCGCTGGTGCGTTCGTTAGTCTGAATGGCATCACAAGGAACTCGTAATGCCCATAGCGTGTTCTGAATGCAGTCTTTGGTACGCTTTCCTCTTGAATCCTCAACTGATGGTATCCAGATCGAAGGTCGATCTTGGAATAGTAGCTCGATCCTTGCAATTGATCAAATAAGTCATCAATTCTCGGTAGTGGATACCGATTCTTGATTGTGAGCTTGTTCAGTTCTCTGTAATCGATACACATCTGCAATGTTCCATCCTTCTTTTTCACGAACAATACTGGAGCTCCCCAAGGCGAGAAGCTCGGCCTTATAAATCCTTTATCCAACAACTCCTGGAGTTGTGTAGATAATTCTTGCATCTCGGATGGAGCAAGCCAATAGGGTGCCTTGGCTACAGGAGCGGCCCCTGGAACCAAGTCTATACGGAATTCGACTTGTCGTTGCGGAGGTAATCCTGGAAGATCTTCGGGAAAAACATCAGGGAATTCCTTCACCACAGGAATGTCTTACTTTTGTGCCTTCATATAACTGATGATTCGCAGAGGCACGTCTCGTTTTTATCCATGCATGACGAGCGTTTCATCATTCTCCAGAGGGATGCGAATGATTTTCTCGTGACAAACAACTTCAGCTTTGTTCTTGGACAACCAGTCCATTCCGACCACTACATCAAAGCTACCCAATTGAATAGGTAGGAGGTCGATGCTAAATATTCGTTCACCAAGTTCTAATGAGCAACTTCTAACAACCTCGCCCGATTCAACAAGTTTGCCATTGGCTAGTTCTATGGAATAAGGAATATCTAATCTATTAGATTCTATCCCAAGCATACGTTTAAATTCCACAGACATGAAACTATAATCGGCACCAGTGTCAAATAGTATGGATGCAAAGAGATTGTTAACGAGAAACGTACCGGTGACCACATTAGGGTCCTCACATGCGTTCCTTGCTCCAATCACGAATGCTCGAGCCTGCGCGTTGTGTGACAACTAGCACAAACCGGTAATTTCCGTACACTTCAATTATTATTTAATGTCCGCAATTATGTGCTTAATTGTCAGCAATGTCTGAACACATACTAAACAAGTGAATTCATGCACGTTGTATACTACAAAATATTTCTTTATGCATAAACGAGAGCGTTGCGTCAGAAATACTAGTAAACTCACCGGTAAGACACATTGTGTCAACAGAACTGCAGAAAGCAGTCAGACATTAGAATTGAGGCCTAGGTGTAGGTCCAACGACAAGAATATATTAAAACCCAAGAGTAGACACAAGGGTTTATATATATACTTTCCGAAAGCCAAAATAAGCACTAAAAAGCACCCGAAACGCACGTTAAGTGCAGAATTTTATATAATTCAGCATTAAATCAGCTTTTAACAACATAAATATTATGCAGGATTCATGTTTAACATCCAGAATATTTCCCTAAGTGTCGGAAATCGAAAGTATTACAAAAGGGCACTTAAAAGACACTAAAAGGTGCAATTTAGCACTTTAACGAACCGGTATATGACCAAACAACCGGATATTACCCGAAACACCAAAATAATGCTAGAAGCATTGTTTTTATTTTTCTAAGCTAGTTAGGGTCCCCAAACACCCTAACACACCTTATATTATACTACACACAATAACACACTAATTAAACATTTCAAACTTAACTAAAGTGTAACTAGATCATCACAACCCAACCCCATACCCCCCCCCCCACCTTCGACGGTTACAAGGTGTGGGACACCCCCACACTTCTTTGAATATTAAATTGTTGATTGTTGGTAGATTAGAAGCATATTGTATGTTGGACAATCTTAAGATTTGGTTTATAAATAAACCCATGAGTTCACCATCTTCTTTCATCACCATCAACATTTCACCCTCTTCTCTTCCTCTTTCTCTTGTGATCGGCCGAACCCACATCACCACCATAAACCCACCATCAAGTCTTGTTCAAGCATTTTTCATACACACAAAGGTGCTAGAGGTCCAACAACTAAGCTTGGTGCACTCGCAAGCTCAAGAACCGCTCTAGTTTTCTTTTATCCACCACTTTTACGCCTTGTTTCTTCCCTAGCATTGTGCTAGTAGTAAGTGCTCTAAAACTTCATCTTGTTCTTGATTTTGGTGGTTAATAGATGATAGAATGATTAAATAATGAAAACTCTAATGAACATAAGCTAAGTCTTGAACATAAAGTGATAAATGGTGGATAAAGAGAAGATATATGGGTAAATCATGTGAATCTTGTGTAATTATGATTATTTGATGATGTTTGTTAGGAGAAGTAGGATGGATCATCATCTAGACATACTAGTTCTTGGAAAATAAGGTTACAAGCTTGTAGATCTAAAGATCTACAAGTGGTTTTCGGAAGAACCAAGTGGAAAATACTAGATTGTTAAAAACCCGGATCTTGTATGAACTAAAATCATTTTTAGTAACTAAACAAGTGTATAAACACTTGTGTAACAAAGAAATTTCACAAAGAAATATTCTTAGAAAATATGACTACACGTTAAAGGGTAACAAGACTTACTAAATACCCTAGTAAGTTACTACACGTTTTTATAAATTCTCAAGTTCATGGAATAGAGAAATTAGTATATGTTGTTGATGATTGTTGTTGAAATTGATGGATGATGATTTTAAAAGAAAATAAACACATGTTTTGAAAACATGGGAAACCTCCATTTTTATGGGAAACTCTGTCAAAATTTCTATAAATTTTGACACTTAGAAAAATATAAGTTTTTGAGAAACTTATTCCCTAAAAATGTATCTAAAAATGTTACCACTAATTTTTGGTGATAAGAAATGATGATTTCTTCAAGAATAAAATTTATATTAAGTATGTATATTTTTGAGAAAATATATGTATTTATTGGTCACCAAACTTTGTGCTAAGTGTATGTAGTATGTATTATACGTGAATAGTGTATTAGAACTTGAAAATACACAAAATACTCTTGAGAAGTAAAAACACAAAAAAATACACATACAACAATACAAGATACATAACTCGGGTGCAAAATACGAGATACTTATATTAATTTTTGAGAAAATAATATAAGTAAGCCATTTAGTTAAAAATATAAATTATTTTTAACACAAGAAAACATATACAAAAGAGAGTGACTGTACTTGTGCGACACAAGTCTAGTGACTAACGTTAAGAAAACGCGTATAGGTCACGACGTTAATTAAGCAAACCCGGTGAAGTTTACGACGCAAGGAACGCAAACTTGTGAGTTCATGCTCCCCCTTTTCTTCTAAGTGTTTTTAGTTTTATAACTTCGGGGGTGAAATACATGTACAAATGTTACAATGTTTATAAATGGTATGATACAAGAATGTAAGAAGCACGCTTGGTGAGAACGAGAACCGAGTATGATGCATTTTGAGAAATGATACGAGAAATCATGTCACGAATAGGGTACCATAAGCACCATTAATCAACAATATACCTAGACCGCAGAACAAAAGGTTAGATCTAACGGGTGCCGGGCAGCCACACTCTTGGTGAGGACGAGTACCGAGTAGTGCTTTTGTGTCTCAGAATATGCCAATTAGAAAAATGCCTAAGGTTTGGTGACTTCCTATGTCGTGTCACATGTTAATGGCCTTGTAACCCATTAACAATCCTGATACTTACATGAATACTTTATTTACATAAGATTCATACCATACTAAAACTTGATTTATACTTGAGTACGTGGGGTACACAAGTAAACTTGAATTTACATGAGTACGTGGTGTACACATGAATACTTGATTTATATATGAAAACTTGATTTATACATGACACAAACTATGTTTTCATACAAAATATACAAACGTGAAATACAAAAACTGCATGAATTCACACCAACATGTATTTCAGGTAACTAGAAGTGGATGTGCGCGTGGCCTTACTCATGCTTGTGGATGTCGCTTATGTTTATCTTTAAATAAAGTTGTAAACTTTTAAAGACAATGTTTTATGCTATCTCGCGATGTAAACGCTAACTTATGTTTTCAAATTATGAAATGTTGGGTATTTGAAGATATTTTTACGATCATGTAGCATGTTTACCTTTCGTATGCAATGAGAACCTTTCATGATCACACCTCATGCTTCCGCCGCAGAAAGGGGTGTGACAGATTGGTATCAGAGTTGCGATTGTAGTGAACCAGGATTACTTCTCGAGTCTAGACTACAATCACTAGGATCCTTTCACGAAAACAATTTTTCAAAAAGTTTTCATTGCATAAAACGTCCCGCGACATCCACTACCTGAAACTGTTTACAAGAGTCAAGAAAAGACACTACGAGACTTAGGGTGCACAAAAGAAGCACTTGTCTTTAGCTGAGAAATGACTTGCAATTATGTGTGATAATTAGCATATACATATACTAGAAGTAGAATGTCACAAGTATACATGACTTTACCTAAAAGCGATGGCCCATCTGAAGGAAGAGATACGAGGATGAAACGAACTATGAGGACCGTGCAAGGAGTTACGTAATTATGGATGCATACATAATTATGGAATTCAGTGCACAGAAACCCCAGCAAGTCTTGTCCCATGTAGATTCCCTCAGTGCAAGCCTACTAAGTACTCTGCTAGAGTAAATAATTGTTTGATGTCACTTATGTGGTATATACCTGTGAAAATATATACTACTACTATCTAGTATGACGATATCAAAAAAATGTCTAACCCTGTTGTGTTATGTTCTGTCAGAACATGGCACCCAGGAAAGCTGTGAACGCTCGTGATCAACCTCCTCCTCCCCCACTGCCAAGTACTGCTGAAGAGCTGAACGCTCTACTGGAAGAAAGGATCTCCGCTGCTATCGCCCAGTACGAGGCGAACCGTACTCAAGACAGTGGAGGACCAAGCAATGCTAGACATAACGGGCATGGAGATTCATCTGGAGGAAACGCAGCTCAAGGCTGCACTTTCAAGTAGTTTCTCGACTGCAAGCCGATGAACTACGACGACACAGGAGGTGCAGTAGCATTTATACGCTGGATGGAGAAGACTGAAGCTACTATCCGCATGAGCAAGTGTACCGCGGATCAACAAGTCACTTTTGCTACTGGGTTGTTTGTCGATGAAGCTCTGACTTGGTGGAACTTGCAAGCCTAAACCTTGGGCGATGATGCCGCTTATGGCCTAACTTGGGATGAACTGAAGGAAAGAATGAGAGAGAAGTACTGCTCCCGTGCGGAACTCCAAAGGCTGGAAACGGAGTTCTGGCACTTGACCATGGAAGGTGCTGACATTAATGGTTATACTCGAAGGTTCCACGATCTGTCTAGAGTGCTTCCTTACATGGTGACTCCCGAATTTAAGCGTGTTGAACGCTACATTTGGGGACTGGCCCCAGAGTTTCGTGGCATGGTAACTTCCCAAACCTCAAATGATCACCGAGGCTGTAACTCTGGCTGTCAGCCTTACTGAAGATTGTGTTCGTATGAAGAAGTTATCACTGAACCCAACAGAAAAGACCGAGACGCATGCTGAGTCGTCCGGCGACAAGAAAAGGAAACATGCAAACCTGAACCAAGCAACTCGTAGCAACAAAGGTTTCAGCAAGAAGTGTGACACTAACCCGCCTCAGGAGATGAAAACCCTTGCAACCAAAGGATACCAAGGCACCATGCCTAAATGCCAAAAATGTAAGTTTCATCACAAAGGAGCTTGTCGCATCCCAAGGTGTGACAAATGTGGTAAGTCGGGTCATCAAGCAGAAGACTGTTGGGGAAAAGGAAAGAACCGAAATGGAAATGGTGCGGGTAACAAGAATGGTAACGGGAATGGGCGGGACCAAGGATGCTTTAGTTGTGGAAGCAATGATCATTTCTTGAAAGACTGCCCAAAGGGAAACAACGCTCAAGCTCGAGCATTTGTGATTGGAGCAAAGAACGCACGCGAGGACCCTAACGTGGTCACCGGTACGTTTCTCATTAACAATCACTTTGCATCCATATTATTTGACACTGGCGCCGATTATAGCTTCATGTCTGTGGAATTTAAACGCATACTTGGAATAGAATCTAGTAGATTAGAAATTCCTTATTCCATAGAACTAGCCAATGGTAAACTTGTTGAATCGGGCGAAGTTGTTAGAGGCTGCACACTAGAACTTGGTGAACGGAGATTTAGCATCGACCTCTTACCCATTCAATTGGGTAGCTTCGATGTAGTAGTCGGAATGGACTGGTTGTCCAAGAACAAAGCTGAGGTTATTTGTCATGAGAAAATCATTCGCATCCCTTTAGCGAATGGTGAAACTCTCGTCGTGCATGGAGAAAAGCGAGACGCGCCTCTTCGAATCATCAGTTGTATGAAGGCACAGAAGTGCTTAAGGAAAGGATGTGTTGCCTTCTTAGCACACGTCGTAGATAAGAAGGTCGAGGAGCCGAAACTCGATGATATTCCTGTGGTGAAGGAATTTCTTGATGTTTTTCCCGAAGATCTGCCAGGACTACCTCCGCAACGACAAGTCGAATTCCGTATAGACTTGGATCCAGGAGCCGCTCCTGTAGCCAAGGCACCCTATCGGCTTGCACCATCTGAAATGAAAGAGTTGTCTACACAACTTCAGGAGTTGTTGGATGAAGGATTTATAAGGCCAAGCTTCTCGCCCTGGGGAGCTCCAGTATTATTCGTGAAGAAGAAGGATGGAACACTGCGGATGTGTATCGATTATAGAGAACTGAACAAGCTCACGATCAAGAATCGGTACCCATTACCGAGGATTGATGACTTATTTGATCAGTTACAAGGATCAAGCTACTACTCCAAGATCGATCTCCGATCTGGATACCATCAATTAAGGATACAAGAAGAAAGCGTACGAAAGACCGCATTCCGAACGCGTTATGGGCACTACGAGTTTCTTGTGATGCCATTCAGACTGACAAACGCGCCAGCGGTATTTATGGATCTGATGAACCGCGTATGCAAACCATATCTCGATAAATTCGTGATTGTATTTATCGATGATATCCTGATTTACTCACGAACGAAAGAAGAACATAACATCTCAAAACTATTCTGGAACTACTGAAGAAAGAGAAGCTTTACCCAAAGTTCTCGAAATGTGAATTCTGGATTCGCGAAGTACAATTTCTTGGTCACGTTGTGAACGAAAAGGGCATTCATTTGGACCCATCCAAGATCAAAGAAATAAAGAATTGGGAAGCCCCCAAAACGCCAACTGAAGTTCGTCAATTTCTGGGCTTAGCGGGCTATTATCGACGGTTTATTGAGAATTTCTCAAAAATAGCTCAACCGCTAATGACCCTTACGCAGAAAGACAAGAAGTACGACTGGGGTGTTAAACAAGAAGAAGCCTTCCAGCTACTCAAGAACAAGCTATGCGATGCACCAATACTATCATTACCCGAAGGCACAGAAGACTTCGTGGTATACTGCGATGCTTCACGACAAGGTTTGGGTTGCGTGCTTATGCAACGCCAAAAAGTCATCGCTTACGCTTCAAGACAATTGAAGGTTCATGAAAGAAACTATACCACTCATGACCTGGAGCTAGGCGCAGTGGTATTCGCCTTGAAGATCTGGCGACACTATCTATATGGTACCCGATGTACAATCTTCACAGATCACAAAAGCCTACAACATATATTTGATCAGAAAGAACTAAACATGCGACATCGACGTTGGGTCGAGCTGCTGAACGATTATGACTGTGAGATTAAGTACCATCCTGGAAAAGCAAATGTTGTAGCAGACGCATTAAGCCGAAAGGAAAGGGTTAAGACCCTAAGGGTTCAAGCATTGGAAATGACCATACGAACGAACCTCACTACACGCATTCGTGATGCACAACAAGAAGCCCTTAAGATGGAAAACCGTAAAGCTGAATACCTCCGGGGTATGCTGAAATACATGGTGCCAAATGAAGAGGGAGCCTTATACTTTAAGAAGCGTATTTGGGTTCCGCTCTATGGCGGTATTCGAGAAGTCATCCTTGATGAAGCGCATAAATCGAGATACTCGATCCATCCAGGATCGGACAAAATGTATCAAGACTTAAAAGAATACTATTGGTGGCCGAGACTCAAGAGCGACGTTGCTGTTTATGTTGGAAAATGCCTAACCTGTGCTAAGGTTAAGGCTGAATATCAGAAACCGTCCGACCTACTACAACAACCAGAGATACCCATGTGGAAGTGGGAGCAAATCTCAATGGACTTCATAACAAAACTACCTAGGACCCCGAGAGGGCACGATATGATATGGGTAATAGTTGATCGATTAATGAAATTTGTGCATTTCCTACCGATCCGAGAGAAGGATAGCACTGGAAAGCTTGCAGAGATATACTTAAGAGAAATTGTGGCACGTCATGGTGTGCCTATCTCAATCATTTCAGACATAGATGGACGCTTTGTCTGAAGAATCTGGTAATCATTTCAGGAAGCCTTTGGATTCCAATTAGATCTAAGCACGACATTCCATCCACAAACAGACGGCCAGAGTGAACGGACTATACAAACGTTAGAAGATATGCTTCGCGCATGTGTCATGGATCTAGGCGGCAGCTGGGATACTCACCTACCTTTAGTTGAGTTTTCCTACAATAACAGTTATCATACAAGCATAAAGGCCGCGACGTTCGAAGCTCTGTATGGCCGCAAGTGCCGATCGCCCTTATGTTGGGCAGACGCTGGAGATAAACGTATGGTTGGTCCTGAACTTGTACAGGAGACAACCGACAAGATCGTGCAAATCCGAGCGCGCATTGAGGCGGCTCGAGATCGACAAAAGAGCTACGCTGATCAAAGACGAAAACCATTAGAATTCGAGGTAGGTGACAAAGTGTTGTTAAAAAAGTCTCACCTTGGAAGGGCGTAGTAAGATTTGGAAAATGTGGAAAGCTGAACCCACGATACATCGGACCATTCAGAATCTTGGAAAGAATTGGTACCGTGGCATACATGTTGGAATTACCGGAAGAACTTAATGGAGTACATGATACGTTCCATGTATCCAACCTTAAGAAGAGTCCAACACAAGAAGACGTGATCATCCCTGCGGATGAAGTACATATTGATGACGCCCTCCGATTTACAGAACAACCCGTTGAGGTTACAGACTGGAAAGTCAACAAGACCAGGAGGAGCAGTGTGAAACTTGTCAAAGTACGTTGGAACTCTAAGCACGGACCCGAGTACACATGGGAGCGTGAAGACCAGTTCAAAGAAAAGTATCCCCACCTGTTCAAGAAGACTTCTGCGAGAGTTAGTTCAGCCTGAATTTTGGGACGGAATTCTTTTAACGGGGGGAGACTGTGACAACTGGCACAAACCGGTAATTTTCGTACACTTCAATTATTATTTAATGTCTGCAATTATGTGCTTAATTGTCAGAAATGTCTGAACACATACTAAATAAGTGAATTCATGCACGTTGTATACTACAAAATATTGCTTTTTGCATAAACGAGAGTGTTGCGTCAGAAATACTAGTAAACTCACCGGTAAGACACATTGTGTCAACAGAACTGCATAAAGCAGTCAGACATTAGAATTGAGGCCTAGGTGTAGGTCCAACAACAAGAATATATTAAAACCCAAGAGTACACACAAGGGTTTATATATATACTTTCCGAAAGCCAAAATAAGCACTAAAAAGCACCCGAAACGCACGTTAAGTGCAGAATTTTATATAATTCAGCATTAAATCAGCTTTTAACAACATAAATATTATGCAGGATTCATGTTTAACATCTAGAATATTTCCCTAAGTGTCGGAAATCGAAAGTATTACAAAAGGGCACTTAAAAGACACTAAAAGGTGCAACTTAGCACTTTAACGAACCGGTATATGACCTAACAACCGGATATTACCCGAAACACCAATATAATGCTAGAAGCATTGTTTTTATTTTTCTAAGCTAGTTAGGGTCCCCAAACACCCTAACACACCTTATATTATACTACACACAATAACACACTAATTAAACATTTCAAACTTAACTAAAGTGTAACTAGATCATCACAACCCAACCCCATACCCCCCCACCTTCGACGGTTACAAGGTGTGGGGCACCCCCACACTTCTTTTGAATATTAAATTGTTGATTGTTGGTAGATTAGAAGCATATTGTATGTTGGACAATCTTAAGATTTGGTTTATAAATAAACCCATGAGTTCACCATCTTCTTTCATCACCATCAACATTTCACTCTCTTCTCTTCCTCTTTCTTTTGTGATCGGCTGAACCCACATCACCACCATACACCCTCCATCATGTCTTGTTAAAGCATTTTTCATACACACAAAGGTGCAAGAGGTCCAACAACTAAGCTTGGTGCACTCGGAAGCTCAAGAACCGCTCTAGTTTTCTTTTATCCACCACTTTTACGCCTTGTTTCTTCCCTAGCCTTGTGCTAGTAGTAAGTGCTCTAAAACTTCATCTTGTTCTTGATTTTGGTGGTTAATAGATGATAGAATGATTAAATGATGAAAACTCTAATGAACATAAGCTAAGTCTTGAACATAAAGTGATAAATGGTGGATAAAGAGAAGATATATGGGTAAATCTTGTGAATCTTGTGTAATTATGATTATTTGATGATGTTTGTTAGGAGAAGTAGGATGGATCATCATCTAGACATACTAGCTCATGTTTAAGAACATGAACTAGCAAGATGTAAATGCTAGAAATATGAAGGATGATGAAACCATCCACCCATGAACTTGAAACTTGAATAAATATAATTTTTCTTGGAAAATAAGGTTACAAGCTTGTAGATCTAAAGATCTACAAGTGGTTTTCGGAAGAACCAAGTGGAAAATACTAGATTGTTAAAAACCCGGATCTTGTATGAAGTAAAATCATTTTTAGTAAGTAAACAAGTGTATAAACACTTGTATAACAAAGAAATTTCACAAAGAAATATTCTTAGAAAATATGACTAGAAGTTGTGAATACCTAAACTCTTTAAAAATAAAGTTTTTAAGGAAGCAACTACACGTTAAAGGGTAACAAGACTTACTAAATACCCTAGTAAGTTACTACATGTTTTTATAAATTCTTAAGTTCATGGAATAGAGAAATTAGTATATGTTGTTGATGATTGTTGTTGAAATTGATGGATGATGATTTTAAAAGAAAATAAACACATGTTTTGAAAACATGGGAAACCTCCATTTTTATGGGAAACCCTGTCAAAATTTCTATAAATTTTGACACTTAGAAAAATATAAGTTTTTGAGAAACTTATTCCCTAAAAATGTATCTAAAAATATTACCAAGGTTTCCATAATTTTTGGTGATAAGAAATGATGATTTCTTCAGGATTAAAATTTATATTAAGTATGTATATTTTTGAGAAAATATATGTATTTATTGGTCACCAAACTTTGTGCTAAGTGTATGTAGTATGTATTATACGTGAATAGTGTATTAGAACTTGAAAATACACTAAATACTCTTGAGAAGTAAAAACACAAAAAAATACACATACAACAATACAAGATACATAACTCGGGTGCAAAATACAAGATACTTATATTAATTTTTGAGAAAATAATATAAGTAAGCCATTTAGTTAAAAATATAAATTATTTTTAACACAAGAAAACATATACAAAAGAGAGTGACTGTACTTGTGCGACACAAGTCTAGTGACTAACATTAAGAAAACGCGTATAGGTCATGACGTTAATTAAGCAAATCCGGTGAAGTTTAGACGCAAGGAACGCAAAGTTGTGAGTTCATGCTCCCCCTTTTCTTCTAACTGTTTTCAGTTTTATAACTTCGGGGGTGAAATACATGTACAAATGTTACAATGTTTATAAATGGTATGATACAAGAATGTAAGAAGCACGCTTGCTGAGAACGAGTACCGAGTATGATGCGTTTTGAGAAATGATACGAGAAATCGTGTCACGAATAGGGTACCATAAGCACCATTAATCAACAATTTACCTAGACCGCAGAACAAAAGGTTAGATCTAACGGGTGCTGGGCAGCCACACTCTTGGTGAGGACGAGTACCGAGTAGTGCTTTTGTGTCTCAGAATATGCCAACTAGAAAAATGCCTAAGGTTTGGTGACTTCCTATGTCGTGTCACATGTTAATGGCCTTGCAACCCATTAACAATCCTGATACTTACAGGAATATTTTATTGACATAAGATTCATACCATACTAAAACTTGTGTTGGTGCATCCGTCTGTCGCCTACGTCTTGTATCGAGTCTTGTTTAGAGATAGATAGAATAGGGCACGGAATCCAAGAATTTGGTATTTAGGAGTGATAAGCTTGAAATGACATCTTGTCATTTCAAGCTAAACCCCTTAACTTTCTGATTCCGCTCGAAAGGTTTAATGTCTGATTCCACTCGAGATGTTATATGTTGGCCTATAAATAGGTTGCGTGGAGCGAAATCAGTCAGAGTTGTATGTAGTTGTCTTCCGGTTTGCCACGAAGTGCTGCCGAAGTATCGTCATTTTTGTAAAAAGGCTTTTATATCAATAATATCGACAAGTTAAAGTGAATACGGCTGAAATAACACCAGTACACTTGTTTCCCCTCTTGTATTGGTGAATTACTCTTCTGATTGACTCGTTCGGGTCCAAAAACGATCCTACAAGTGGTATCAGAGCTCAGGAGGAAGAGTTCTATACAATTCGTCTGCGAATTTTGTTTCTACACCTTTCTTTTTCAATCTGAACATCATTTGACGGTCAGAATTGGTTCAGATTTTCACACACTGCTCGGAATTGATAGTTAACAAAGCCTTGGAAATTGGGTTGAAGCTTATCACTTGGATGCTTGGGAACACACTGAAGTCTCATATGAAAGGCCCACAAGGAATGGTATTCAGTTAACAATCAGAGAAATGAGTGCTGATGAGCAAAAGAAGTATAGAGATGAGAAATTGATGGCGAGTCTGCTTCAGCAAGCAATTAAAGAGGACATTTTGATTTTGCTTCAACATGATGGAAGTGCATATTCAACCTGGAATGAATTGGAAGCAAAGTCTATAGGAAGTGATGATATGCTTAAAAACAAGATGTCTCTAATGAAGAAAGAATTTGATCTATTTCGTGAGTTGAAATTTGAAAATACCAAACAAATTATTGAGAAATATTGTAACTTGGTGAGAAATATGACGAAATTAGGGTTCAAAAAGGATACTGATGAGCTGATTGAGAAACTTGCTGATGCGTTACCACATGATACTTGGGGAACATTCTTGATGATGTTGAGAAACAATCGGAAGGAATATAAAAAGCTAAGATAGGGAGAATTTATCAAACATTTGGAAGCTCAAGAGATGGAGCAAAGAAAGATTGCAAGGATGAAGAACTATGATGGAGAACAAGATATTGGTTTGTATTTTAAGAATGGTGTTAGTGAAAAAACAAATCTCTCTCCAAAGGTTGAAACTGCTTTTAATGCAAAAGGTTCTTCTGATAGTTCATCTCAAGGATCAAATAACACTACCGGATTTTCTTCATTTCCAACCTATGATCCACAGTTTTCTACGACAAAGAGTGGCAAAGTTCTTCAATGCAACATTGCTTTAAAGCTTGAGAATGATCAGAGTTATACTGAGGAAGTTGCAAAAAGTCACATGTCTTTGTTGGTGACCGTGCTTGAATCCTATGGAGGCTTAGTTGCAGGGAGGATCGGAAATCCAATGCTCATGAAAGAGGATTACGATCAAATTGATGCCGAGGAAATGGAATTGATGGATATTAAATGGTGCATGGCTAGTGTGTTGAGGCGGGCTGAAAAGTTTAAACAAATCACAGGCAGAGATGATTTTCGCGAGGCACATGTTTCAACTTTAGGTTTTGATAAGTCTAAAGTTACTTGTTTTCGTTGCAGGGAAAAGGGGCATTTCAAGAGAGAGTGCACAAATCGAGAAGCGAGTGGAGCTCAAAACCCATTCGGAAACAACGATTACTACAAAAAGGCGATTTATCATCAAGTCACACAACAGCCATATCAACAACAACAGGCACCACATCAGGCTCAAACTGCCCATGGTAGAAAAGAAATTAAAGATTCAAAGAGAGTATGTCTGGTTAATCAGGGCAAGGATGGTGGATTTAGTTGGGATAAATATATTCCAACAGACAGCAAAGTGTGTTCGGCAGATCAAGATGATGAAAGATTTCCTGAAGGTTTCAGTTGGGACAATTTTTGTCCAGACCAAGAATTCATGTCCAAAGAGATGTCCAAAGAGATGTCAAATGTTAAAGCCTTTGTTGCTAATGCTTATGATGAGTATTGGGCTGCAAAATACAGAAAAGTCAGGGAAGCTGAAGAGGAAAAATGGAGAAGAATTGAAGAAGAGGAAGAAGAAGAAAGGTTAAAAGCTGAAGCTGAAGCCGAGAAAAAGAAAAGAGCTGAGTTTTTCCAAGAGAGAAGAACAGTCAAAGATGTTCCGGAATTCGAAATCAAAGTTGATACTGAAGCAGTCAAAGTTCCTGAAAAGTGTTTGAATTGTGATTCTTTGATCATGCAAAACAACGAGCTACTACACAACATAAAAAGATTGAAAGAATCTTATGATACTTTGAACAGAGAGATTAACAAGTACACTGAGTTGAACAGTGAACAAGCCGTTGCATTGAATACACTCAAAGGAGCTTACATGAGACAGCTTGATGACGTCAACTATTACACAGAGAAGTGTGCTGAGCTGGAATTGAAGCTGGCAACACAAAAGATTGAAACTGAAAGAGTCAACAATTAATTGGAAAGTTACTCATGTTCTACTTTTGTTGTTGACAGGATTTACCCGATTGTTGAAAGAATGAAGACATTTGAAGAAAAGAAGACTTCGGAAGAAAAGAATTCCGAGACAAAAGAAGAGGATGAAGTAGAAATTTCTGGTAAGAAACCAAGTGTTGTCTACAATAGATGTCCGTCCCCGGTCGAAAATGGATATTTGTCTCGAAATCCAAATTCCGAAAGAGTCAAAAAGGCAATTAACTTACAGTGGGAGTCAGGGTCGTCGGATAATTTGCCAGAAAATATTGATGTTACGTTCACATCGTCTGACACTGATCATGAGTCCGAGTTGATCAAACATGTGGTCGATCAGTTGTTAGATAAAGATGACATATAGGAGTCAAAACCTGAGTCCAAATCTGAGCCAAAGTCTGAATCCGACAAGTCAAAGTCAACAATCAAAAAGGACAAACGGGTTTATGATAAGGAATTTTTGCTATCAAAATCTAATTTGAATGACGAATCGGTCAAAGTAGCATATACTTTGAAAGATTCTGACAAATTATATTCTGATGAGATTTTTCCAATAAGAAGTGTTAGAATTGAAATGATCAAACAGGTTTTCAAAATTACAGAAATTAATATTTCTGAAATAAAAGATTTAAATCTTTCTAGAAAACCTAAACAATACACTTCAAGAGATGAACAGAGAATTAACAAGAAAATGGGTTACAATTGTGGTTATAGTTTTCAAAAGAAACCAAACCATAATAGTAATGTCAAAAACAAAGGTCTTGGATTTAATCAACTAAAAAATCATAAAAATGAAAAAGTTTATAAACCAAAAACTGTGTTTGTTTCAGGAAAATCTTTAGAAGCTGAGAAAGAGCAAGCGTTCAGAAAGCAGATAAACAAAGAATTCCTTACCAAAAAGCAAGAAGAAGTGAAGAAAAGTGTTGCTCAGAAGACTACAGAGACAAGAACCTGTTTTTAGTGTAAAACAGTCGGTCATATTGCCAGGAATTGTCCAAAGGCAATACAAACAAAACAGGGAGTCTCTGGTAAATTGAAAGAAAAAGTTGTTGAGAAAACTGAACTTATAACCAGAAAATTTACAGGCTTTGAAAATTCAACCTTTGAGATTGGTGAATGTTCAAAGAATGTGGTTAAAAGAAAAGAAAATATGAAAAAATTAAAAATGGGTTGTTAAGGGTCCAGGAAACAGTTCTGGTGATGAATCTGATTTCACAAAATCAGAGGAGCCACGCATTAAAGAAAAGGTTGAGAAATCAGTTCCGAATGTGGATGATGTGAATTTTCCACCTTTGCAGGCTGAAAATTTTAAGAAGAAAGTTGGAAATGTTGAAATTTCAAATCAATTTTATTCTGACAGGAAGAAATTTGATGTTGATAAGGCTTTCAACAGAAATGTGAAACACATTTTTGGAAAATTGATTGATGGTAAGGTCAAAGGAGTTAAAGAATTCTATGCTAACAAAATGAATGTTCACAAGTCTGTTGAAAGTAAAGATGAAGAAGAGGTTGCTACACCCAAGGAAGGTAAGGCTTGGGTGGATATATTCTTCAAAGAGTAAAAACCTGACTTGCCGGAGCTCCCAAGTTGGTAATCGCGGAGCATGAATCGGCATTATTCTTGAAAAAGTTTTTGAAAATTTTAAATTGAGAAGTGTGAATTGCCGGAACTCCCAGGTTGGTAAGTGTGGAGTAGGAATCAGCACATTGAGAATTCAACCAACAGATGATGATTGGTTGAAAATGTTTGATATTTGATCTTACAAGTGGTTTGTGACACCTGTGTCACCTCAACCATCAAACAAATGCCAAACCAATGAAATAATGTATTTCATACTTGGGATTTGTAAAAATATGTGTATCGTTTGCACATATCAACTCTTGTTCAATTTCAAGCTTTAAATCGCTTTCTGGAAGGTTATACGCGCACTGATGCGTAAATATAACCAGTTTAATGCAACGAACACTCCGGAATAGTGAAATAGGCTTAACATACCTTAAGTAACCTTTACATAACTTAGAAATAAGTTTTGAAGGCTTTGGTATGGCAACATCTAGTTTAATCGCTTACAGGGACTAAAGTTGACAAACTGCGAAAGTATGCCAATTTGAACTGTAACAGACATTCCGGAGCATGACCATAAGTTAATCACACCTTAAATATCCTTTACATAGCTTAGAAATAGGCTTTGAGGGGTTTGGTGTGCTAAAATAAACTTTTGGGTCATTCAGGGACTAAAAGTGTCAAAAAGTGCACAAGTTTGCATTTTTGCGCATAACTTACGTTCTGAATACATCCGGACATCCAAAAATTTATGTAAGCACTAAAATATTTTATCTTAGTGTTCGGCATAAGAAAAATCCATTCGTCGCGTCATTTGGATCGTTTTACGCGCTTATGCGCATTCCGTCGTAATTAAGCGAACATCGCGTTCGTACGGCCAAACGAACCAACATCCGACATATTTTTGAGCATGTTTCATGTCCACAATGTTTAGGCATCATTTTAGGGCCTAAATTTGGCTTTACGGGCCTTAGAAGTGTCGGAAATGGGCTTAAACACGTGCAGGGACTGAAACTGTCATTTCTGAAACATGTTGGCTGATCAGGCAGGCCAGGCGGCCCGCATTATACTTGTCTGATCCTGAAGCGGGCCGCATCCGACTATCAGACCAGATTCAGTGTTTTTAACAGCAGGTTCCAGCTGTTTTAACCACACCCACACATTCTCAATTGCTTAGTCAGCTGATAAGGATCATTTTTAGCTACCATAAGGTTCCGACACTTGTACGGATGCGATTAAGGCACGATATTCGACAAACGATCTTAACGGTTCTCTGAATACTATAAATACCCAACCCATTCCATAGCCAAAACCACTAGAATCTGATTAAAAAGACTCTAAGTTGGAACCATTGTTTCATACCTGAGTTATTTTGATCACGATTAGCATTCGGGGACCTTTCGTAAGTATTCTTTTGTTCTTTTATTGCTTTTCGAGTCTTTTCGAGTCTGACTTTCTGCGTTGTCCAGTTTATGGTCAATGCGAAGTTCGTTTGAACTTCGCAACGTGAGTGTAATCACGTTGGTTATAGTCCCTTGGGACTATGCCTACTGATTACCACGTTGTCTAGGGCCGTAGGGTAAGCGATCTAATAAATTGCTTATACCTTCGAACCCGACCCATTTGGTCGATCATTAGGATCCGACCAAACACATTAGGTGACCATAGTATATAGGGAATAACCTTCCAAGGTTATACCTTATGGTCACATCGTTTAAGTAGTTGTATGATAGGTAGTTTATATGCCTTAGGTAAATTACCAGAATACCCTTTTCATGTATAATTGGTAATTAAGCATATGTAACCTAAACTTTTGTCACATAACTGATTATGTAACATGTTTAGTGTAACACCCCAACCCGGAAGGGCTGACGTGTCACAATAACAGTGATATCATAAACAAAAGTCATAATTCCATTTATTTATTTGACAAGGATATAACAACTGAACTTAAATTTAATATACAAACGGACACATCGACATAATTTCTAACATCTTCGGATTTATTCCTAGGCTTTATTCTTCTCTCTTTTCCCCGCCCAAAGTAACCTGCTGACCTGTAAATACAAAATTTATACGGAATGAGCCGAATGCTCAGTACGGAATTATAGGCTCAAAGAACAAGTAACGCTTTATAGAAATGTTATCTGAATGGAACTTTATGCGAAAATAATACGATGCAAGAACATAATTTCATAATCATATCTTACGGATGTACCCATGAGCAAACTGAAAATGTGACAATACACAGGTAGCTACTCCTGCATAATTATCACACGAGATGGCGAGTTGGCATACCCATTATCCACCTCCTGAAACTTAAATTCTAGGATCGATCCATACGCCTCCTAGTAGCTTTGTACCACACTTGTACCTAGGGACGCCGTGAACTAATCTCTCCGTCACAGATGGAGCACATGCTGTTGATGCCACAACAACATGCTCGTGGGACACTCCACGAGAAGCGATACTCAGGGTATCTGAGTACAAATGGACTTATTCACATAACTTATAAAACTTATTTTCATAACATAACGGAACATATATCGGAACATGCGATAATGAGTACAACTAACATAATATTATCGCATGATATGAAAGCTTAAATCAAATGATTAGAACAGAATTCGAACGGACTGTCAAATGAATCGATAATCAAAGACGTGAAGAGTGTATGAATTTAATGGGTTTTATAACAATTTGAATATGAAGCAATCAGAAGTGGGGTCAGGATCCGTACCTTAATAATTCCAAATTGATGCTACCTTGTGATAATATTTCAGATTTATACGGACAGAGTTTAGACTACTGATTAGTCTTTTAACCTAATTTAAATAACATGCACACAACCAGGTTAGTAACTTAATACAGCCTTTACGATAACTCACGAGATCAAATTCTCACAACGAATGACAAAGTGCGATACTTCATCCATCGAATTAACGATGATCCGTCAAATTAATGACGAACGACAAAGTACAATACTTTATCCATCGAATTAACGATGATCCGTCAAATTAATGACGAACGACAAAGTATAACCCTAATGTGGGCAGCACTTAAACATCCATTGGATATATTGATCGATCGGACAATGAATCGTAATAGCGATCGAGTTATTACCCTGTTCTGCAGCACCCCGCTACTCTTAATTAGTGTTTTGTGTGTGTTTGGAGAGTAATTGGACGATAACTCAGAGTGAATTTGAAGTTTGAACGTCGTTTTTGTGCCCAGAATCAAGTGCCAATGTTCTGTATTTATAGCTGTAATTTGGACATGCTAGCCTACCTGCTTGACATGCTAGCCTACCTGCTTGACATGCTAGCCTACCTGCTTGACATGCCTACTTACCTGCTTGACTTAATTAATCTTGCTTAGCTTAATTAATCTTGCTTAGCCGTTAATTAATCTTACTTAGCTAATAATTTTACTTAATTGCTAAATATTCTATTTTAGGATCTCCCTGGTTACGAGTTCAAATTTCTAGATACAACGGAACTCGCATTAGTGTATTAACTCCATTCAACTTTAACGATGATCACTTGGGTGTTTCAATTAGGGTTTCCTATTAACTAAAATAAATAATAATAATAATAGTTTTAAATTTTTGGGTATTACATTTAGGCATATAACACTTGTCATAGGACTAGTTAGGCGATCCGAACGCATTTCAGGCGAACGACGCGTTAAAGTAGCATAAGCTAACTAAACGGGTCGTAATGGGTCGTAAGCTGTTATGTTAGGTTTCATTTAGTATGTAGGCTTTGTTAAACCATATGACACGAGTCTCTATACTCGTTTGGTTTACGAACCCTCATTCTATCTAAATCTTCCGATTTAGGTCCGGTTTATTAATATAGTTACCTATATTAGGTGCCGTTTGATATCCGTGATCTCTAGCATTGCTTGGTGGTTATCCTAGGACTTCTGAGCAATCTCAAGTGAGTACTTAGACCCCTCTTTTACTGTTTTCCAAACGTTTTGGGGTGGAACACATGTGCCTACTTGTTACTTTCAAGCTTTCCTGTTTTCACATCATATACCTGCTATGTTCGTTAGTACATTATAGTACATGATTTCATTACATTTCATGCTAGGTGTGCCCATTGTGTGCATTACTTAGTACATCGTTTTTACATTACATTTCATGCTACGTATGTCTATTGTTGCATACTTAGTACAGGTCACATGCTACGTATGTCTATTGTTGCAAACTTAGTACAAGTCACATGCTACGTATGTCTATTGTTGCATACTTAGTACATTTATTATTCATCACATGCTTACATTTTGGATACATATTACATGATTTACATTAGACATGAACATTTTGCTTTGGTAGTTTGGTTTGAGTAAGTGATTAAGTAACGAAGCGTGTGTAATATAATACAAGCATGGTGGATACGCCGCTGGTACTTCCTATATATAGGTGTTTGTATGGTATTACATATCGTAGCATTATTTGAATCATTTCAGTTTGAGACATAGAACATTTTATACAAATAACATACTTTTCACAAGACATTGATTTACAAAGAACTTATCTTATACAAACTCGTTTTACATGGTTACTCATTTAACCTTACATTTATTTATACATATCAATTGATATTATCGTTTTTCAAATGATTTACAAGACAAAGCAAATTACAAGGTTCATGACTAAACATTTTCTCAAACATAAGTCATGAATTCTGTTTTCACAAAACCTATGTATCTCACAGGCATTTTTATGCTGACGTACCTATTTTCACATGTGTTTTCAGGAGATGATGCATAGGACTTATCAAGACATACTTAGGCGGACTCGTGCCTTAGCGACTTAAAACGAGACAAGAACTAGTTAATTTATGTTATGTACCCTTTGTTTCTTGTTTAAACAATGTAAACTCTCATGTTTGATTAATAAAACGAAACTTTAATCGCCATGGATTTGAAACGATTAATTCTGTTACAACACTCCCCGACGTTTCCGCCACGTTTTGTATGTTCTACGTGGTTGGGGTGTGACAGAAAAGATGGTATCAGAGCCAATGGTTATAGGGAATTAGGTTATTAGTAATGCTTTAACCTAGTCTATAACCTTCTTAGGACCCTAACGCGAGTTTACTTGCGTTTAGTCATAAAACAATACCGTCACCTATCCTTAGGCGACGACCACAACAAGAACATAAATTTCAAAACCTCTTTGAAAACTAATCATCTGTTCTAGGATGATTGATTACTAGGTTTTGAACCCTCTATTGTAAGGTTTTGAACCCCTTTGAGTTTTCAAAATCTCGTCAAGGTTTGGGGTTTTAATAATGTGAACACGAGCAAACTGGAAGGGTGAATGCCTGTATTCTAGGTTTTCTGTCTAGGCAAGCACTTCGTATACATATAATCAGACGCGAGACCAGTTGTGCTTACCTGGGAATTCTTGGGATGAGTGTTCACTTATAGGCGAGCATGTCTTCGCGATACATTATGAGGACCTATTTGCTTTGATTCAGCCCTTGTGTGTCGTTTGTTTGCCTCATGGTTCAAACAAATGACCACTACCCTTGCTTTCATCAGATTGGTTTCATCTCATTCTTTTCGTCTAATTCTCTCATTCGTTTCCTTTCATGTTCTTCTCTTTTAGAATGCCTCCACGACGCGAAAATCCGGTTTCTATTGACGATCTGGCAGCTGTCATTACACAGCAAATAACTGCTACAATCCCAACCATCGTTGCCCAATGTCACCAAGCTATCAACAACAATAATGCCCTCTGCAACTTCAAGACGTTCAACTCGGCCAAGCCATCAAAGTTTTCTAGGTCTCAAGGAGCGACTGAACTTCTGCAATGGTTCGAGAGTCTAGAGAGCACCTTCAGGAATGTTCAATGTCCAAACGAGCGAAAGGTAGATTTCGCATCTAGTGTCTTTGAGAAACGAGCTTTGACGTGGTGGAACGGTGTGGTGAGAGATAGGGGTGCCGAAGTGGCACTGCCTCAAACATGGGAAGAATTTAGAGCACTGATGATGAAGGAATTTTGTCCTCGTCACGAGATCAGGGCCTTGGAAAGGGAATTCGACGATCTTAAGCAAGACAGCGGTGAACATCGAGCATACACTGATCGATATGAGGAGCTGAGCCTGTTGTGTCCTACCATGGTTACGCCTTTGGATAAGGCGATCGAAAAATACATTGATGGTCTCCCTGACTCAGTTCAAGACATTGTTACCGGTAGTAACCCCACTACGGTTAGGCAGGCCATTGAGCTATCTGCAACTTTGACTGAATCTCAGATCAGGAAACGTAAGCTTTTCCGAAAGGGTGACAAGAAACCGGTCGAGGAATCGAAACCAATCGAGGAATCAAAGACCATGGATGAACAGACTGGATCCCTTGAGCGGTCAAAGAAGCAAAAGGCTTCTCAGAACTTCGCCATGGTTACTCACAATGGTCAAGCCATCCCCAAACAACCAGCTCAACCCCGTGCTAGGAAGCCATACAATGGAACTTCACCTTTGTGCAACAAATGTAACCTTTATCATCATGTTAATGTGAAGTGCTGCGAATGCCAAATTTGTGGACGTAAAGGTCATACAGCAAAAGTTTGCGTAGCAGCAGTTGCACCAAATCAAGCTGACAACAAACCTGCTCGAGCTCGCTTTCCACCAGGTTCTTGCTACAAGTGTGGCGAGATGGGACATTTCCGAAGAAATTGCCCAAAGCATGATAATGCTAATCCAGCACAGAGATGAGCATCTGACCGACTAGAAGACAACACCCTTTAGAAATAATCATGTTTTATGTATTATTTTCTTTTGTTGTCAAGGTCCATGAAATAGTTGTTATCATTGTTTATAAATAAATCTTTTATTTACATTGCAATGTATTTATGTGATTGTATGTATAAACAACATATCCCCTACAATACCGACAATCAAGGAATCATATTCCTTGAAAAGCAAACTACCCCCAAAATTCTTCCATTTTACAATCTCTTGCGTTTTCCACACAGATCCTAAGTACCCGTCTCTTGCAAAGAAACTAAGTACAAGGTGCAAGTGATAATTCTGTATGAATACCCCAAGTACCACTATAAATTCTTAATAGGGTACCCAAGGGTATTTCCGTATGTCCTAAATTATTGTGTACCTTAATTCGAATATTACGTTTTCCTGGAAACGAAAATCGGATTTTTTGGGTAGATCATCCTATCTTCATGGATGGATTCTTGAAATGATTAAAGTACCAAATGAAATCCACGAATTGGATTCCTGGTGTGCTTTAAAGTATCCGCGTCCAAAGATAACAAATTAATAACCAAGTTAAACAACTATGTGATTATGTGCTTATGTGTTTCCCTTTATGTTTTTGTGTAATCCAAGTTTTTGTTATCCAAATCCTCGTAGAATCTTCCATATCTTCGTATAAGGGATTCATAGTAGGATATCCAAAGGTACTATATTAAATCCTCAATGGGCTTTTACGTAATAGTAAAGACCCTTGGATTATATTGTACTATTCCATAATTAGACCCCTGAGTGGTCTAGTTAAACAGATTGATTCAAAAAAAAAATCTGGTTAGGAATATCATGTGATGAGATAGTTGAAAGGACTCCTTGGTGGCCTAATTAAAAGGATCATTTGTCGATCTAATTAAAAGGACCTTAGGGTAGTCTAGTCACACTCATCACAGGTTTGATTTTTCCTCCCCTTCACATTACAAAACAAATTGTGCGGACTATGCAAGGAATTGCGTAATTATGGATGCATACATAATTATGAAATTCAGTGCACGGGAACCACAGCTAGTTTGGTCGTGTGTCTAGAAAATGACTCATTTCGTTCATTTTTGGTTCTGAAGAAGTTGTGGAAAATGACTCATTTCGTTCATTTTCGGTTCTGAAGAAGTTGTGGAAAATGACTCATTTCGTTCATTTTCGGTTCTGAAGAAGTTGTGAAAAATGACTCATTTCGTTCATTTTCGGTTCTGAAGAAGTTGTGGAAAATGACTAATTTCGTTCATTTTCGGTTCTGAAGAAGTTGTGGAAAATGACTCATTTCGTTCATTTTCGGTTCTGAAGAAGTTTTGGAAAATGACTCATTTCGTTCATTTTCGGTTCTGAAGAAGTTGTGGAAAATGACTCATTTCGTTCATTTTCGGTTCTGAAGAAGTTGTGGAAAATTACTCATTTTGTTCATTTTCATTTCTGAAGAATGTCCGTTAAAGAGAAATTACAGGATTATGTCTTGTTCATCTTTGATGGTTATTTAACACAAAGTCACAAATAGACTCCTACGAATAAATTTCGGGACGAAATTTCCTAAAGTAGGGGAGACTGTGACACCTGTGTCACCTCAACCATCAAACAAATGCCAAACCAATGAAATATTGTATTTCATACTTGGGATTTGTAAAAATATGTGTATCGTTTGCACATATCAACTCTTGTTCAATTTCAAGCTTTAAATCGCTTTCTAGAAGGTTATACGCGCACTGATGCGTAAATATAACCAGTTTAATGCAACGAACACTCCGGAATAGTGAAATAGGCTTAACATACCTTAAGTAACCTTTACATAACTTAGAAATAAGTTTTGAAGGCTTTGGTATGGCAAAATCTAGTTTAATCGCTTACAGGGACTAAAGTTGACAAACTGCGAAAGTATGCCAATTTGAACTGTAACAGACATTCCGGAGCATGACCATAAGTTAATCACACCATAAATATCCTTTACATAGCTTAGAAATAGGCTTTGAGGGGTTCGGTGTGCTAAAATAAACTTTTGGGTCATTCAGGGACTAAAAGTGTCAAAAAGTGCACAAGTTTGCATTTTTGCGCATAACTTACGTTTTGAATACATCCGGACATCCAAAAATTTATGTAAGCACTAAAATATTTTATTTTAGTGTTCGGCATAAGAAAAATCCATTCGTCGCGTCATTTGGATCGTTTTACGCGCTTATGCGCATTCCGTCGTAATTAAGCGAACATCGCGTTCGTACGGCCAAACGAACCAACATCCGACATATTTTTGAGCATGTTTCATGTCTACAATGTTTAGGCATCATTTTAGGGCCTTAAAGTTGGCTTTACGGGCCTTAGAAGTGTCGGAAATGGGCTTAAACACGTGCAGGGACTGAAACTGTCATTTCTGAAACATGTTGGCTGATCAGGCAGGCCAGGCGGCCCGCATTATACTTGTCTGGTCCTGAAGCGGGCCGCGTCCAACTATCAGACCAGATTCAGTGTTTTTAACAGCAAGTTCCAGCTGTTTTAACCACACCCACACATTCTCAATTGCTTAGTCAGCTGATAAGGATCATTTTTAGCTACCATAAGGTTCCGACACTTGTACGGATGCGATTAAGGCACGATATTCGACAAACAATCTTAACGGTTCTCCGAATACTATAAATACCCAACCCATTCCATAGCCAAAACCACTAGAATCTGATTAAAAAGACTCTAAGTTGGAATCATTGTTTCATACCTGAGTTATTTTGATCACGATTAGCATTCGGGGACCCTTCGTAAGTATTCTTTCGTTCTTTTATTGCTTTTCGAGTCTTTTCGAGTCTGAAAGTCAAACTTTGTTTGACTTTCTGCGTTGACCAGTTTATGGTCAATGCGAAGTTCGTTTGAACTTCGCAACGTGAGTGTAATCACGTTGGTTATAGTCGCTTGGGACTATGGCTACTGATTACCACGTTGTCTAGGGTCGTAGGGTAAGCGATCTAATAAATCGCTTATACCTTCGAACCCGACCCATTTGGTCGATCATTAGGATCCGGCCAAACACATTAGGTGACCATAGTATATAGGGAATAACCTTCCAAGGTTATACCTTATGGTCACATCGTTTAAGTAGTTGTATGATAGGTAGTTTATATGCCTTAGGTAAATTACCAGAATACCCTTTTCATGTATAATTGGTAATTAAGCATATGTAACCTAAACTTTTGTCACATAACTGATTATGTAACATGTTTAGGCATATAACACTTGTCATAGGACTAGTTAGGCGGTCCGAACGCATTTCAAGCGAACGACGCGTTAAAGTAGCATAAGCTACCTAAACGGTTCGTACTGGGTCGTAAGCTGTTATGTTAGGTTTCATTTAGTATGTAGGCTTTGTTAAACCATATGACACGAGTCTCTATACTCGTTTGGTTTACGAACCCTCATTCTATCTAAATCTTCCGATTTAGGTCCGGTTTATTAATATAGTTACCTATATTAGGTGCCGTTTGATATCCGTGATCTCTAGCATTGCTTGGTGGTTATCCTAGGACTTCTGAGCAATCTCAAATGAGTACATAGACCCCTCTTTTACTGTTTCCAAACATTTTGGGGTGGAACACATGTGCCTACTTGTTACTTTCAAGCTTTCCTGTTTTCACATCATATACCTGCTATGTTCGTTATTACTTTATAGTACATGATTTCATTACATTTCATGCTAGGTGTGCCCATTGTGTGCATTACTTAGTACATCGTTTTTACATTACATTTCATGCTACGTATGTCTATTGTTGCATACTTAGTACAGGTCACATGCTACGTATGTCTATTGTTGCATACTTAGTACAAGTCACATGCTACGTATGTCTATTGTTGCATACTTAGTACATTTATTATTCATCACATGCTTACATTTTGGATACATATTACATGATTTACATTAGACATGAACATTTTACTTTGGTAGTTTGGTTTGAGTAAGTGATTAAGTAACGAAGCGTGTGTAATATAATACAAGCATGGTGGATACGCCGCTGGTACTTCCTATATATAAGTGTTTGTATGGTATTACATATCGTAGCGTTATTTGAATCATTTCAGTTTGAGACATAGAACATTTTATACAAATAACATACTTTTCACAAGACATTGATTTACAAAGAACTTATCTTATACAAACTCGTTTTACATGGTTACTCATTTAACCTTACATTTATTTATACATATCAATTGATATTATCGTTTTTCAAATGATTTACAAGACAAAGCAAATTACAAGGTTCATGACTAAACATTTTCTCAAACATAAGTCATGAATTCTGTTTTCACAAAACCTATGTATCTCACAGGCATTTTTATGCTGACGTACCTATTTTCACATGTGTTTTCAGGAGATGATGCATAGGACTTATCAAGACATACTTAGGCGGACCCGTGCCTTAGCGACTTAAAACGAGACAAGAACTAGTTAATTTATGTTATGTACCCTTTGTTTCTTGTTTAAACAATGTAAACTCTCATGTTTGATTAATAAAACGAAACTTTAATCGCCATGGATTTGAAACGATTAATTCTGTTACAACACCCCCCGACGTTTCCGCCACGTTTTGTATGTTCTACGTGGTTGGGGTGTGACATGGTTAATCAAGGTCATTAAGTTGAACTTGATTTAACTATCATTTAAAAGTGTTGGTAAACAATGTGACGAGTTTTCCCCGAACCTACAAATGATAAAATCAACAAAACTAATTTTTTGGAAAAACCATTTTGATTAAAACAAACTTAAGTGTTTTGAGATCATAATGGGAAAATAGTTTGTTGTGAGGGGGAGTTCTGATTGTTTATGCTAAGTGGATGGAGAATTGAGGCAATTCGATATCAGTTGTCTTGTTCTTGTACAGTTTGTTTTCAATTTTCTTTAGATGTATTTGTATTTTAGGGGGAGTATATTTTCAGAAAATCCAAAAACATAAGAAAATTTGAAAAAGCCAAAAACATGATAAAATGAAAAATGAGTTTTTGTTGCATAAAAGAGGAAATGATAGTACATCAGTGGACTGTCAGAACACGCTAAAGAAATGGAAAGTTAAAATGTGATAAACGGTCTCACTAAGGATGTGACGGTAGGCTCAGCTAACTAGTAGATTTGCAATAACGATACAAACTTAAATGAAAAGGTCTAGTTCTAGTGGGAAACATGGTCAAAAGCATAGTACTTAGTTTTGTCCTTCTTGACTGTGTACCTACTCAGTAATCGCTGATTGTCGAAAGACATAAAACTGGTTAAGTTTGTGAACTTTCACAACTTTGCTGAAAAGTCACTGTGATTGTGCATTTTATTTTGCAAAGATTTAAACTTATTTGATTTCTTTATTTTGAAGCATTGGACTTCCTCTGCGTATACATGAGTATAGACCTGGTTGTTAATGCCTAAACGTTCTGCTTTATTTTCTTTGGTGTTTCGTTTAAGCTTTGGACCTCCTCTGCGTATACGAAAGTATCAACCTGGTGGGTAAAGCCTAAACAACTTCAACTTATTTTTATTTTTTATTTTGTTTAAACATTGGACTTTCTCTGCGTATACGGAAGTATCGACCTGATTGTTAATGTTTAAACATTCTGCTTTATTTTCGCACAAATCACAGTTGATAAAAGTTTAAAGGCATTACTTGAGTCAGTGTATTGCATGATGAGGGGATATGCTGAGATCGTGGGGTCCATAAGAACTTAGTGCAAAATTAATATACCTTAACGTATCGGTAAGCATTTCGAAAGTTTTTAGAATGAGTTTAAGTGGATAACAATATCGTCAATCTATGTGAATTGTTTAGAACTTAAAATGTTTAAAGCTTAACGGTGTTAGTGATTTGTCTCATAAACTGATATGATCTTCTTGCACGAACTCACAAAAATATTGTTTGTAAATATTTCTTTACTGCATTCTCATTCAAAAATCTAAAAATATTTTAAGTGTGTTTTAGCATAAATTTTGTAAAAATCCAAAAAGATTTTTGACAACTGTTGTTGGAAGGCTGACGTTCAAAATTCCAAGTGCTAAACTTGATGAACAGGTTTGGGAGAGAGTGTATGAAGAAGTTTTTACAAGTGGTTTGCAGAGAACAAATCATTTTGAATATTTTCTGCAAATAGTTTCTAAATTTTAAAGATTTAATCTTTGAGAAACTTATGTGTGTGGTAGAGAATTGCAGATATGAAGATTGACCAAATCCAGATTCAGATATCTGAGAAGATGGTGATTTCCAGACTGCGATCCCAGCTTAGTGAGAGGGGGAGTCTGAGGACATCAAGAGAGAGCTCAGAGCTAGGTTGCGATTCTAGAAGAAAGAGAAAGAGATTGATTGAGGATGCTTACAATGGAGAATACTTCGAAGAGAAGTTCTAAGACTGATAAAGACTGAAGGTTTGACAACCGAAGATTCGACACTGAAGACTCCGTCAACATCCGAGGGGGAGTTTGTTGGTGCATCTGTCTGTCGCCTACGTCTTGTATCGAGTCTTGTTTAGAGATAGATAGAATAGGGCACGAAATCCAAGAATTTGGTATTTAGGAGTGATTCCGCTTGAAATGACATCTTGTCATTTCAAGCTAAACCCCTTAACTTTTTGATTCCGCTCGAAAGGTTTAATTTCTGATTCCGCTCGAGATGTCATATGTTGGCCTATAAATAGGTTGCGTGGAGCGAAATCAGTCAGAGTTGTATGTAGTTGTCTTCCGGTTTGCCACGAAGTGCTGCCGAAGTATCGTCGTGATTGTAAAAGGCTTTTATATCAATAATATCGACAAGTTAAAGTGAATACGGCTGAAATAACACCAGTACACTTGTTTCCGCCTCTTGTATTGGTGAATTACTCTTCTGATTGACTCGTTCGGGTCCAAAAACGATCCTACAACTTGATTTATACTTGAGTACGTGGGGTACACAAGTAAACTTGAATTATACATGAGTACGTGGTGTACACATGAATACTTGATTTATATATGAAAACTTGATTTATACATGACATAAACTATGTTTTCATACAAAGTATACAAACGTGAAATACAAAAACTGCATGAATTCACACCAACATTATGTTGACGTTTTTCCAAAACCCACATGTATTTCAGGTAACTAGAAGTGGATGTGCGCGCGGCCTTACTCATGCTTGTGGATGTCGCTTATGTTTATCTTTAAATAAAGTTGTAAACTTTTTAAGACAATGTTTTATGCTATCTCGCGATGTAAATGCTAACTTATGTTTTCAAATTATGAAATGTTGGGTATTTGAAGATATTTTTACGAGCATGTAGCATGTTTACCTTTCGTATGCAATGAGAACCTTTCATGATCACACCTCGTGCTTCCGCCGCAGAAAGGGGTGTGACACGTTGTTCCCCCTTGGCCAGTCTTTTATGAAATGATCTTTGCTTCCATAACTGAAGCATCCTTGGTTCTGCCTAGCTCCATTCCCATTCCGGTTACCATTGCCATTGCCATTTCCACCACCGTTTCCATTACCAGCACCGTTACGGTTTCCATTCCCGCTCCTATTACCATTACCATTGCGGCCTCCAATACCTTTTCCCCAACAATCCTCGGTACGGTGGCCTGACTTCCCGCAGTTCTCGCATTTCCCAACGCGACAATTTCCGTCGTGGTGAAAGTCACAACGGTTGCATTTGGGCAGAGTGCCTTGATACTTCTTAGTTCCTGTATCGTTTGAAGCCGCGAAGGTTTTTGCCTCCATAGGTGGGTTAGTATCACGCTTCTTGTTGTTCGAACCCTTGTTGTTGCTGCGGGTTGTTTGGTTCAGATTTGAATGTTTCCTCTTTTTGTCATCAGATGACTCAGCATGCGTCTCGGTCCTTTTAGTTAGGTTTAGCGATAACTTCTTCATTCGGACAGCATCTTCAGTAAGGCTGACAGCCAGAGTTACAGCCTGAGTGATCGTTTCGGGTTTCGCTGCAGTCAACAAACTGTGAAATTCTGGAGCCAATCCCTAGATGTAGCGTTCAACGCGCTTAAATCAGGAGTCACCATATAGGGGATCACCCTCGACAAATCGTGGAACCTTCGGGTATAACCAGTAATGTCAGCACCTTCCATGGTCAGGTGCCAGAACTCAGTCTCCAACCTTTGGAGTTCAGCACGAGAGCAGTACTTTTCTCTCATTCGTTCCTTTAGCTCATCCCACATCATGCCGTACGCAGCATCATCAACAAAAGTTTGAACTTGTAAATTCCACCAAGTTAAAGCTTCATCAAGAAACAACCCCGTAGCAAAAGTGACTTGCTGATCCGCGATACACTTGCTCATACGGATAGTGGCATCAGTCTTTTCTGTCCATCGTACAAATGCCACTGCCACTCCAGTACCATCGTAGTTCAGCGGTTTGCAGTCGAGAAACTGCTGGAAAGTGCAGCCCTGAGCTGCGTTTCCTCCAGATGAATCTCCATTCCCATTACGTCTAGCATTGCTTGGTCCTCCACTTTGTTCGGTGTGGTTCGCCTCGTATTGAGCGATAGCTAGGGAGATCCTTTCTTCCAATAGGGTGTTCAGTTCTTCAGCGGTCCTCGGCAGTGGGTGAGGAGGGGGTTGATCACTGGCGTTCACAGCTCTCCTAGGTGCCATGTTCTGTCGGAACATAACACAACAGGGTTAGACATTTGTTTGATATCGTCATACGAGACAGTAGTAGTATATATATACAGGCATATACCACATAAGTGACATCAAACAATCCGCCAAACGCATAAATCAATTCATACAGAACAAGCATGCATAAATAGATAAATACCGTTGTGTCATAGGATATTCACCAAGTCTTTACACATATCAGGGCAACTTGTTACGTTATTGTTTGCGAAATAAACAAATGCATAGGGGTTACATCTTCCCAAGGTACAAGTTTAATATATGTAAAAGACAAATATCTTACTTCACATTGGCGGTTCATGTCTTTATACCCTAATTTATTACTCCAAAAGAGTATTTAATAGACTGGGGAAGGGTGTTCACGTTTGACCTTTTCTTGTTCTGAGGGAATCCATAAGTGACAAGACTTGTTGTAGTTTCTGTGAACTGAATTCCATAATTATGTATGCATCCATAATTACGTAACTCCTTGCACAGTCCGCACAGTTCGTTTCATCCTCGTATCTCTTCCTTCAGATAGGCCACTACTTTCAGGTAAGGTCATGACTACCTGAGATATTCTGTTTCTAGTATATGTAAATATCAATTATCACACATAATCGCAAGTAATTCTTAATCAAAGACAAGTGCTACTCCAGTGCACTCTAAGTCTCGTAGTGTCTTTTCTTGACTCCTTGTAAACAGTTTCAGGTAGTGGATGTCGCGGAAAGTTTTATGCAATGAAAACTTTTTGAAAAAAAATTGTTTTTCGTGAAAGGATCCTAAATATTGTAGACTAGACTCGAGAAGGAATCCTGGTTCACTAAAATCGCAGCTCTGATACCAATCTGTCACACCCCTTTCTAAGGCGGAAGCACGAGGTGTGATCATGAAAGGTTCTCATTGCATACTGTGACACCTGTGTCACTGCGACCATCAAAAAAATGCCAAACCAATGAAATATTGTATTTCATACTTGGGATCTGTATAAATATGTGTATCATTTGCACATATCAATTCTTGTTCGATTTCAAGCTCTAAATCGCTTTCTGGAAGGTTATACTCGCACTGATGCGTAAATATAACCATTTCAATGCAACGAACACTCCGGAATAGTGAAATAGGCTTAACATACCTTAAATAACCTTTACTTAACTTAGAAATAAGTTTTGAAGGCTTTGGTATGGCAAAATTAAGTTAAATCGCTTACAGGGACTAAAGTTGACAAACTGCGAAAGTATGCCAATTTGAACAGTAACAGACATTCCGGAACATGGCCATAAGTTAAACATACCATAAATATCCTTTACATAGCTTAGAAATAGGCTTTGAGGGGTTCGGTGTGCTAAAATAAACTTTTGGGTCATTCAGGGACTAAAAGCGTCAAAAAGTGCACAAGTTTGCACTTTCGCGCATAACTTACGTTCTGAATACATCCGGATATCCAAAAATTTATGTAAGCACTAAAATATTTTATTTTAGTGTTTGGTATAATAAAAATCCATTCGTCACGCATTTTGGATCGTTTTTCGCGCTTGTGCGCATTCCGTCGTAATTAAGCGAACATCGCGTTCGTACGACCAAACGAACTGACATCCGACATATTTTTGAGCATGTTTCATGTCCACAATGTTTAGGCATCATTTTAGGGCCTTAAAGTTGGCTTTACGGGCCTTAGAAGTGTCGGAAATGGCTTAAATACACAACAGGGACCAAAACTGTCATTTTTGAAACTTATTTTCTGATCAGAACCCCCATGCGGCCCGCATTAGTTTTAGTGTATCCTGAAGCGGGCCGCGTCAGCCTTCCAGACCAGGTTAACTGCATTTAACAGCAGATTGCAGCTGTTTAATCCACAACCACACATTCTCACTTGCCTAGTCAGCTGATAAGAACCCATTTTTAGTTACCATAACATTCCATCACTTGTACGGGTGGGATTCGAGCACAGTTTCCATGAAACGATCCTAATGGTTTGGGTATTTCTATAAATACCCATCCACCCCCATTGCAAAAATCACTAGAATTTTGATTTGAGAAACTCTAAGTTGAAACCTTTGTTTCATACCTGAGATTCTTAGATCGAGATTAGCATTCGGGGACCCTTCGTAAGTATTCTTTCATTCTTTTATTGCTTTTCGAGTCCGAAAGTCAAACTTTGTTTGACTTTCTGCGTTGACCAGATTATTGTCAATGCGAAGTTCGTTTGAACTTCGCAACGTGATTGTAATCACGATGGTTATAGTCCCTTGGGACTATGCCTACTGATTACCACGTTGTCTAGGGTCGTAAAGTAAGCGATCTAAACAATCGCTTATACTTTCGAACCCGACCCATTGGTCGATCATTAGGATCCTACCAAACACATTAGGCATATAGCACTTGTCATAGGACTAGTTAGACGTCCGAACGCGTTTCACACGAACGACGCGTTAAAGTAGAATAAGCTACCTAAACGGGTCGTAAACAATTATGTTAGGTTTCAATAAGTATGTAGGCTTTGTTAAACCAAATGACACGAGTCTCTACACTCGTTTGGTTTACGAACCCTCATTCTATCCGATCCTCCGATTTAGGTCCGGTTTATTAACATAGTTACCTATATTAGGTGCCGTTTGATTCCGAGATCTCTATCATTGTTTGGTTGTCACTCCAGGACTACTGAGTAATCTCAAGTGAGTACATAGACCCCTCTTTTACTATTTTCCAAACTGTTTTGGGGTGAAACACATGTGCCTACTTGTTACTTTCATGCTTTCCATGCTTTCACATCATATACCTGCTATGTTCGTTAGTACATTATAGTACATGATTTCATTACATTTCATGCTATGTATGCCCATTGTGCGCGTACTTAGTACATCGTTTTACATTACACTTATGCTATGTATGCCCATTGTGTGCGTACTTAGTACATCGTTTTACATTACTTTTTATGCTATGTATGTCCATTTAGTTCATACTTAGTACATTGTTTTACATTACACTTATGCTATGTATGTCCATTGTGTGCATGCTTAGTACATTGTTTTACATTGCATTTCTGTTGCATATGCTCATCCAGCATGTGAACACATTATACTACATTTTGAACCGTTGTAACCGTTGAACCGTGTGAACCGTTTGTAACTGTTGAACCGTTTGTATCCATTGACATGATTTACATTTGACAATAGACATTTGACAATACATAAACATTTCTACAATTGTTAAACATTACTTTGGTGGTTTGGTTTGATTAAGTGATTAAGTAACGATGCGTGTGTAATATGATACAAGCATGGTGGATACGTCGCTGGTACTTCCTATATATAAGTGTTTGTATGGTATTACATATCGTAGCGTTATTTGAATCATTTCAGTTTGAGACATATAACATTTTATACAAATATCATACTTTTCACAAGACATTGATTTACAAACAACTTATCTTATACAAACACATTTTTACATGGTTATTCATTTAACCTGACATTTATTTATACATATCATCTGATCTTATCGTTTTTCAAATGATTTACAAGACAACGCAAATTACTAGGTTCATGACTAAACATTTTCTCAAACCTAAGTCATGAATTCTGTTTTCACAAAACCTATGTATCTCACAGGCATTTTTATGCTGACGTACCTATTTTCACATGTGTTTTCAGGAGATGATGCATAGGACTTATCGAGACATACTTAGGCGGACCTGTGCCTTAGTGACTTAAAACGAGACAAGAACTAGTTAATTTTTGTTATATACTCTTTGTTTCTTGTTTAAAACAATGTAACTCTCGTGTTTGATAAATAAAACGAAACTTTAATTGCCATGGATTTGAAACAATTAATTCTGTTACAACACTCCCCGACGTTTCCACCACGTTTTGTTGTCCTACGTGGTCGGGGTGTGACAGAAAAGATGGTATCAGAGCCAATGGTTATAGGGAATTAGGTTATTAGTAATGCTTTGACCTAGTCTATAACCTTTCTAGGACCCTAACGCGAGTTTACTTGCGTTTAGTCATAAAACAATACCGTCACCTATCCTTAGTCGACGACCACAACAAGAACATAAATTTCAAAACCGCTTTGAAAACTAATCATCTGTTCTAGGATGATTGATTACTAGGTTTTGAACCCTCTGTTATATGGTTTTGAACCCCTTTGAGTTTTCAAAATATCTTCAAGGTTTTGGGTTTTAAATAATGTGAACACGTGCAAACTGGAAGGGTGAATGCCTGTATTCTGGGTTTTCTGTCTAGGCAAGCACTTCGTATACATCTCATCAGACGCGAGACCAGTTGTGCTTACCTGGGAATTCTTGGGATGAGTGTTCACTTATAGGCGAGCATGTCTTCGCGATACATTATTTTTGACCTATTTACTTTGATTAATCACCGGGGTCGTTTGTTGCTTTGTAGTAACAAACAAATGACCACTATCCTTGCTTTCATCAGATTTGTTTCATCTCATTCTTTTCGTCTAATTCTCTCACTCGTTTCCTTTCATGTTTCCTCTTTTAGAATGCCTCCTCGACACGAAAGCCCGATAGCGATAGCCGAACTGGCAGAAATCATTGCACAACAAATGGCTGCTCAATTCCCAAACCTCTTTGCTCAATGGAATCAAGCCAACAACAACAACAATGGTCCATGCAATTTCAAGAGTTTTAACTCGGCGAAACCACTCAAGTTTAGTGGTTCTGAGGGAGCGAATGGGCTTCTTCAATGGTTCGAGAGCATTGAGAATACTTTCCGCCACGTGCAGTGTCCTGACAATTGCAAGGTCGAGTTTGCTTTGAGTGTGTTCCAGAAGAGAGCCCTTACATGGTGGAACGGGGTTATGAGAGATCGTGGTGCAGAAGTTGCTCTAGCACAGACATGGGCTGAACTTAGGGCCCTTATGATGAAGGAATTCTGTCCTCGTCATGAGATCAGGGCCTTGGAAAGGGAATTCGACAATCTTGAGCAAAACAACGGTGAACATCGAGCCTACACGGACCGTTATGAGGAGTTAAGTCTGTTATGCCCAAACATGGTCACGCCTTTGGATAAGGCAATCGAAAAGTACATTGATGGCCTCCCTGACTCAATACAAGACATTGTGACTGGAAGCAACCCTACTACAGTTAGACAGGCCATTGAGCTATCTGCAACCTTGACTGAATCAAAGATCAGGAAAGGTAAACTTTTCTGAAAAGGTGACAAGAAACCGGTCGAGGAATTGAAACCAATCGAGGAATCAAAGACCATGGATGAACAGACTGGATCCCCTAAAAGGTCAAAAAAGCGAAAGGCTTCTTAGAACTTCGCCATGGTTACTCACAATGATTAAGCCATCCCCAACCAACCAGCTCAACCCCCTGCTAGAAAGCCATACAATGGAACTGCACCCTTGTGCAACCAATGTAGCCTCCATCATCATGCCAATGTAAAGTGCCGCAAATGCCAAACTTGCGGACTTATAGGCCATACAGCAAGAGTCTGCCCAGCTGCAACTGCACCAAACCAAGCTGGCAACAATACCGCTCAAGGTCGTTTTCTACCAGGTTCTTGCTTCAACTGTGGCGAGATGGGTCATTTCCAAAGAAATTGCCCAAAGCTTGCTAATGCTAATCCAGCGCAGGGATGAGCATCTGACTGACTAGAAGACAACACCCTTTAGAAATAATCATGTCTTATGTATTATTTTCTTTTGTTGTCAAGGTCCATGAAACAGTTGTTATCATTGTTTATAAATGTAACACCTGTGCCTCCACGACCATCAAACAAATACCAAACCAATGAAATATTATATTTCATACTTGGGATTTGTAAAAATATGTGTATCATTTGCACATATCAATTCTCGTTCAATTTCAAGCTTTAAATCGCTTTCTAGAGGGTTATACGCGCTCTGATGAGTAGATATAACCAGTTTAATCCAACGAACACTCAGGAATAGTGAAATAGGATTAACATACCTTAAATAACCTTTACATAACTTAGATATAAGTTTTGGAAGGTTTGGTGTGGTGAAATCAAAGTTTAATCGCTTACAGGGACTAAAGTTGACAAACTGCGAAAGTATGCCAATTTGAACTGTAACAGACATTCCGGAACATGACCATAAGTTAAACATACCATAAATATCCTTTATATAGCTTAGAAATAGGCTTTGAGGTGTTCGGTATGCTAAAATAAACTTTTGTGTCACTCAGGGACTAAAAGCGTCAAAAAGTGCACAAGTTTGCATTTTTACGCATAACTTACGTTCTGAATACATCCGGACATCCAAAAATTTATGTAAGCATGACTATATTATGCTTTAGTGTTGGCTTGCCAAAAATCCATTCGTCGCGTCATTTGGATCTTTTTTCGCTCTTATGCGCATTCCGTCGTAATTAACCGAACATCGCAACCGTACGGTTAAACGAACCGACATCCGAGATATTTTTGAGCACATTTTAAGTTCCCTATACTTTAACTTCATTTTAGAGCTTTGAAATGGGGTTAACGGGCCTTAAACGTGTCGAAAATGGGCTGAATGCATGACAGGGACCAAAAGTGTAAATCTGCCAAACTTAAGCCTAGCGGTGCGCTACACTTTTAGCGTAGCGGTGCGCTAGGGGTCTGCTGACCAGATTTAGAGTTTCTAAACAGCAAGCTGCAGCTGTTTTAACCTCACCCACATGTTCCCAATTGTCTAGTCATGTGATAAGGATGGAATTTTAGTTACCATAAGGTCCCGACACTTGTACGGGTTGGATTAAGGCACGGTTTCCTTGAAACGATCCTAACGGTTACCCGAAAACTATATATACCCCATCACCCCAATGCAAAACTTACAAGAACTTTGATTTGAGAAACTCTAAGTTGAAACTATTGTTTCATACCTGAGATTTTTGAATCGAGGTTAGCATTCGGGGACCCTTCGTAAGTATTCTTTCGTTCTTTTCCTTATTTTACTGCTTTTCGAGTCAGAAAGTCAAACTTTGTTTGACTTTCAGCGTTGACCAGTAATGGTCAATGCGAAGTTCGTTTGAACTTCGCAACGTGAGTGTAATCACGTTGGTCATAGTCCCTTGGGACTATGCCCACTGATTACCACGTTGTCTAGGGTCGTAGGGTAGGCGATCTAATAAATCGCCTATACCCTCGAACCCGACCCATTTGGTCGATCATTAGGATCCGACCAAACACATTAGGTGACCATAGTAGGTAGGGAATAACCTTCCGAGGTTATACCTTATGGTCACATCGTTTGAGTAGTTGTATGATAGGTAGTTTATATGCCTTAGGTAAATTACCAGAATACCCTTTTCATGTAGAATTGGTAATTAAGCATATGTAACCTAAACTTTTGTCACATAACTGATTATGTAACATATTTAGGCATATAACACTTGTCATAGGACTAGTTAGACGGTCTGAACGCGTTTCACGCGCACGACGCGTTAAAGTAGCATAAGCTACCTAAACGGGTCGTGATGGGTCGTAAGCAATTATGTTAGGTCTCATTTAGTATGTAGGCTTTGTTAAACCATATGACACGAGTCTCTACACTCGTTTGGTTTACAAACCCTCATTCTATCCGATCCTCCGATTTAGGTCCGGTTTATTAATGTAGTTACCTATATTAGGTGCCGTTTGATATTCCGAGATCTCTAGTATTACTTGGTGATTATCTTTAGACATCTGAGCAATCTCAGGCTAGTACATTATTCCCCTCTTTTACTGTTTTCCAAACTGTTTTGGGGTGAAGCATGTGTACCTATCTGTTACTTTCATGTTTTCCAAAAGTATAATTGATTATACATGTTATTACTTATCTATTGACAAATACTATCTATGATTTAAGCATTGATTTCTCAAAGAACATAAAATAAATTGTTGAATTGTACTTATTTTATGTTCACCAGACCGATTGTTAGTATGATATAGCGCTATAGGATTTGACACCCCATTCCTGTTGGCATGGAATGTCTGAAACCAATTTGTTGCTCCATCCAAATAGGAATTGCCTTTGTGGTATTTCTATAGTCTCAAAGGTGTATCTTGATGCACTAGGTCTGATTGAATTCTTAAATCACACTATTTAAGTATATTTTGATATACTCTCATGTGTGGTATTGTACAAACCAACATATATTTTGTTAATCATCCAAAGCATATTTTGATATGTTATCTACTGAACAAAAACATAGTTTAATATGTTATTTATCACATCCAAAGCGTATTTTGATATGTTATCTACTGAACAAAAACATAGTTTAATATGTTATTTATCACATCCAAAGCGTATTTTGATATGTTATCTACTGAACAAAAACATAGTTTAATATGTTATTTATCACATCCAAAGCGTATTTTGATATGTTATCCATAAATCCGAAGTATACTTGTACTATACTATCTAAATCTATTCTTTTGAACAACGAAGGTATATTTAATGTACTATCTATCTATCGATTTGGTTTAGTTTGATTAAGTGATTAAGTAACGATGCGTGTGTAATATGATGCAAGCATGGTGGATACGCCGCTGGTACTTCCTATATATAAGTGCTTGTATGGTATTACATACTGTAACGTTATTTGAATCATTTCAGTTTGAGATATATAACATTTATACAAATAACATACTTTTCACAAGACATTGTTTTACAAACAACATATATTATACAAACTCATTTACATGGTTATTCATTTAATCATGCATTATCCTCTTATTTATACATATCATCAGAACTTATCATTGATTTTCAAATAATTTACTAAAACAAATGTTTTTGGGTTAAGAGTCATGGCTACGAGGTTTTACAAATTATAAACAGCTTGATTTTAGTTGGTTAATTAAGTTGCAATATTATACTCTTTTCAAAAAAGGTTTTTAAATAAAGTATTGCAACGTCTAAACTAGCCATGATTTCGACACTCCTACAAAACCAATGTATTCGCCAGCATTTCTTTGCTGACCTCGTTTTTACACATGTTTCAGGTACTGCTTTGCAATGATTGTTGATACATGCTACATTTAGGATGGACTCGTGCCTTAGCGACTTAAAACGAGACAATAACTAGTTAACTTATGTTATGTACCCTTTGTTTCTTGTTTAAACAATGTAAACTCTCATAATTGATTATTAAAACGAAACTTTAATTGCCATGGATTTGAAACGATTAATTCTGTTACAACACTCCCCGACATTTCCGCCACGTTTTGTATGTTCTACGTGGTCGGGGTGTGACAGAAAAGATGGTATCAGAGCCAATGGTTATAGGGAATTAGGTTATTAGTAATGCTTTGACCTAGTCTATAACCTTCTTAGGACCCTAACGCGAGTTTACTTGCGTTTAGTCATAAAACAATACCGTCACCTATCCTTAGGCGACGACCACAACAAGAACATAAATTTCAAAACCGCTTTGAAAACTAATCATCTGTTCTAGGATGATTAATTACTAGGTTTTGAACCCTCTGTTATATGGTTTTGAACCCTCTGTTATATGGTTTTGAACCCCTTTGAGTTTTCAAAATCTCGTCAAGGTTCTGGGTTTTAAATAATGTGAACACGTGCAAACTGGAAGGGTGAATGCCTATATTCTGGGTTTTCTGTCTAGGCAAGCACTTCGTATACATCTCATCAGACGCGAGACCAGTTGTGCTTACCTGGGAATTCTTGGGATGAGTGTTCACTTATAGGCGAGCATGTCTTCGCGATACATTATTTTTGATCCATTTACTTTGATTAGTCACCAGGGTCGTTCGTTGCTTTGTAGTGACAAACAAATGACCACTATCCTTGCTTTCATCAGATTTGTTTCATCTCATTCTTTTCGTCTAAATCTCTCACCCGTTTCCTTTCATGTTTCCTCTTTTAGAATGCCTCCTCGACGCGACAATCAGATGGAAAATGCCGAACTGGCGGAAATCATCGCGCAGCAAATGGCTGTTGCCTTCCCAAATCTTTATGCTCAAATGATGCAAGCCAACAACAACAACAATGCTCCATGCAATTTCAAGAGTTTCAACTCGGCAAAACCGCTCAAGTTTAATGGTTCTGAGGGAGCAACTGGGCTTCTTCAGTGGTTCGAGAGCATTGAGAATACCTTCCGTCATGTTCTGTGTCCTGAAAATCGTAAGGTTGAGTTTTCTTCAAGTGTGTTTCAGAAGAGGGCTCTCACATGGTGGAACGGAGTGATGAGAGACCGCGGTGCTGAGGTTGCATTAGCACAGACTTGGGCTGAGCTTAGGGCTCTTATGATGAAGGAGTTTTGCCCTCGTCATGAACTGCGAGCTTTGGAGAGGGAGTTTGATGATTTGAAGCAAGAGAGTGGTGAACATCGAGCCTATACTGACCGTTTTGAAGAATTGAGCCTGTTGTGTCCTGCTATGGTTACTCCTGTGGATAAAGCGATCGAGAAATATACGGATGGTCTTCCTGACCTAGTTCAGGATATTGTTACTGGCAGTAACCCTACTACTGTCAGACAAGCCATTGAACTGTCTACCACTCTAACTGAATCCCACATCAGGAAACGTAAGCTGTTTCGAAAAGGCGACCTAAGACCATCTGACAAGACTGCTCAAGTGGAACCAAAGGAAGAACATGCTGAGGTATCCAAGAAGAAGAAGCGCAAAGCCTCTCAGAACTGCGCTGTAACTGCTCAAGACAAACAGGTTGCACGAAACCAACCAGCACAACCTCGCAAAAGGCAAAACTATGTTGGTACTGCACCTTTGTGCAACAAGTGCAACCGTCATCATCTAGAGCAAGAGCAGTGTCACAAATGTACCCACTGTGGACGGTTGGGACATTTGATCAATGTTTGTCGCTATGCAAATCAAGCTGCTGCAAACCCTGCTGCTGTTCAAGCACGGTTCCCTCCGGGGTCATGTTATAACTGCGGTGACCTTACCCACTACAGGAACAATTGCCCAAGGCTTGTTAACGCACCTCCGGCGCGAGGATGAGCGTTTAACATCAATGAGGCAAACATGAACAATGATGCGACAGTGAACAACTAGTGTTTTGTTATTTCCTTGGTTGTTATCTTATGATGTTTAAAGACAAGTCAGTTATTATATAAATAAAAATTCCTCGTTTTTATTTTTGCAAAACTGATACGATTGTGTGAACGTTGGATACAACCTTATGATGTCAACCCAAAGACAAACTACTCGTATGGTTCTGTCATTTTATGATCACTTGTGATCTCCCCAAAAATCTTAGACACTCGTTTCTTTTAAGAAACAAAGCCAAACTTTTATTGAGAATCTTTCTATCTTTATAGATAGATCCTTGAAAATGATTAAAGTACCGAATGAAATTCATGGATTGGATTTTTAGTGTTCTTTAATTATCCATGCTCAAAGACAACAAATTAAAAAAAAAATCAAGTTAACTAATTTTTGTGCTTATGTGTTTTCTTACATGTTTGTGGTTGTATGTGATCCATCCAAATCCTCGTAAAATCTTTCATATCTCATATGAGAGATTCATAATAGGATATCCAAAGTTACTATCTTAAATCCTTAATGGACTTCTACGTTGTAGTCAAGTCCCTTGGATTTTAAAGTACTATTCTATAATTAGATCCCTTAAGTGGTCTATTTAAGGAGATCATACGACGGTTTAGTTAATAAGATCATGAGTTGGTCTAGTTAAAAAGATCGTTCGTTGATCAAATATAAAGGACCCTTTGGTGGTTTAGTCAAGTCACTTCATGTTTATTCAAGTGATTATTTTCCTACGCATTATGAAATGAACTGTGCGGACTGTGCAAGGGATTACGTAAATATGGAGGCCTACATAATTATGGAATTCAGTGCACAGAAACCACAAGAAGTTTTGTTATGTGTTAAGACCTATAGTGACAAGAATAATGATACGGGAGAAGTCTTGGACCTCGACCAATGTCATTTATTTTCACACTTCCCAAATTCTGATCTCAATCATACACCAAGTTTCCTATGATAAGTCTTCATAAGAAACGTTCTTATGTCCGTAGTTCAAAAATTTCATGTTTTACTACTACAAGGAATTCACTTCAAGGGTTAACAAATTCGCTAAAAAATCCTAACATGGTCCAGAGTTTTACTTAAGGGTTCAATGGATCTATTAGAAGGCGAAACCGTCACAGTTGTCTTCACAAGTTTCCTCTAAATAAATTTCGGGACGAAATTTCCTAAAGTAGGGGAGACTGTAACACCTGTGCCTCCACGACCATCAAACAAATACCAAACCAATGAAATATTATATTTCATACTTGGGATTTGTAAAAATATGTGTATCATTTGCACATATCAATTCTCGTTCAATTTCAAGCTTTAAATCGCTTTCTAGAGGGTTATACGCGCTCTGATGAGTAGATATAACCAGTTTAATCCAACGAACACTCAGGAATAGTGAAATAGGATTAACATACCTTAAATAACCTTTACATAACTTAGATATAAGTTTTGGAAGGTTTGGTGTGGTGAAATCAAAGTTTAATCGCTTACAGGGACTAAAGTTGACAAACTGCGAAAGTATGCCAATTTGAACTGTAACAGACATTCCGGAACATTACCATAAGTTAAACATACCATAAATATCCTTTACATAGCTTAGAAATAGGCTTTGAGGTGTTCGGTATGCTAAAATAAACTTTTGTGTCACTCAGGGACTAAAAGCGTCAAAAAGTGCACAAGTTTGCATTTTTACGCATAACTTACGTTCTGAATACATCCGGACATCCAAAAATTTATGTAAGCATGACTATATTATGCTTTAGTGTTGGCTTGCCAAAAATCCATTCGTCGCGTCATTTGGATCTTTTTTCGCTCTTATGCGCATTCCGTCGTAATTAACCGAACATCGCAACCGTACGGTTAAACGAACCGACATCCGAGATATTTTTGAGCACATTTTAAGTTCCCTATACTTTAACTTCATTTTAGAGCTTTGAAATGGGGTTAACGGGCCTTAAACGTGTCGAAAATGGGCTGAATGCATGACAGGGACCAAAAGTGTAAATCTGCCAAACTTAAGCCTAGCGGTGCGCTACACTTTTAGCGTAGCGGTGCGCTAGGGGTCTGCTGACCAGATTTAGAGTTTCTAAACAGCAGGCTGCAGCTGTTTTAACCTCACCCACATGTTCCCAATTGTCTAGTCATGTGATAAGGATGGAATTTTAGTTACCATAAGGTCCCGACACTTGTACGGGTTGGATTAAGGCACGGTTTCCTTGAAACGATCCTAACGGTTACCCGAAAACTATATATACCCCATCACCCCAATGCAAAACTTACAAGAACTTTGATTTGAGAAACTCTAAGTTGAAACTATTGTTTCATACCTGAGATTTTTGAATCGAGGTTAGCATTCGGGGACCCTTCGTAAGTATTCTTTCGTTCTTTTCCTTATTTTACTGCTTTTCGAGTCAGAAAGTCAAACTTTGTTTGACTTTCAGCGTTGACCAGTAATGGTCAATGCGAAGTTCGTTTGAACTTCGCAACGTGAGTGTAATCACGTTGGTCATAGTCCCTTGGGACTATGCCCACTGATTACCACGTTGTCTAGGGTCGTAGGGTAGGCGATCTAATAAATCGCCTATACCCTCGAACCCGACCCATTTGGTCGATCATTAGGATCCGACCAAACACATTAGGTGACCATAGTAGGTAGGGAATAACCTTCCGAGGTTATACCTTATGGTCACATCGTTTGAGTAGTTGTATGATAGGTAGTTTATATGCCTTAGGTAAATTACCAGAATACCCTTTTCATGTAGAATTGGTAATTAAGCATATGTAACCTAAACTTTTGTCACATAACTGATTATGTAACATATTTAGGCATATAACACTTGTCATAGGACTAGTTAGACGGTCTGAACGCGTTTCACGCGCACGACGCGTTAAAGTAGCATAAGCTACCTAAACGGGTCGTGATGGGTCGTAAGCAATTATGTTAGGTCTCATTTAGTATGTAGGCTTTGTTAAACCATATGACACGAGTCTCTACACTCGTTTGGTTTACAAACCCTCATTCTATCCGATCCTCCGATTTAGGTCCGGTTTATTAATGTAGTTACCTATATTAGGTGCCGTTTGATATTCCGAGATCTCTAGTATTACTTGGTGATTATCTTTAGACATCTGAGCAATCTCAGGCTAGTACATTATTCCCCTCTTTTACTGTTTTCCAAACTGTTTTGGGGTGAAGCATGTGTACCTATCTGTTACTTTCATGTTTTCCAAAAGTATAATTGATTATACATGTTATTACTTATCTATTGACAAATACTATCTATGATTTAAGCATTGATTTCTCAAAGAACATAAAATAAATTGTTGAATTGTACTTATTTTATGTTCACCAGACCGATTGTTAGTATGATATAGCGCTATAGGATTTGACACCCCATTCCTGTTGGCATGGAATGTCTGAAACCAATTTGTTGCTCCATCCAAATAGGAATTGCCTTTGTGGTATTTCTATAGTCTCAAAGGTGTATCTTGATGCACTAGGTCTGATTGAATTCTTAAATCACACTATTTAAGTATATTTTGATATACTCTCATGTGTGGTATTGTACAAACCAACATATATTTTGTTAATCATCCAAAGCATATTTTGATATGTTATCTACTGAACAAAAACATAGTTTAATATGTTATTTATCACATCCAAAGCGTATTTTGATATGTTATCTACTGAACAAAAACATAGTTTAATATGTTATTTATCACATCCAAAGCGTATTTTGATATGTTATCTACTGAACAAAAACATAGTTTAATATGTTATTTATCACATCCAAAGCGTATTTTGATATGTTATCCATAAATCCGAAGTATACTTGTACTATACTATCTAAATCTATTCTTTTGAACAACGAAGGTATATTTAATGTACTATCTATCTATCGATTTGGTTTAGTTTGATTAAGTGATTAAGTAACGATGCGTGTGTAATATGATGCAAGCATGGTGGATACGCCGCTGGTACTTCCTATATATAAGTGCTTGTATGGTATTACATACTGTAACGTTATTTGAATCATTTCAGTTTGAGATATATAACATTTATACAAATAACATACTTTTCACAAGACATTGTTTTACAAACAACATATATTATACAAACTCATTTACATGGTTATTCATTTAATCATGCATTATCCTCTTATTTATACATATCATCAGAACTTATCATTGATTTTCAAATAATTTACTAAAACAAATGTTTTTGGGTTAAGAGTCATGGCTACGAGGTTTTACAAATTATAAACAGCTTGATTTTAGTTGGTTAATTAAGTTGCAATATTATACTCTTTTCAAAAAAGGTTTTTAAATAAAGTATTGCAACGTCTAAACTAGCCATGATTTCGACACTCCTACAAAACCAATGTATTCGCCAGCATTTCTTTGCTGACCTCGTTTTTACACATGTTTCAGGTACTGCTTTGCAATGATTGTTGATACATGCTACATTTAGGATGGACTCGTGCCTTAGCGACTTAAAACGAGACAATAACTAGTTAACTTATGTTATGTACCCTTTGTTTCTTGTTTAAATAATGTAAACTCTCATAATTGATTATTAAAACGAAACTTTAATTGCCATGGATTTGAAACGATTAATTCTGTTACAACACTCCCCGACATTTCCGCCACGTTTTGTATGTTCTACGTGGTCGGGGTGTGACAATAAATAAATCTTTTATTTACATTGCAATGTATTTATGTGGTTGTATGTATAAGGAACATATCCCCTACAATACCGACAAGCAAGGAATCGTATTCCTTGAAAAGCAAACTACCCCCAAAATTTTTCCATCTTATGATCTCTTGCATTTTCCACGAAATTCCTAAGTACCCGTTTCTTCTAAGGAAGCAAAGTACAAGGCGCAAGTAACAACACTAGACGAATACCCAAAGTACCACTATAAATCCTTAATAGGGTACCTAAGGGCATTTCCGTAAATCCTAAAATTTGTTGTGCTCCCAAATTCGAATATTACGTTTCTTTGAAAACAAAATTGAAATTTTTGGGAGATCTTCCTATCTTTTCAGATAGATCCCAGAGGACATTGTAGCCTGTCGACTACTTTCCATATCCGTTCTTAATCGATATCAAAATAATAACAAATTAATAACCAAGTCAAACAACTATGTGATTATGTGCTTATGAACATTACAAGACAAACTGTGCGGACTGTGCAAGGAATTACGTAATTATGGATGCATACATAATTATGGAATTTAGTGCACAGAAACCACAGTGAGCCTTGTCATGTGCCTAGAAGTTAACTCTATTCATTTCCGTTTCTGAGGAAACACCCGTTGAAAATGACTCCGTTTGTTCATTTTCGTTTCTTAAGATTGTCCGTTGAGGAAATGAATATCCGTTTGTCTATCATTTTCATTTCCGTTTCTGAGGAAGCACCCGTTGAAAATGACTCCGTTTGTTCATTTTCGTTTCTGAAGATTGTCCGTTGAGGAAATGAATATCCGTTTGTCTATCATTTTCATTTCCGTTTCTGAGGAAGCACCCGTTGAAAATGACTCCGTTTGTTCATTTTCGTTTCTGAAGATTTTCCGTTGAGGAAATGAATATCCGTTTGTCTATCATTTTCATTTCCGTTTCTGAGGAAGCACCCGTTGAAAATGACTCCGTTTAATCATTTTCGTTTCTGAAGATTGTCCGTTGAGGAAATGAATATCCGTTTGTCTATCATTTTCATTTCCATTTCTGAGGAAGCACCCGTTGAAAATGACTCCGTTTGTTCATTTTCGTTTCTGAAGATTTTTCCGTTGAGGAAATGAATATCTGTTTGTTTCTCCTTTTCATTTCCATTTCTGATGAAGCACCCGTTGAAAATGACTCCGTAAGTTCATTTTACGTTTCTGAAGATTGCCCGTTGAGGAAATGAATCCCCGTTTGTTTATTCCTTCATTTCCGCTTCTGAAGAATACTCGTTGAGGAAAATGACTCCGTCTGTTCATTTTCGTTCTGAAGAATGTCCGTTAAGGAAATAACAGGATTATGCCTTACATATCTCTGGTGGTTATTTGACACAAAGTCACAAATAGACTCCTACGAATAAATTTCGGGACGAAATTTCCTAAAGTAGGGGAGACTGTGACACCTGTGTCACTGCGACCATCAAACAAATGCCAAACCATAGAAATATTGTATTTCATACTTGGGATTTGTATAAATATGTGTATCATTTGCACATATCAATTCTTGTTCGATTTCAAGATCTAAATCGCTTTCTGGAAGGTTATACGCGCACTGATGCGTAAATATAACCAGTTCAATGCAACAAACACTCCAGAATAGTGAAACAGGCTTAACATACCTTAAATAACCTTTACTTAACTTAGAAATAAGTTTTGAAGGCTTTGGTATGGCAAAATTAAGTTAAATCGCTTACAGGGACTAAAGTTGACAAACTGCGAAAGTATGCCAATTTGAGCAGTAACAGACATTCCGGAAGATGGGCATAAGTTAAACATACCATAAATATCCTTTACATAGCTTAGAAATAGGCTTTGAGGGGTTCGGTGTGCTAAAATAAACTTTTGGGTCATTCAGGGACTAAAAGCGTCAAAAAGTGCACAAGTTTGCACTTTCGCGCATAACTTACGTTCTGAATACATCCGGACATCCAAAAATTTATGTAAGCACTAAAATATTTTATTTTAGTGTTTGGTATAATAAAAATCCATACGTCACGCATTTTGGATCGTTTTTCGCGCTTGTGCGCATTCCATCGTAATTAAGCGAACATCGCGTTCGTACGACCAAACGAACTGACATCTGACATATTTTTGAGCATGTTTCATGTCCACAATGTTTAGGCATCATTTTAGGGCCTTAAAGTTGGCTTTACGGGCCTTAGAAGTGTCGGAAATGGCTTAAATACACAACAGGAACCAAAACTATCATTTTTGAAACTTATTTTCTGATCAGAACCCCCATGCGGCCCGCATTAGTTTTGGTGTATCCTGAAGCGGGCCGTGTCAGCCTTCCAGACCAGGTTAACTGCATTTAACAGCAGATTGCAGCTGTTTAATCCACAACCACACATTCTCACTTGCCAAGTCAGCTGATAAGAACCCATTTTTAGTTACCATAACATTCCAACACATGTACGGGTGGGATTCGAGCACGGTTTCCATGAAACGATCCTAACGGTTCGGGTATTTCTATAAATACCCATCCACCCCCATTGCAACAATCACTAGAATTTTGATTTGAGAAACTCTAAGTTGAAACCTTTGTTTCATACCTGAGATTCTTGGATCGAGATTAGCATTCGGGGACCCTTCGTAAGTATTCTTTCATTCTTTTATTGCTTTTCGAGTCCGAAAGTCAAACTTTGTTTGACTTTCTGTGTTGACCAGATTATGGTCAATGCGAAGTTCGTTTGAACTTCGCAACGTGATTGTAATCACGATGGTTATAGTCCCTTGGGACTATGCCTACTGATTACCACGTTGTCTAGGGTCGTAAGGTAAGCGATCTAAACAATCGCTTATACTTTCAAACCCGACCCATTGGTCGATCATTAGGATCCGACCAAACACATTAGGTGACCATAGTATATAGGGAATAACCTTCCGAGGTTATACCCTATGGTCACATCGTTTGAGTAGTTGTATGATAGGTAGTTTATATGCCTTAGGTAAATTACCAGAATACCCTTTTCATGTATAATTGGTAATTAAGCATATGTAACCTAAAATTTTGTCACATAACTGATTATGTAACATGTTTAGGCATATAGCACTTGTCATAGGACTAGTTAGACGTCCGAACGCGTTTCACGCGAACGACGCGTTAAAGTAGCATAAGCTACCTAAACGGGTCGTAATGGGTCGTAAACAATTATGTTAGATTTCAATTAGTATGTTGGCTTTGTTAAACCAAATGACATGAGTCTCTACACTCGTTTGGTTTACGACCCCTCATTCTATCCGATCCTCCGATTTAGGTCCGGTTTATTAACATAGTTACCTATATTAGGTGCCGTTTAATTCCGAGATCTCTATCATTGTTTGGTTGTCACTCCAGGACTACTGAGTAATCTCAAGTGAGTACATAGACCCCTCTTTTACTGTTTTCCAAACTGTTTTGGGGTGAAACACATGTGCCTACTTGTTACTTTCATGCTTTCCATGCTTTCACATCATATACCTGCTATGTTCGTTAGTACATTATAGTACATGATTTCCTTACATTTCATGCTATGTATGCCCACTGTGCGCGTACTTAGTACATCGTTTTACATTACACTTATGCTATGTATGCCCATTGTGTGCATACTTAGTACATCGTTTTACATTACATTTTATGCTATGTATGTCCATTTAGTTCATACTTAGTACATTGTTTTACATTACACTTATGCTATGTATGTCCATTGTGTGCATGCTTAGTACATTATTTTACATTGCATTTCTGTTGCATATGCTCATCCAGCATGTGAACACATTATACTACATTTTGAACCGTTGTAACCGTTGAACCGTGTGAACCGTTTGTAACTGTTGAACCGTTTGTATCCATTGACATGATTTACATTTGACAATAGACATTTGACAATACATAAACATTTCTACAATTGTTAAACATTACTTTGGTGGTTTGGTTTGATTAAGTGATTAAGTAACGATGCGTGTGTAATATGATACAAGCATGGTGGATACGCCGCTGGTACTTCCTATATATAAGTGTTTGTATGGTATTACATATCGTAGCGTTATTTGAATCATTTCAGATTGAGACATATAACATTTTATACAAATATCATACTTTTCAGAAGAAATTTATTTACAAACAACTTATCTTATACAAACACATTTTTACATGGTTATTCATTTAACCTGACATTTATTTATACATATCATCTGATCTTATCTTTTTTCAAATGATTTACAAAACAACGCAAATTACAAGGTTCATGACTAAACATTTTCTCAAACCTAAGTCATGAATTCTGTTTTCACAAAACCTATGTATCTCACAGGCATTTTTATGCTGACGTACCTATTTTCACATGTGTTTTCAGGAGATGATGCATAGGACTTATCGAGACATACTTAGGCGGACCTGTGCCATAGTGACTTAAAACGAGACAAGAACTAGTTAATTTTTGTTATATACTCTTTGTTTCTTGTTTAAAACAATGTAACTCTCGTGTTTGATAAATAAAACGAAACTTTAATTGCCATGGATTTGAAACAATTAATTCTGTTACAACACTCCCCGACGTTTCCACCACGTTTGGTTGTCCTACGTGGTCGGGGTGTGACACATACGAATGGTAAACATACTACATGCTCGTAAAAATAACATTACGTAACTGAAAACATAGGTTAAGTTTGGAGTTTACATCACATCATAAAACATTGTCTGAAAAGTTTACAACATTATTCATAGATAAACATAAACGACATCCTGGAGCAAGAGTAAGACCGCGCGCACATCCACTTTAGTTACCTGAAATACATGTGAGTTTTTGGGAAATCGTCAACATAATGTTGGTGTGAATTCATGCAGTTTTTGTATTGAATGTTTAAATACTTGAATGAAAACATGGTATGTAACTTGTAAAACGTAACTGTAACTGAGTACTGTGAATGTAAGTAATATGAGATCGCTAGTGGTTTGCAAGGCCACTAACATGTGTCATGACATAGGAAGCCACCAAACCTAGGCATTTTTGTCGACTTTGACTGAGACACAGAAGCACTCATTGGTAGAAGTAGGCCAAGAGTGGGGTTGCCTGAAACCCATTAGATCTAACCTTTTGTTCTGCGGTCTGAATGTATACGTTGATTAATGGTGCTTATGGTACCCTATTCGGGACATGATCTAAAGTACCATTCCGTAGTTTTTGTATTCAACATACCATATCACATGTATTTTCCCCAAGTTAGAAAACAAATATAAGTTTAAAAGTGGGGACATGAACTCACAATTTTGCGTTCCTTGCGCTGTAAACTTCACCGGGTTTTGCTTATATTGCGTTTTGACCTAAACGCGTTTTATTAACGTTAGTCACTAGACTTGCATCGCACAGGTACAAGTCACCATATTTTATGTATTTGTTCTTGTGTTAAAAATAATTTATATTTTTAACTATGTGTCTTACTTATATTATTTCCTCAAAAATAAATATAAGTATCTTGTATTTTTCACCCGAATTATGTATTTTGTCCAAAACTTCATTTCATGTTCATAACTTGTCCAAGTTATTTATTCTATCAAGTAATATATTTTTCATAAATATATCTTCTTGTATTTGTCTAAGCATGTTGTATGTGTATTTTTTTGTATTTTCTCTCCTTAGGAGTATTTATTGTATTTTCAAGTCCTAATACACTATTACATGTAATACATACTACATACACTTAGCACAAAATTTGGTGATCAATAAATACATATATTTTTCTCAAAAATATACATACTTAAAATCAATTTTAATCTTGAAGAAATCATCATTTCTTAACACAAAAATTAGGGAAACCTTGGTAAATATTTTTAGATACATTTTTAGGGAATAAGTTTCTCAAAAACTTATATTTTTCTAAGTGTCAAAATTTATAAAAAAATTTACATGGTTTCCCCTAAAAATGGAGGTTTCCCATGTTTTCAAAACATGTGTTTATTTTCTTTTAAATCATCATCAAACATCAACAATCATTCAACACTTACCGAGTGTCAAAATCAAGTAAATTTCACTACATCATGAACTTGGAGTTTTTGTAAAAACTTGTAGTAACTTACCATGTTATTTAGTAGGTTTAGTTACCCTTAAAAAAACATGGTTGTTTGTTTGTAAATCTCATTCTTGAAGGATTTAGTCATTTACAGCTTGTAAGATGAATTTTCTAAAAATATTTCTTTTGTATTTTTCTTGTTTCATAAGTGTTTATACCCTTGTTTTTCTAAAAAAAAATAGTGTAGGTTTAAGTAAAAACCAAGATCTTCTAAAAATCATATTTTAAACTTGGTTTTCTTGGAAAATTATTCATAAATCTTGGATTTGTAAGTTTACTAGCTCACTTTGTTTATTACATTTCAAGAAATCATTTTTATTCATCAAGTTCATGTCTTTACAAGAAGATGATTATTCTAGGTTGTTACATAATCATCCTCCCACTTGCTAGATTAAGTGTTTAAACATCATCTAGCAAGCTTCATGTGATGATTAACATCATCATCTCAAGAAATCAACAAACAAACATTACTCATGCACTAAACAATATCATTTCAACAAGATTTCATCAAATGTAAAGCTTATGTTTCAAGATTCAAGTTCAAGTCTTTTAGTGTTCTTATGTTAATCGACATGTTATATCTTTTATCCATTAAAAATAGAAGTAACAAGAGTTAAAAAGAATCTTACTACTAGCTTCAAGCTAGGGAAGATCACAAGTGAAAATGAAGTGGATAATAGCACACAAGGGAGGTCCTTCAAGATCCGTGAGTTCCAAGCTTCCTAAAACACCTTGTTACACCCTTGGATGAACTTGGAATAGGTTGGATTGAATTGAAAAGGTGATGGTGTGGGGAAGGGGGTTCGGTTGTGAGCTTTAGAGGGGGAGAGGAAGAGTGTGGTGGAGTTGTGAGGATGATGAAGATGGTTATATTCTTATAGTCCTTAAATCTCTATTACCCATAGGTTATAATGTCCAAGAAGTACAATACAAGATCAAGGCAAATCCCAATGAAGGATTATGGAAGATTTAGTGAAGATTGTGAAATCTTTGAGGTGGGGCCACTATCTTGAGCCGTAGACAAGCAGGGGGGGGGGGGTAAATGTGATTTGAATTATAAAGAGGGTAATTCGTTAGGGTGTTAAGTGTAATATCTAATGTTTAGTGTGTATCTTGCATTAGGTAGTATGTTAGGGTGTTCGGGAACCATAACTAGTTCAGAAAAGTAAAACAATGCTTCTAGCAATATTTTGGTTTTTCGGGTAATGTCCGGTTGTTCGGTTAGATACCAGTTCGTTAAAGTGTTAAATTGCACCGTTTAGTGTCCTTTATGTATCCTTTTATGACCCTTTTAATTCTCGACACTTAGGAAAATATTCAGGACCATTTAGTCATGTTTTTGCATGGTACAATCTTGTTACAATGCTGAATTTTGCTGAAATATGTGAAATTCAGCATTTAAAGTGTGTTTCGGGTGCTATTTAGTGCGTATTTTAGCTTCCGGAAAGTCTATATGATAACCCTTGTATGTACTCTTGGGTTTTAATGTATTCTTGACGTTGGACCTACACCTAGGCCCCAATTCTATTGTCTGACTGCTTTCTGCAGATTTGTTGACACAATGTGTCTTACCGGTGAGTTTACTAGTATTTCTGACGCAACGATGTTCATTGATGTATAAAACAATATCTTGTAGTATAAAACGTGCATGAATTCACTTGTATAGTACGTAATCAGACAATGTTGACATTTAAGCACATAATTGCAGTAATCAAGTATTAATTAAATTTTACGAAAATTACCGGTTTTGTGTCAGTTGTCACACCATCCTACAAAACAAGTAATATATGGGACACGAATAGATTAAGTTTCCCATTAATTTAGCACAGTAACCATAAAAAGTCACCCATAAAATTCAGTTAACTATTAATCCAAGGCACTCAATAATCAAATAGGTAAAAGATAACTAAGAAAGAGTTCCGATTGAACAGGTATTGAAGCAAAATCCAAATTGCAATAAGATTAAAGTTGAAGAAACCTGGTACCAAACCCAAAACCCGGGTTTAATTTAACCCAATTGGCCCAGACCTTTAAACCCGGATCATGTCTGTTCAACTCCTAATGAACCCACCTTTTGACAATGACTTCAAGTCAGTAAAAGTTGAAAGAGGTTAGCATGGTTCAAATTCATTCTAAAGGTAGGTTATAAGCATATGCCTAATCCAATATGAAGTATATTTTATAAAAAAAGTTATAACAAATTATTTTATCATTTTTATCAAATGGAACAAGACAAACCTGCCAAGAGTTTCCCAAATGCTTGATAAGAAACAAGATCGCCGAGTAATTGTGCCACATAAAATACTTCATCTTCCTCCATTACAGTCCTACAATTTGAAGTGAAAGGAATTAAAATATGCAATGATAAAAATAAAAAATAAAAGGTAGGCCAAGCAACTGTGAGGAATCATACAAGTATTTGAAATGTCACAGCCATGATCAAATACTTCCCGATAATGGTGTTTTCATACAAACAAAATAACCTTTAGGTGTAGGGCTGCAAACGAACCAAACGAACATGAACAAGACCTTGTTCGTGTTCATTTGTTAAGAAATATATGTGTTCGCTAACCATTCACGAACACTTATCGAACGAGATTTTATGTTCGTGTTTGTTTGTTAAGGAAATGAACTTGTTCGTGTTCGTTTGTGTTTGTTTATTAATTTTAGGCAACAAAGAAAAACGAACGTTGATGAACACAAATGAGAACAACCTAATGTTCATAAACACAAATGGAAACAAACAAACAAACACAAACAATCGTTCATGAATAGAATATATAATACACCGACACTTATTAGATATTTAATTTATCAGAATTTTGAATGTATTTAAATAAATATAAAAATTAAAAACACTAATGAAATATCGAACACAAACAAACACGTTACCGAACGTTCACGAACATAAACGAACGAACACGACCTTTGTTCATGTTTGTTCATTTAACTAAACGAACAAAATTTCTTGTTCGTGTTCGTTTGTTTAATAAACGAACGAACACAAACGAACTTCCCGCCAAACGGTTCATGAACTGTTCGCCGAACATTTGGTTCGTTTGCAGCCCTATTTAGGTGTAGATGTTTGCATATTCACGATATCTTTGTACATGCTGACGTCTCACTACAAGCAAAAACAGGTTGACAGCAAAAGGCTGAGTGTGGCCCTTTAAATATAACAGATGGATTCCAATAACAACAAACAAGAACACACTTAAAAAAATGAATGCTAAAACTGTCAGGTCACTGTTAATCGCAAAGTTATTCAAGTAGAGCTACCCACCATGCCCCTGCTCAAGCATGTCATCCAAGATAAATTGAGACCGCTACATGAAAGAACTTGATTGATTTCATATCAAAATGTGTGAGGAGCGCTGTTTCATGACCTTATTGATCCAAAAGAAGCTACTCCTAACAAACAAGAGAATGTAAACGCACGACTCTTTAGTTGCAAAATCCAGTCAAGAATTAAAACTGCATTAACTAACCTGCAATTGATGAGGGTATGTCCCATTGTTTGTCGTTCTCTCTCCCATCGTTGTTTCATCGTTCACTCTCTTTGACATAAATGTAGGGTTTGGATGAAATCCCTAAATACGCCTAGTAAAATTACAATCTTGTATAAACAAGTTTCCTTAATAAGATACTATAGATATAGATAAATAGATAAAGAACACGTTTCTATGTTGACCAAATAGTGAAAGATGGTAACCGCATTTTGATGAGTAAAATTTTGTTGAGGCATATGAAAATATATTGTGGCATAAAGGGGTATATATTGGGCGAGGAATTTGGCCCAAACTGTGTCTGGGACCAGGGAACAACCGATGATGGTATCGCAATGTGTGTTGGGATGTAACTAGTCGAGGGTGGATGGGTAATCAAATTTTTTCTACATTTTGGAAATGGTTGGTCTAATTAGGCCCAAGCTAAATAGTGAATTTTTTCTACATTTTAGAAATAGTTGGTCTAAAAGGAAACCGGTTTCATACCCGATCCGGCATACCCGACATGGAACATGTTCTAGTTCCTACCCGTTAGTAGGAGAAACCAGTCCCAACCCTTTTATACCTTATGGTCCTACCTGGTTCCACATTTTTTCCCAATATTGGTTCCTACCCGAATCGATTAGTACCCAACCTGGTTTTACCCGAGTACGAACCGGATTCAATGGTAAAAACATTCAAAATCGATTGCTAACGTTAAAACTAGTACATTGACCATTCTTTTACTATTATGACTGTTGGAACCGGTTCTTGGTCATCTTAAATCATTATAATTAAATAGTTTTGGAATGTATTGTGACAACTGGCACGAAACCGGTAATTTCCGTACTATTTTAATAATTATTTATTTCCTGCATTTAGGTGTTTAAACGTCAACATTATATGCTTGCAAGTTACACATATGAATTCATGCATGTTTCATATTTCATTTATCGCATTGTGAAATACTTTAAGCGTTACTTTGAAACAATTAGTAAACTCACCGGTTAGACAAGCTGTGTCAGCACAGCTTCAGTATTAGTTAAACGATAGATTTAGGACTTAGATGTAGGTTCGGCATCAAAAATACATTAAAACCCAAATGGGTAAACAAGGGTTTACCTTAACACTTTCTGGGAGCTAATATAAGCACTAAAAACTGTCCGAAACGCACTTTAAACACAGAATTCTGCATTTTTCAGCAAAATTCAGCACTGAAACACTATAATAACATGCATAAAGTGGTATAAAACATCCAGAATAACTTGCAAAGTGTCGGGAATGAAAACATGTCACAAAAGGTACTTCATGCCTTGTAAAATTCACTACTTAGCTCTTTAACGAACCGGCAACCGAAGGATTAACCAGACACTACTCAAAACATCAAAAATAGCCTAGAAACATAGTTTTAGTGTTTTAAAGCTAGTTATGGTGATAGAACAGATTAAAAATCATAAAAACACTTAAACACACTAAACATCACACTTAACCCCCTAACTTACCTTCTAACCCCTAAACTTCCAAAAACTTACATATAACCCCCCCCCCCCCCCTTAGTGTGGCCGGCCCATAAGAGGCCCCACATCTCTCCCATGTTGACCACACCTTGTTTAGTTAAAGATGCTAAAACATATAATCCTATGGTTAAATAAATGTTGGAGATTATAAGTGAGAAACCAAATGGTGTAAAACATTATCACTTCACTACATTTTCAAACATCTTCTTCTTCCCTTGTGCTCGCAGCCATAACCACACACACATACATCACCATTTTTCTTCCACATTCAAGGCAATCCAAGGATATCCAAAACTGCAAGAAGATGATCTAAGAAGCTGTGAAGCATTAGAAGTTGAAGGCCCATCATTTGGAGCTTTGAACCACCGCTTCTTCATCAATCTTCTTCTTCTTGAGTTCTTTGCCACTTCCCTAGCCACAAGGGATAGTGGTAAGCATCATAAACCTTCTTTTACTTCATGTTAGTGATATGTACAAGTTACACCATCTAAGAATCTAAACATTAAAAGATGATGACATGAAGATCTAACATAATCTAAAGAAAAACAAGTACTTTTAGTGTTGTTTGATGTATGTTATGAAGTTCTTGATGTTGATCTTGTGTTTTTTAGTTAGATCCATCATGTGTAAGCTTGTTAGAAGCTTAGATCTAACAAGTTTAAGCATGGATCTTGAAAGATCCATGAAGAAACTCGATGATTGAAGAAACAGTGATCTAATTGGACCGGAGTCAATCAAATCGAGGGTTTTTTCTCTGCATAAAAAGGGTTAATCCTCTCGTCGATTCGGTGGTTGGCTAGCTTCCTTCTCCGGTGATCACTGCAAAACAAAAAGTTGTTAGACTCGCCATAGGGAGAATGGGGGTTCTCTCTGTGACCACCCTCCGGCGTGAGAATAAGTACAATGATCTTGAGGAAGAATATGAAGTAAAGGTGAGAGTAAGTGAAGTAAGTTGTGAGATTATACCTGTAGTGCCTTATTTATAACCGGATTTTGGCGAGAAAATGGTGTAATGGAGGGAGTAACGGAAAGCACTTTTCCATTAGCTGTTATTCTACTTTTCGTTTAATAGTTAACTTCAAATCCATGCATACGGATTGAGAGCTTAATCGACGACTGGGGAGATGCCACGTGGAAATTGGTTTTGTGTAGATCCTCCTTCAAGTGAGTGTCATCATCGTGATTTAGATGGGCGTCCACGATTGTGCCACGTCACAACCAGTTGTAACCGAATGGCCATGCACGATGAGCATTTATAACCTTCTAGAAGATCTACAGCTGTAAACCTTTATGCCTTTGCCACGTGTGTATTATGTTGTAACAGAAAAGATTCCTTTTGTTCAAGTCTTGACTTCAGGCGCGCGGAGATGTTTAGGTTTTACTCTTTAAACTTAACTGTGCCCTTGCGCGAGCCCACGCAAGGGCGTTAGTTGAGTGTTTGTCTCCCTTTTCCTCTGGCGCATGGTTATCGAAGACTGTTTTCTTACAAATCTTGTTTAGAACCATTACGCAGCCACGCGAGGTTTTGTTTAAGATGTTCTCTGCAATGAAATTAGGGTATGGTATTATGCGCTTGCGCAAGGTTTTTGGGACCATAACCCTTCAATGATGAACTTGAAGGTCTTCAAAGTAAGCTTGAAATGGTTTTAAAATAGGTTTTTCATGATCTTGAAACCACTAAGACATATGGATGTTTTGTTTTGTGAAATAAAGTTTCAACAAAGTTTACTAAAGTTTAACAAGAAGCTTGATTTGGAAAGATCTAAGTGTTTAAAGTATAGATTTGAAAGACTACACATTTTTAAGAATATTCAAGTTCATCATATGATTAAACATGATGATTTTAGTGATTGTAACTTGTGAATTTGTTGAAACTTGAATCTTGATGATTTAAAGAAAATAAACACATGTTTTAAAAACATAGGAAACCTCCATTTTTAGGAGAAACTATGTCAAAATTTTGACACTTAGAAAGATATATATTTTGGTGAAACTTTTCTACAAAATTTGTTCAAAAATAATCACCAAATGTTTCCCTAATTTTTATACCAAGTTAAAAGTTAAGAAAATAAAGTTTTCTTCAAGAATAAAAACAAGTATAAGTATGTATATTTTTAAGAAATATATATATATATATATATATATATATATAGAGAGAGAGAGAGAGAGAGAGAGAGAAAGGTTAACGTACAAAACTGCTTAACGTACATTACGTACGCGACGAAATTACAACATGCGTGATTAAGTTTACAACGTGCGTGATTATATTTTGAACAATTTTGCCATGAGTGATTATGCACACTTATGCGTGATTATGTACAAAGCGTGATTAGGGTTTTAACTTCATAACTTGCGTGATTTTCAAATGAACTAGCGTAATTTCGTCGCGTACGTTATGTACGTTAAGCCGTTTTGTACATTATACTTTCTCTCTCTCTCTCTCTCTCTCTATATATATATATATATATATAGGGGACCGCTAAAATAAAAACCACCTCCAGTTGTAAGAACCGTGAGAACTTTTTGATCCGGGGTGAGTTGGACCAAATTTTTTTTCATAAACATAGATGCTTATATTATAAACACATTTGTAAAAAAATTCAAAAAAAAAAAAAATTTCGTGTGTGTAGTTTTGAACACCACAAGTTTGTGTTTACGGGTACCGTAAATTTTAATTTACGGTACCCGTAAACACAAACTTGGGGTGCTCAAAACTACACACCCGACATTTTTCTTTTGAATTGTTTTTTTTACAAATGTGTTTATAATACATGCATCTACGTTTATGAAAAAAATAATTTAGTCCACCTCGCCCCGTACCGTGTAGTTCTCACGGTTCTTACAACTGGAGGTGGTTCTCATTTTAGCGGTCCCCTATATATATATATATATATATCTAGTGGTCACAAAAATTATGTGCTATGTGTATATTATGTGTAATATATCTATTAGGGGTTGTTTGTTTACCTCTTAATGAGGCTCTTACTGGTTCAGCACTTAATGGTTCAGACTATTTGTTTCGCGAGCAGATGTCTGAATGGTTCAGACATTTGCATTTGAATTGTTAAGCATTATACTAAGTCTGAATGGTTAAGACATCTAATCTGAACTGGTCAGACATTTGCCTCTAAACAGCTAAGCATTATACTGGCTCTTAATGGTTCAGACCTCTTACTCGGGATGAACATTTGGTACTGGGTACTGGTACTGTACCGGTATCGAATTTCATGTACCGAATTTTTTCGGTACAGGTACCGATACCCACTTTTTGGCATTTTCGGTATCGGTACCAGTTCGGTACCGGTAAATACCGAATTTTACCTTCAAATACCAGTATCGTACCAGTCCCGTACTGATACCGGTACCATACTGTACCGAATATTTCGGTACTTGTACAAGTACCTAGTTTTGACGAATTTCAGTATCAGTATTTTCGGTACGGTACCAGTACCACGCTCATCCCTACCTCTTACTGATTCAACACTTAATGGTTCAGACCTCTTATTGGTTCAGCACTTAACCATTCAGAAGTTGACAAACAGCCCCTTAGTGTATAATTAGGAACTTGAAAATACACTAAATACTCCAAAGGAGTATAAATACCAAAATACACATAAGAATACACAAGGAAATATTAAAGAATATATATATACACAAAAATTACCCATGAATGGGTACATGGACAAATACTAAAATATATATTCACATAAATATATTCCTCCCAAATACATGGACTAGGACAACATTTGGACATTATTGGAGAAGTATATATATTTATGGATAAATATATATAATTACTACCATTTATTGGAAATTATACAAAGTTGGGCTGGTGCCAAAAACAAATATGTATATACACTTAACAAGTATGGCAATATATATATATATATATATATATATATATATATATATATATATATATTGTACACAAACCTTAAAAATATAATATTTTTAAAAAATATAATTCCGGAAAGTATTAAAAATCAAAGAATTGATTTTTGGCAAATATGTAAAATACACAAGTATTTACACCTAAATACAAGTATACTTTCCTAAGTATGCTTATATTAAAATAATATTTAAAATATTATTTAACAAATTACATATATTTATTTTGAAAAATAATATAGGTATCATATATTTGGACAAGTTTAATATATATATATATATATATATAGGGTAGGGATAGTGTACATTAATTAAGAAGTGTGAGAAGTGTATTATAACATTATATATAACACTATATAACACCATATAAACACCGTATAACCCTATGTAACACCATATAACACCATGTAACACTATATAACACTATATAACAATATATAACACTATACATATATCATAGACATGCTATCGGACAAAATATAGTGTTATATTTGTTATATAGTGTTATATAGTGTTACATAGTGTTATATAGTGTTATATGGTGTTACATAGTGTTATACGGTGTTTATATGGTGTTATATAGTGTTATATATAGTGTTATAATACACTTCTCACACTTCTGGATTAATGTACATGATCCTCTACCTATATATATTGTTTTCAAATACTACATATACAAATATATATATTTGGGAATAAAATATATACCATCACAAGTGAAAAATACAATTAGATTAACAATAATGCGACAAACGGGGCACGACCCACACGTATGACGAACATATACGATTAAAACAAAATAAATTTATAACTTAAGATGGTAACTTGTACTTAGTGAATTACAAGTTTAGATGATTAACGTACATAGAATGTTTATAGGTTGCGTCATCTACGAAGCGGACCACCGGTGAAGTTTAGACGCTCAAGACGCAAATCTGTGAGTTCATGTCCCCACTTTTAAACGCTTTCTTGTTTTCAAACTTTGGGGAAAGTACATGTACTATGGTATATTGGAACAAAACTAAAGAATGATGCATAGATCGTGTTACGAATAGGGTGAGACTTAAGCACCATTAATCAACGTATACATTTAGACCGGGGAGCGAAAGGTTAGATCTAATGGGTTTCAGGCAGCCTCACTCTTAGCCCTCCATTTGCTTAAGAGTGCTTTTGGGTCTCATTCGTGAATCGACGGAAAAATGCCTAGGTTTGGATGCTTCCTATGTCGTCACACATGTTAATGTTCCCGCGAAACATTAGCGATCTCAATTTCCTTACATTTACAGAATACATTTTACAAGTACATTTTACAATTACATACCATAATTCTTACAACTACTACTTATACGTTTTACACAAACTTCATGAATTCACACCAACTTTTGTTAACGATTTTCAAAACTTACATGAATTTCTGGAAACTAGTGGATGCTCGCGACCTCTTTTGTCAAAGAAGTTAGTTTAATGTCAAGATGTTTGTGTCTACGCTCCATTGCCACCTTTTGATGGATTTGTTTGCTATATCCCACCTCCTTGCGGAGATATAGGAAACAAAACCTTGATCTTTAATTTGAAATGAAGTTGTAAACTTTTTAAACAATTACCTTTTGTTGAGATGTAAATTCTAAACTTAACTTGTATTTTGGATGTTTAAACTTTGAATGGAAAATTGGAGTTTGTTTTATATCATGTGGTATGTTTTCCTACCGTATGCAATGAGAATCAATCATGATCACACCTCGTGCTTTCGCCTTTGAAAGGGGTATGTCAGATTGGTATCAGAGCTTCGATTGTAGTGAACCAGGATTTTTTCTCGAGTCTAGTCTACAATCCTTAGGATTCTCTCATAAAACAACTTTTACAAAAACAAGAAATTTTCATTGCATAAAATATTCCGCGAAGTCCACTACATAAACTCATTTTTCAAAAACAAAGGGAGGACGATCACGTGACATTAGACCACACACAAGAGTAGACGTAGGAACTTAAGTTAGTCCACACGATAAAAACAGGTCAACTTAAAATAAATATACGTACTACTTGCATCATTATGTGTAATTATATATATTAAGTAATAATAATTAATATAATTACATATGTCATGACTTTTATGTTACAGGTACACATGTCATCCTCCGAGAGCAGTGGTCTATCTGATGAGCACGATCCTGTGGCGTTCGTCTCCGATGATGAGATTGCCCCTGTCCTAGAGATCTTCACTTCTGATTCTGACTCCGATCCTGATCCCGATCTCATGTCTAATGACAAGGATTTGGATGACTTACAGCCATTTGCTCTACCCGACTTCGGTGACGACGTCCCCTAGAGGATTATGTTCTTGCTCTACCCCTACCCATTCATGATCAGCTCATCATCGAGCACCCCGATGGTGAGCATATCGTTGAGCCCATACCTATTCACGCCATCCCTCTTGCTGCCATTCCCACCGAGGATTGGCCATTCATCATCGACTTAGACGCCGATGCCGACGAGATGCCAGTATTTCACGTTGACCATCCCGACGAGGATCTCGGTGATGGAGAGGTTTTTGACGTCGCTATTTTGGAGGTAACATCGCCTGTTGTTTCAATTGTCGACATTTCTTCTGATTCCGACCTCGACTCAGACGCTAACTCTAGGGAGTCTGTAACCTCATCTGCACTTCGGGTCGTAGGCCTGGAGGCATACCCCGTAGATGATGATGCCATGTCAGCAGCACAGGTCACCCCTACACCGACTTCCACTCTCACTACTACGCCCCCACATACCCATTCACATGCTACCAATGACGGATCCTCACAACCACCCATCCCTGTAGGACCCACTAGTTGGATACGACGCATATGATTTGCTTCGGTCTTCCCACACACCCACCGCATTGATGAGGGATAGCCCTCCGGGCATCCCCACATACCACCTCATGAGATGAGCCCACACTATCAACCATCCCGACCCTTTACACCATCCCTGCCACATGAGATGCCATCCTCCGACCCATACCACCCCTCACACTACTCTGGATATACCTGAGATGATATCCTTTTGTCACTCCAGCTCCAGGTCGAGATCCTGTGCCAAAGGATCTATGACCTTGAGAAGGAGTTGTCACACCCCAACCGATGACGGAAACATCGGGGCGCGGCACTGAGCGAAACAGATTGTCCAAGAGAAATTCCATAACAACTAAATTACCGGATAGTTAATTATTACAGACATAGATATCTCTAGGCAAATCATTGTTCCGACAACTCAAATTAAATAAATTATCTTTGTTTCTAGACTTTCCTATTCCATTCCACAAACGCAAGAGCACAACATCCTAAGCATTCAAACACCTGTCACATACGTTAAAATAGGGTCAATACACATAGTGTAAAGGTGAGCATACAAGTTTGATAATATAATAGAGTTCGAAATCGTTTACGCATAACCAGCATGTAACATGTAGCAAAGTGAAGGCTAGTAGGTTATCGACAATGAAATATGCACATACGTGATTGCAAGTTGTAGAATGCGCAACACATATCCCCACTGGGACACGTGAAGTAAAGTCCTTAACAACCCCTGTCCACGATAGGTGCTGAGCCCAAACTATAGTACTGTCGTTGCTAAGGTGTCAGGCAACAATCACTGTGTAAACATAACATACAAGCATTCATCGAATAACACGTAGCATGCATTACGGTCAGCGAATAAAAAGTGTTTGCATTGTGTGATCGATGTGATTTGAATAAGTAATGTATGTAACACCCAAGAGTGCCTAAAGCAAAAAGGGATCGAGTATACTCACAGATAGCGTTTAACAAGTAAACACTCTCTTGGATTGAAGGGAGCGCTAAGAGATTAGCCTGAACAGTTAACGATAGCATAAGAGAATGAACGACGTGTTAAACGATGCGGAAAGAACTAAGTGACTAATGGTAATCCGATCGGATGGCGATCTGATCGGTTGGTCATTCGATCGAATGTCAATCCGTTCGGATGGTCATCTGATCGGATGGCCATTCGGTCGGATTGACATTCATTTGGGATGGATGTGTTTGCGTATGATGGCTTTGAAGTTTTCGTTGTAGCATTTTAAAAACAGAGAAGTATCTCTACCCTTCAGGTCGATCGATCGAACAGCCGTTCGATCGGATAGCGATCTGATTGGCGAGACTTTTTAGTTGAGAACAAGTTCACAGCAGGACGGTCACTCGATCGGATGGTCTTCCGATCGGATGGCAATCCGTTAGAATTGTTGATCCTTGAAAATTATGAAAATTGGTTAAGTGTTGAAGTCCAAATGTCAACCGATAGGATTGTCGTTTGATCAGATGGCATTCTGATCAGACGGCAATTCGTTTGACATTCAGATTGTTTGAAGATTAAGAAAATGTTTAAGTGTTGGAAGCTCAAGTGCAATCCGATCGGATTGTCTTTCGATCGGATGGCAATCCGATCGGACGGCAATCAGTCCCAACGATCTGATCGTCTTGAAACTTGATTATTTGAAAGTTTAGAAAGTTTTGCGGCTTGATTGAGACGGTATGACAACGTCTTAAACAATGGAAACTCCATCAGACCCAGGTTATCCGATCGAACGAGAATCACCCCAATCCGATCAGTTAACTATTCGTGACGAGTGGTTTCATGTTCAACCCGAAATCGTTTGGGGGGGGGGGGGGTATTCCACGGTCCTCCCAACCGCCGAGGTGAACCCACCTCGCAGACGGCCACCCAGCAAGCCTGAGTCTGGGGGTAAATCCGCTACCGTAGGGGCATTGGCAACGAGCAAAACTCGAACCCGCCACCTCCGGGTTAGAATGCGGGCTGGTGGCCATTGGGCTGACACCCAATGGTTCCCGAAATCGTTTGTCTCGTTGATAGGATTCAGATCTCAAACCAACACATCACTAAAGAAGAGTAGAAGGTCTGAATGAGCTCCGATTCTTTCTATTTTGAGTGCATTGAGTGTAAAAGAGTTGAAAGAAAGTTGGAAAAGTATCTTTCAATCCTTTTATCTTTGGAAGTGTTTAGATTCATGCGAAAACAATGTTAAATCATGTGGAAATCCTTCAGATCTGAGTTGTTCTTGGTGGAATGTGTGACATATGTGCTTGTAATCATTGTAAACGGTTCAGTTATCAATGAAATAAAGTTATTTGATCCCAATGTTTGTTTGTTTATGTTTTACATTTTTCATGTTTTGACTTTTATTCAATTTTAAACTCTATATCGCTTTCTGGAGAGTTATACGCAAACTGGTGCGTAAACGTGAGCAGTTTAATGCGAAAAATACTCCGGAACATCAACATATACTTAACATACCTTAAATAACCTTTACATAACTTAGAAATAAGTTTTGAAGGCTTTGGTATGGCAAAAACAAGTTAATTCCCTTAAAGGGACTAAAATTGACAAACTGCGAAAGTATGCCAATTTGAACTGTAACAGACATTCCGGAACATGGCCATAAGTTAAACACACTCTAAATATCCTTTACATAGCTTAGAAATAGGCTTTGAGGGGTTCAGTGTGTTAAAATAAACTTTATGCTCATTCAGGGACTAAAAGCGTTAAAAAGTGCATAAGTTTGCATTTTCACGCATAACTTACGTTCTGAATACATCCGGACATCCAAATATTTATGTAAGCACTAAAATATTTTATTTTAGTGTTTGGCATAAGAAAAATCCATTCGTCGCGCAATTTGGATCGTTTTTCGCGCTTATGCGCATTCCGTCTTAATTAAGCAAACATCGCGATCGTACGACCAAACGAACCGACATCCGGCATATTTTTGAGCATGTTTCATGTCCACAATGTTTAGGCATCATTTTAGGGCCTTAAAGTTGGCTTAACGGGCCTTAAAAGTGTTGAATTGAGCTTAAAACACATACAGGGACTGAAACTATAAATCTTCAAACTTTCTTCTGATCTGTGTAGCCCAGGCGGGCCGCGTAAGATCTGCACACATATTACGCGGGCCGCGAGGCCTCCCCAGACCTGCAGAATTGTTGCAAACAGCTGTTTTCAGCTGTTAATCACCTCAAAACCACTTGCAAATGGTATTTCTCAAACCATGGACTGAATCTATGGGCTCTAATGGTTTTCCAAACCAAGGGGCACACATGGACGGTTGAGATCGAGTCACGTTTTTCGACGAACGATCCTAACGGTGGTCCATTTCCTATAAATACCCCCAACCCATTTCATTCCAAACCCACTTGATTCTGAGATTTTCTCTAAGTTGGAGTGGTTATCACTTCATACCTGAGAAATACTTGGAAATCAATCTTGCGGGGACCCTTTGTAAGTGTTCTTTCGTTCTTTTCATTCGTTTTAGCGTTAAAAGTCAAATTGCGTTTGACTTTCTGCATTGACCAGTTTATGGTCAATGCGAAGTTCGTTTGAACTTCATAACGTGAGCGTAATCACGATGGTCATAGTCCCTAGTGACTATACCTACTGATTACCACGTTATCTAGGCTCAGTGACGAGTCGTAGTTTCGGGCAAAATGCGTGTTCTTGCGTATTTTGTAACCAAACTACTCTAGGGTATCAAAACCGTTTGTTTTGATATCAAAACCTGTTTTCTAACTTAACTAAACATGTTCTAGCATGTTTAGCTCGTCACTTTTAGATTTGTGCTTGTATAGGGTCGTAAGGGTAAGCGATCTAATCAATCGCTTATACTTTCGAACCCGACCCATTTGGTCGATCATTAGGATCCGACCAAACTCCTTAGGTGACCATAGTAGTATAGGGAATAACCTTTCTAGGTTATACCTTATGGTCACATCGTTTGAGTAGTTGTATGATAAGTAGTCCTTATGCCTTAGGTAAATTACCAAAAATGCCCTTTTTACGTTAAAACTCATTTTAAGCCTATGTAACCTAATTTTTGGTATCTAAACTGATTTAGTAACAATATTAGACATGTTAAGGCATATTTTACTTGTCATAGGGCTAGTTAGGCGTCCCGAACGCGTTTTACGCAAACGACACGTTAAAGTAGCATAAGCTACCTAAACGGGTCGTAACGGGTCAAAAGCACTTAGGATAAGTTTCGTTTTAGTATGTAGGCTTTGTTAAACCATATTACATGAGTTCCTACACTCATTTGGTTTACGAACCCTCATGCTACCCGATCCTCCGATTAGGTCCGTTTATTAATGTAGTTACCTATATTAGGTGCCGTTTGATTCCGTAAACTTCTAGCTTTGCTTGGTGGATATCTAAAGTCTATTGAGCAATCTCAAGTGAGTACATAGACCCCTCTTTTACTGTTTTCCAAACATTTTGGGGTGAAACACATGTGCCTACTTGTTACTTTCGTGCTTTTCATGTTTTCTCATCATATACCTGCTATGTTCATTAGTACATTATTAGTACATCGTTTTACATGACATTTTATGCTATGTATGTCCATTGTGTGCATACTTAGTGCATTGTTTTACATTGCCTTTTCATGCTATGTATGTTCATCATACTTAGTACATTTTCATTTCATCACATGCTTACATTTGGATATGACATTTGGCCTGTTTAAATGGGACCATATACATTCATTAACTTTGATCACGCCGCTCGTTAGTAGGTAATGGTACCATAGGAATTGACAACTCCCGTTCCTGACATCCTAGGTATGTTTGGATGAAAGGAATGACCGAATCCGATAAAACATAAAACAGATAGACCTTTAATTTGTTTAAAGGCTTATCACCACAGTCACAAGGCTTGGATGTATGCATTTTAACAATACCGCATAAATGTTTGTATTCAGTATAGCATGCATTTCCACAAGACATAACGTTGATTTAAACCACATTTTACTTCAATACATTGTCTTGTGCATTTTATTTTTGGCTCAGTAGATATATATAAATATATATTTTCTTGCCATACATGACATTTTGTTTACACATTTCATATTTGACATGTCGCTTTCGAGTTCCCAGTTGAACTCAGCGCCGTGTTTACCTTCCCAGTGAACCTTCACAATGGGAATGTGTGAGCGCCTGAGCTTCTTGGTTTCTCGGTCTATGATCTCGACAGGCTTCTCCACGAAGTGTAATGTTTCATCCACTTGTAGATCCTCAAGTGGCACTTGTAAATCATGCTCGGCCAGGCACTTTCTGTGGTTCGAAACGTGGAAAGTCGGGTGGACGTTACTTAGTTCATCCGGTAGTTCGAGTCTGTAGGCCACCCTGCCTATCCTTTCTAGAATCTTAAAGGGTCCAACATATCGAGGAGCGAGCTTTCCTTTCTTGCCGAATCTAATCACACCCTTCCAAGGTGATACCTTTAGGAGTACGTGATTGCCAACGTCAAATTCAAGGGGCTTGCGGCGTCTATCGGCGTAACTTTTCTGACGACTCTGAGCTTTTAGAAGATTGTCTCGAATTTGGAGGATTTTGTCAGTCGTTTCTTGCAACAGCTCAGGACCGGTTATTTGTGCGTCTCTGATCTCGTTCCATACAATAGGCGATCGACATTTTCTTCCGTATAATGCCTCAAATGGTGCCATTTGAATGCTAGAATGATAATTGTTATTACGAGAATTCGACTAAAGGTAAGTGCGCGTCCCAATTACCACCGAAATCTATGACACACGAGCGAAGTACTTAGATTAAGGGTAGTACCGAGAGCAGATTGAAACGTTTCCCAAAGACGCGAGGTAAACCGACCATCGCGGTCAAAGATTATGTCGCGAGGCGTCCCATGTCAACAAATGATCTCGTCGGTGTAGATTCGGGCTAATTTTTCTACCTTAAAGTCTTCTCGTTCGGCAGAAAGTGAGCAGATTTAGTCAAATGGTCAACGACAACCCAGATGCTGTCATGACCTGATGGCATGCGCGGAAGTTTCGTTATGAAGTCCATAGCTGTACTCTCCCATTTCCACATAGGGATCTCGGGTTGGACGAGCAAGCCAGAGGGTCTTTGCTGCTCGGCCTTGACTTTCGAGCAAGTCAGGCACTTCGAAACATAGAGAGCGATATCTTTCCTCATGCCCGGCCACCAGTAGTTGTAGCGAAGGTCCTGGTACATTTTATCGGCACCGGGATGAAAATAATATCGAGACTTGTGGGCTTCGCCCAGTAGGATTTGTCTTAAGTTGGTACGCTTAGGAATCCAAATTCGGTCCAGATAATGGAATATACCATTTGCTTTATTCTCTAACTGGGCGCCATCGTTAAGAAGTTCAACCCATCGGCGTTGGCGCATATTCAGTTCCTTTTGGCTGAGAATGTGTTGTAGGCCCTTATGGTCGGTGAAAACCGTACACTTAGTGCCGTAAAGGTAGTATCGCCCAATCTTTAACGCAAAAACAACTGCACCAAGCTCGAGGTCGTGGGTTGTATAGTTCTTCTCGTGGATCTTGAGCTGACGAGATGAGTAAGCGATAACCTTGTCCCCGTTGCATGAGAACATAACCAAGACCAAGGTTCAAGGCATCGCAATAGATTACGAAGTGATTGTTTCCGTTGGGTAAGCGAGAACATGAGCATTGCAGAGCATATGCTTGAGAGTTCGAAAGGCAGTCTCTTGTTCAGTTCCCCAAACAAAAGGCTTGTCTTTGTGCGTCAAGGAAGTAAGCGGGACATCGATTTTCGAGAAATCAGTGATGAATAGATGGTAATAGCCCGCCAATCCGAGGAATGAATGGTGATTTTGGAGTAACCCAACTCTTAACAGCTTCGATCTTCGCGGAGTCGACGTGTATACCTTAACTATTGACGATGTGACCGAGGAATTGAACCTCCTCCAGCCAAAATTCACACTTGGAGAACTTGGCATAGAGTCGATTCCCTTGGAGTAGTTCGAGAACCAAACGTAGATGTTGCGCGTGTTCGGCTTTCGACTTTGAATAGATAAGGATGTCGTCGATGAATACGACGATGAAGCAGTCAAGAAATTGTTTGCACACACGGTTCATCAAGTCCATGAAAACCGCAGGAGCATTGGTTAAACCAAAGGGCATTACGACGAATTCATAGTGGCCGTAACGAGTGCGAAATGCGGTTTTCGGTATATCTTCCTCCTGAATACGTAAATGGTGATAGCCTGAGCGTAAATCAATCTTCGAGAAACACATAGCACCTTGTAGTTGGTCAAACAAATCATCGATTCGAGGCAGGGGATATCGATTCTTGATAGTTAGCTTATTCAATTCCCTGTAGTCGATGCACATCCGGAATGACCCATCCTTCTTTTTGACGAAAAGGACTGGCACACCCGAAGGAGAGGTGCTAGGGCGAATGAAGCCTTTGTCAAGAAATTCCTGGAGTTGACTCGAGAGTTCGCACATTTCGGACGGAGCGAGTCGATAAGGAGCTCTAGCAACAGGATTTTCTCTAGGAATGAGATCAATAAAGAAGTCGATATCACGACTCGGAGGTAAACCAGGTAGATCATCAGGAAAGACAAGAGGAAAATCACGAACCACAGGCACCTTGTCTATTGCCTTAACTTCCTTTTTCTCTGCTACTACAATGTGCGCCAAGAAAGCTTGGTATTCCTTGTGGAGATACTTGCTAGCCTAGACACACGACATGAGTTGGAGTTTCTTCGATGCGACTTCACCATAACCATACAATTGATCACCATTAGCGAGCGAGAAATGAATCATCTTATCGAAACAAATAACTTCAGCACGATTTTCACGAAGAAAATCCATGCCTACTATGATGTCAAAACTACCGAGCTGCATCGGAATAAGGTCGATAGGGAAGACGTGATTGTTGAGTTCAAGCGTACAATCACGAAGAACAGAATTAACAGCAACGCTTCTTTCAGTGGAAACTTCAACATCGAACGTCGAGGGGAGATGGGCACGCTTACGATTGAGGAGCTTTTCGAATTCAAACGATACAAAACAGTTATCTTCTATAGTATCAAACAAACACGAAGCATATATACCATTCACAAGGAACATACCATTAACCACATTATTGTCTACTTGAGCCTGGCAGGCGTTGATGTTGAAAGCACGCCCGCGGGCTGCTGGCTGCTGCTGTTGCTGTGGCTACTGCTGTTGTGGCTCTTGCTTCACCACTCGATTGGGGCACATGTTTGCGAAGTGGTTGGGATCACCACACGCAAAGCAAGCTCTAGCGTGGATCACGGGTGCAGGAGCCGCTTGTTGGCCTTGAGGAGCAAGAAGTAGAGCTTGTTGAGCAGGAGCTTGACCTTGAGCTGGAGCTGGAGCTTGACGTGGACCAGTACAGCAGTTGGCGATGAAGTGGGCATACATATTCCAGTGCACACAGTATCTGCAAGCAATCCCCACGGGATAATGATAAGTACAGGTAGGGCAAGCCGGGTGAGGACTAGTATATGCACGCTTAGCCAGCGGTGCATGGGTGACCGGTGCCGCTACTTGGCGGTGTTGGGCTGCGGTTGAGCAGGTACTGCTTGGAGCGGAGCGGCAGCTGTGACAACGCAATTCTTTCTACTGTTGTTGTTGTTGTTGTTCTTTCTCTTGCGGCGGGAGGACTTTGAAGACTGCGGTGCGGTGGCGGTTTCAGCGGTGGGAGCAGCGGTAACTTGGTGGAGATTCTTGGAGGCCTTATCAAAGTAACCAGCCTTAACTCGCTTGTCGTTGATCTCAGCAGCGAGCAAGAAGGTTTCCTCAATAGTGGTCGTCTTCGCGGCTTGAACGGAATCAGCCACACAATCCGGTAGAGCACATATGTATTTCTTGGTGATTTCGGGGGTAGTAACCTGACCAGGGGAAATGATGCTTGAAGCGGGCCGTTAAACCAGCGTTGTTGCCACCCCTTTATTTGATGTGCCAGAAATAGTCCTCCAGCTTCTGAAGCTCGTGGGGAGGGGAGAACTCCTTCATCATGATGTCCTTCAACTCGTCCCACGTTAGCCCGTAAGCTGCATCATTTCCACGCTTGTTTCTTTCGGCAGTCCACCAGTCCAGAGCCCTAGACTGGAAAACGCCGGTGGCGTTAATAGTGCGGAGATTATCAGGACAGCCGCTTTGGCGCAGGGTGACTTCGATAGAATCAAACCATTGGAACATGGCGGTAGGTCCATCTTCTCCGGTGAATTCTTTGGGACCGTAGGATTTGTACTGTTTGAAGCTAAAAGTAGACTTAGGAGCATCAGTCCTGGATTCTTCAGAAGACTTGCTAGCGTTTTCGTTCAGTTCACTGACAATTTGCGGGATAACTTTCGCAATTTGCTTGGCGACCAGTGAAGCGATACGCTTGTCTTCATGATTTCGACGAGCAGAGCAAGAGTGAAATGATCCAAATGACGACATTGTCTGCAATAGACATCACCACAGGATTCAGACACTATAAGTCGAAGCTCACCTCACAACACTCTTAATACTACTAAAGCTCAGTAACATGTCTAATCACATAACACATAGTCACGTAGGCACATAAACCACAGAATCACGTAAACACAGACGCACATAAGCACATAAGGCACATAGAACACAGCAATCATGCGGACCCACTATATTTTGCACGTTTTCACCTATATATATTGCACGTATTCACATATCATTCAAAGTCCGCGAGTTCGAGGATAGCGATTGCGATTAGCGAGTACACAGGGAGTAGCATAGCGAGCGATTTGTTAGCATTTTGAGGTAGGTGTGCAGTGCGAGTTATGTGTGTCGATCGAAGCGAGGAGCGAAAAACGAATAAATCACCAAACATTGAAACACATAAACAAATAAAACCACATAAAACACGTAAAATTCACACATAAAAACGACAAATATAAGAGTCAACAGTTGCGGGCTCAGAATCGAAACACATAAAATCAGCGATTGCGAGCTTGAAATCAAAAAATAGATTGTCTCGGCTTGATAGACGTCGACTACCCACAGTGATTCGACTATTCTCAAGGACTACAAGCATACGTCTTGGCCAAATAGACTGTGCTCTACCACCGACATACGGTGAATGGCACGCATCCTTTCGGTTATTCACGCAACTCGAGTCATTGGAATCCATCAAGACTTTGGTGAGAGTTTTGTAAAACCCAAAATAGAGAGTTCGTAACTGGCCATTAAGATGCGGGTTTCACCCCTAACTTAACGACTTCGTTACAGTAAGTGATCTGATCGAGAGTTTGCGGTCATTCCGCTCTTAATTTATCGGAGAATTTGGTCGAAGTATGGATTTCACTCCTGATTCAATGCAAATTCTCTTGTTGGTCCGTTGGTACTTAGACTATAGACTAGGTCATTTCTAAGACATCGACCCAGACTAGGTAGAGTCTTGCCTAATTCCCTATAGTTATGGCTCTGATACCAATCTGTCACACCCCAACCGATGACGAAAACATCGGGGCATGACACTGAGTGAAACAGATTGTCCAAGAGAAATTCCATAACAACTAAATTACCGGATAGTTAATATTATGTCCCATACCATAACCCACAAGTAAAACAACTATTACAGACATAGATATCTCTAGGAAAACCATTGTTCCGACAACTCAAAATAAATAAATTGTCTTTGTTTCTAGACTCTCCTACTCGATTCCACAAAAGCAAGAGCACAGCATCCTAAGCATTCAAACACCTGTCACATACGTTAAAATAGGGTCAATACAAATAGTGTAAAGGTGAGCATACAAGTTTGATACTATAATAGAGTTCGAAATCGTTTACGCATAACCAACATGTAACATGTAGCAAAGTGAAGGCTAGTAGGTTATCGACAATGAAATATGCACAGACATGACTGCGAGTTGTAGAATGCATAACACATATCCCCACTGGGACACATGAAGTAAAGCCCTTAACAACCCATGTCCACGACAGGTGCTGAGTCCAAACTATAGTACTATCATTGCTAAGGTGTCAGGCAACAATCATTGTGTAAACATAACATACAAGCATTCATCGAATAACATGTAGCATGCATTACGGTCAGCGTATAAATAGTGTTTGCGTTGTGTGATCGATGTGATTTGAATAAGTAACGTATATAACACCCAAAAGTGCGTAAAGCAAACAAGGATCGAGTATACTCACAGATAGCGTTTAACAAGTAAACACTCTCTTGGATTGAAGGGAGCGCTGAGAGATTAGCCTGAACAGTTAACGATAGCATAAGCGAATGAACGGCACGTTAAACGGTGCGGAAAGAACTAAGTGACGAATGGTAATCCGATCGGATGGCGATCCAATCGGTTGGTCATTCGATTGGATGTCAATCCGTTCGGATGGTCACCCGATCAGATGGCCATTCGGTAGGATTGACATTCGTTAGGGATGGATGAGTTTGTATATGATGGCTTTGAAGTTTTCTTTGTAGCATTTTAGAAATAGAGAAGTATCTCTACCCTTCAGGTCGATCGATCGAACGGCCGTTCGATCGGATAGCAATCCGATTGGTGAGACTTTTTAGTTGAGAACAAGTTCACAGCAGGATGGTCACTTGATTGGATGGTCTTCCGGTCGGATGGCAATCCGTTAGAACTGTTGATCCTTGAAAATTATGAAAATTGGTTAAGTGTTGAAGTCCAAATGTCAACCGATCGGATTGTCGTTCGATCGGATGGCAATCCGATCGGATTGTCGTTCGATCGGATGGCAATCCGATCGGACGGCAATCCGTTCGACATTCAGATTTTTTGAAGATTGAGAAAATGTTTAAGTGTTGGAAGCTCAAGTGCAATCCGATCGGATTGTCTTTCGATCGGATGGCAATCCGATCAGACGGCAATCCGTCCCAACGATCTGATCGTCTTGAAACTTGATTATTTGAAAGTTTTCTGGCTTGATTGAGATGGTATGACAATGTGTTAAACAATGGAAACTCTATCAGACCCAGGTTATCCGATCAAATGGAAATCACCCGAATCCGATCAGTTAACTATTCGTGATGGGTGTTTTCATGTTCAACCCGAAATCGTTTGTCTCATTGATAGGATTCATATCTCAAACCGACACATCACTAAAGAAGAGTAGAAGGTCGGAATGAGCTCCGATTCTATCTGTTTTGAGTGCATTGAGTGTAAAAGAGTTGAAAGAAAGTTGGAAAAGTATCTTTTAATCCTTTTATCTTTGGAAGTGTTTAGATTCATGTGAAAACAATGTTAAATCATGTGGAAATCCTTCAGATCTGAGTTGTTCTTGGTGGAATGAGGCCAAAACTTGAAGTTCATAAGAACTTCATGATGACATCACCCTAGAACACCTCAAATCCGCTGATTTCACGGTTAAAAGTTAAGATTTAAAGGTGAAAATGATGAAGAAGTGTGTGTAGATCACAGAAGTACAAGATTTGAGTTGAAAACTTACAAGAATCGTGAGAAATCGAGGGAAAAGAAGGGCCTGAGCGTGCTGGTCGAATGGGAGAGCTGTCACATCACTGTTGTGATGTGACAGGGGGTATTTATAGGTTGCCAAAAAGGGAAAGAAGAGCTGGTGTGCGGATCGGATGGCACATCGATCGGATGGGCATCCATTTGGATGACCATTCGATCGAATGGTAATTCGATCGAGTGGCTTCGGCGAGTTGGTTTTCGACGTTTCGTTTCGTGCGTTGCGCGTTGTGATGCGTCTGAGCGTGTGTTGATTAAGCGATGCGATGGGTTAATAATAGTCACACAAATACTATATCTAACATACAATCATCCTCAATAACTTGCGTTTAGCGTTTGTGATTAGATTGCGTTGCAATAGAGTTGCGATTGCGTTTCGATTAATCACCACAAACATAAAGTAAGCATGCACAAGTAACACATAAATAACACACACACGTAAAACAATATCCAGAACGCATAATTCGAGTTGCGAATGCGATTGCGATGCGATTAGCGATTAAACCTCGATTATTAATAGATACTCCATATAATACAACTAAAGCAAACAAATAAAAGAATTTGATTACAAGTCAATATGTACAATCCATAGTTAAGCAAGGAGTGACAGATCGCAATTAGCAATCTTTTCTTCCTTTGACCTAGACTTTGACTTGTACTTTGACTTTCATAACACGGGGGGTTACAGGAGTCTAATGCAAGACAGCCACCCCTATCAGACTACCAACCGACAGTCACACCACCACCACCATTTTCACCACCCCCCGGATCACCATTTTCACCACCCCCCGGATTACTCATGCTTGTGGATGTCGCTTATGTTTATCTTTAAATAAAGTTGTAAACTTTTTAAGACAATGTTTTATGCTATCTCGCGATGTAAATGCTAACTTATGGTTTCAAATTATGAAATGTTGGGTATTTGAAGATATTTTTACGAGCATGTAGCATGTTTACCTTTCGTATGCAATGAGAACCTTTCATGATCACACCTCGTACTTCCGCCGTAGAAAGGGGTGTGACACGTTGTTCCCCCTTGGGCAGTCTTTTATGAAATGATCTTTGCTTCCACAACTGAAGCATCCTTGGTTCTGCCTAGCTCCATTCCCATTCCGGTTACCATTGCCATTGCCATTTCCACCACCGTTTCCATTACCAGCACCGTTACGGTTTCCATTCCCGCTCCTATTACCATTACCATTGCGGCCTCCAATACCTTTTCCCCAAAAATCCTCGGTACGGTGGCCTGACTTCCCGCAGTTCTCGCATTTCCCAACGCGACAATTTCCCACGTGGTGAAAGTCACAGCGGTTGTATTTGGGCAGAGTGCCCTGATACTTCTTAGTTCCTGTATCGTTTGCAGCCGCGAAGGTTTTTGCCTCCATAGGTGGGTTAGTATCACGCTTCTTGTTGTTCGAACCCTTGTTGTTGCTGCGGGTTGTTTGGTTCAGATTTGAATGTTTCCTCTTCTTGTCACCAGATGACTCAGCATGCGTCTCGGTCCTTTCAGTTGGGTTTAGCGATAACTTCTTCATTCGGACAGCATCTTCAGTAAGGCTGACAGCCAGAGTTACAGCCTGAGTGATCCTTTCGGGTTTCGCTGCAGTCACCAAACTGCGAAATTCTGGAGCCAATCCCCAGATGTAGCGTTCAACGCGCTTAAATCAGGAGTCACCATATAGGGGATCACCCTCGACAGATCGTGGAACCTTCGGGTATAACCAGTAATGTCAGCACCTTCCATGGTCAGGTGCCAAAACTCAGTCTCCAACCTTTGGAGTTCAGCACGAGAGCAGTACTTTTCTCTCATTCGTTCCTTTAGCTCATCCCACATCATGTCGTACGCAGCATCATCAACCAAAGTTTGAACTTGTAAATTCCACCAAGTTAAAGCTTCATCAAGAAACAACCCCGTAGCAAAAGTGACTTGCTGATCCACGGTACACTTGCTCATATGGATAGTGGCATCAGTCTTTTCTGTCCATCGTACAAATGCCACTGCCCCTCCAGTACCATCGTAGTTCAGCGGTTTGCAGTCGAGAAACTGCTTGAAAGTACAGCCCTGAGCTGCGTTTCATCCAGATGAATCTCCATTCCCATTACGTCTAGCATTGCTTGGTCCTCCACTTTGTTCGGGGTTTTGCCTCGTATTGAGCGATAGCTGCGGAGATCCTTTCTTCCAATAGGGTGTTCAGTTCTTCAGCGGTCCTCGGCAGTGGGTGGGGAGGGAGTTGATCACTGGCGTTCACAGCTTTCCTAGGTGCCATGTTCTGTCGGACATAACACAACAGGGTTAGACATTTGTTTGATATCGTCATACGAGACAGTAGTAGTATATATATACAGGCATATACCACATAAGTGACATCAAACAATCCGCCAAACGCATAAATCAATTCATACAGCAACAAGCATGCATAAATAGATAAATACCGTTGTGTCATAGGATATTCACCAAGTCTTTACACATATCAGGGCAACTTGTTACGTTATTGTTTGTGAAATAAACAAATGCATAGGGGTTACATCTTCCCAAGGTACAAGTTTAATATATGTAAAAGACAAATATCTTACTTCACATTGGCGGTTCATGTCTTTATACCCTAATTTATTACTCCAAAAGAGTATTTAATAGACTGGGGAAGGGTGTTCACGTTTGACCTTTTCTTGTTCTGAGGGAATCCATAAGTGACAAGACTTGTTGTAGTTTCTGTTAACTGAATTCCATAATTATGTATGCATCCATAATTACGTAACTCCTTGCACAGTCCGCACAGTTCGTTTCATCCTCGTATCTCTTCCTTCAGATAGGCCACTACTTTCAGGTAAGGTCACGACTACCTGAGATATTCTGTTTCTAGTATATGTAAATATCAATTATCACACATAATCGCAAGTAATTCTTAATCAAAGACAAGTGCTACTCCAGTGCACTCTAAGTCTCGTAGTGTCTTTTCTTGACTCCTTGTAAACAGTTTCAGGTAGTGGATGTCGCGGAAAGTTTTATGCAATGAAAACTTTTTGAAAAAAAATTATTTTTCGTGAAAGGATCCTAAAGATTGTAGACTAGACTCGAGAAGGAATCCTGGTTCACTACAATCGCAGCTCTGATACTAATCTGTCACACCCCTTTCTAAGGTGGAAGCACGAGGTGTGATCATGAAAGGTTCTCATTGCATACGAATGGTAAACATACTACATGCTCGTAAAAATAACATTACGTAACTGAAAACATAGGTTAAGTTTGGAGTTTACATCACATCATAAAACATTGTCTGAAAAGTTTACAACATTATTCATAGATAAACATAAACGACATCCCGGGGCAAGAGTAAGACCGCGCGCACATCCACTTTAGTTACCTGAAATACATGTGAGTTTTTGGGAAATCGTCAACATAATGTTGGTGTGAATTCTTGCAGTTTTTGTATTGAAAAACATGGTATGTAACTTGTAAAACGTAACTGTAACTGAGTACTGTGAATGTAAGTAATATGAGATCGCTAGTGGTTTGCAAGGCCACTAACATGTGTCATGACATAGGAAGCCACCAAACCTAGGCATTTTTGTCGACTTTGACTGAGACACAGAAGCACTCATTGGTAGAAGTAGGCCAAGAGTGGGGTTGCCTGAAGCCCATTAGATCTAACCTTTTGTTCTGCGGTCTGAATGTATACGTTGATTAATGGTGCTTATGGTACCCTATTCGGGACATGATCTAAAGTATCATTCCGTAGTTTTTTGTATTCAACATACCATATCACATGTATTTTCCCCAAGTTAGAAAACAAATATAAGTTTAAAAGTGGGGACATGAACTCACAATTTTGCGTTCCTTGCGCCGTAAACTTCACGGGGTTTTGCTTATATTGCGTTTTGACCTAAACGCGTTTTATTAACGTTAGTCACTAGACTTGCATCGCACAGGTACAAGTCACCATATTTTATGTATTTGTTCTTGTGTTAAAAATAATTTATATTTTTAACTATGTGTCTTACTTATATTATTTCCTCAAAAATAAATATAAGTATCTTGTATTTTTCACCCGAATTATGTATTTTGTCCAAAACTTCATTTCATGTTCATAACTTGTCCAAGTTATTTATTCTATCAAGTAATATATTTTCATAAATATATCTTCTTGTATTTGTCTAAGCATGTTGTATGTGTATTTTTTTGTATTTTCTCTCCTTAGGAGTATTTAGTGTATTTTCAAGTCCTAATACACTATTACATGTAATACATACTACATACAATTAGCACAAAATTTGGTGATAAATAAATACATATATTTTACTCAAAAATATACATACTTAATATCAATTTTAATCTTGAAGAAATCATCATTTCTTAACACAAAAATTAGGGAAACCTTGGTAAATATTTTTAGATACATTTTTAGGGAATAAGTTTCTCAAAAACTTATATTTTTCTAAGTGTCAAAATTTATAAAAAAACTTACATGGTTTCCCCTAAAAATGGAGGTTTCCCATGTTTTCAAAACATGTGTTTATTTTCTTTTAAATCATCATCAAACATCAACAACTCATTCAACACTTACCGAGTGTCAAAATCAAGTAAATTTCACTACATCATGAACTTGGAGTTTTTGTAATAACTTACCATGTTATTTAGTAGGTTTAGTTACCCTTAAAAAAAACATGGTTGTTTGTTTGTAAATCTCATTCTTGAAGGATTTAGTCATTTACAGCTTGTAAGATGATTTTTCTAAAAATATTTCTTTTGTATTTTTCTTGTTTCATAAGTGTTTATACCCTTGTTTTTCTATAAAAAAAAATAGTGTAGGTTTAAGTAAAAACCAAGATCTTCTAAAAATCATATTTTAAACTTGGTTTTCTTGGAAAATTATTCATAAATCTTGGAATTATAAGTTTACTAGCTCACTTTGTTTATTACTTTTCAAGAAATCATTTTTATTCATCAAGTTCATGTCTTTACAAGAAGATGATTATTCTAGGTTGTTACATAATCATCCTCCCACTTGCTAGATTAAGTGTTTAAACATCATCTAGCAAGCTTCATGTGATGATTAACATCATCATCTCAAGAAATCAACAAACAAACATTACTCATGCACTAAACAATATCATTTCAACAAGATTTCATCAAATGTAAAGCTTATGTTTCAAGATTCAAGTTCAAGTCTTTTAGTGTTCTTATGTTAATCGACATGTTATATCTTTTATCCATTAAAAATAGAAGTAACAAGAGTTGTATGTAGTTGTCTTCCGGTTTGCCACGAAGTGCTGCCGAAGTATCGTCATTATTGAAAAAGGCTTTTATATCAATAATATCGACAAGTTAAAGTGAATACGGCTGAAATAAAACCAGTACACTTGTTTCCCCTCTTGTAATGGTGAATTACTCTTCTGATTGACTCGTTCGGGTCCAAAAACGATCCTACAAGTGGTATCAGAGCTCAGGAGGAAGAGTTTTATACAATTCATCTGCGAATTCTGTTTCTACACCTTTCTTTTTCAATCTGAACATCATTTGACGGTCAGAATTGGTTCAGATTTTCACACACTGCTCGGAATTGATAGTTAACAAAGCCTTGGAAATTGGGTTAAAGCTTATCACTTGGATGCTTGGGAACACACTGAAGTCTCATATGAAAGGCCCACAAGGAATTGTATTCAGTTAACAATCAGAGAAATGAGTGCTGATGAGCAAAAGAAGTATAGAGATGAGAAATTGATGGTGAGTCTGCTTCAGCAAGCAATTAAAGAGGACATTTTGATTTTGCTTCAACATGATGGAAGTGCATATTCAACCTGGAATGAATTGGAAGCAAAGTCTATAGGAAGTGATGATATGCTTAAAAACAAGATGTCTCTAATGAAGAAAGAATTTGATCTATTTCGTGGGTTGAAATCTGAAAATACCAAACAAATTATTGAGAAATATTGTAACTTGGTGAGAAATATGACGAAATTAGGGATCAAAAAGGATACTGATGAGTTGATTGAGAAACTTGCTGATGCGTTACCACATGATACTTGGGGAACATTCTTGATGATGTTGAGAAACAATCGGAAGGAATATAAAAAGCTAAGATTGGGAGAATTTATCAAACATTTAGAAGCTCAAGAGATGGAGCAAAGAAAGATTGCAAGGATGAAGAACTATGATGGAGAACAAGATATTGCTTTGTATTTTAAGAATGGTGTTAGTGAAAAAACAAACCTCTCTCCAAAGGTTGAAACTGCTTTTAATGCAAAAGGTTCTTCTGATAGTTCATCTCAGGGATCAAATAGCACTACCGGATTTTCTTCATTTCCAACCTATGATCCACAGTTTTCTACGACAAAGAGTGGCAAAGTTCTTCAATGCAACATTGCTTTAAAGTTTGAGAATGATCAGAATTATACTGAGGAAGTTGCAAAAAGTCACATGTCTTTGTTGGTGACCGTGCTTGAATCCTATGGAGGCTTAGTTGCAGGGAGGATCGGAAATCCAATGCTCACGAAAGAGGATTACGATCAAATTGATGCCGAGGAAATGGAATTGATGGATATTAAATGGTGCATGGCTAGTGTGTTGAGGCGGGCTGAAAAGTTTAAACAAATCACAGGCAGAGATGATTTTCGCGAGGCACATGTTTCAAATTTAGGTTTTGATAAGTCTAAAGTTACTTGTTTTCGTTGCAGGGAAAAGGGGCATTTCAAGAGAGAATGCACAAATCGAGAAGCGAGTGGAGCTCAAAACCCATTCGGAAACAACGATTACTACAAAAAGGCGATTTATCATCAAGTCACACAACAGCCATATCAACAACAACAGGCACCACATCAGGCTCAAACTGCCCATGGTAGAAAAGAAATTAAAGATTCAAAGAGAGCATGTCTGGTTAATCAGGGCAAGGATGGTGGATTTAGTTGGGATAAATATATTCCAACAGACAGCAAAGTGTGTTCGGCAGATCAAGATGATGAAAGATTGCCTGAAGGTTTCAGTTGGGACAATTTTTGTCCAGACCAAGAATTCATGTCCAAAGAGATGTCCAAAGAGATGTCAAATGTTAAAGCCTTTGTTGCTAATGCTTATGATGAGTATTGGGCTGCAAAATACAGAAAAGTCAGGGAAGCTGAAGAGGAAAAATGGAGAAGAATTGAAGAAGAGGAAGAAGAAAGGTTAAAAGCTGAAGCTGAAGCCGAGAAAAAGAAAAGAGCTGAGTTTTTCCAAGCGAGAAGAACAGTCAAAGATGATCCGGAATTTGAAATCAAAGTTGATACTGAAGCAGTCAAAGTTCCTGAAAAGTGTTTGAATTGTGATTCTTTGATCATGCAAAACAACGAGCTACTACACAACATAAAAAGATTGAAAGAATCTTATGATACTTTGAACAGAGAGATTAACAAGTACACTGAGTCGAACAGTGAACAAGCCGTTGCATTGAATACACTCAAAGGAGCTTACATGAGACAGCTTGATGACGTCAACTATTACACAGAGAAGTGTGCTGAGCTGGAATTGAAGCTGGCAACACAAAAGATTGAAACTGAAAGAGTCAACAATTTATTGGAAAGTTACTCATGTTCTACTTTTGTTGTTGACAGGATTTACCCGATTGTTGAAAGAATAAAGACATTTGAAGAAAAGAAGACTTCGGAAGAAAAGAATTCTGAGACAAAAGAAGAGGATGAAGTAGAAATTTCTGGTAAGAAACCAAGTGTTGTCTACAATAGATGTCCGCCCCCGGTCGAAAATGGATATTTGTCTCGAAATCCAAATTCCGAAAGAGTCAAAAAGGCAATTAACTTACAGTGGGAGTCAGGGTCGTCGGATAATTTGCCAGAAAATATTAATGTTACGTTCACATCGTCTGACACTGATCATGAGTCCGAGTTGATCAAACATGTGGTCGATCAGGTGTTAGATAAAGATGACATATAGGAGTCAAAACCTGAGTCCAAATCTGAGCCAAAGTCTGAATCCGACAAGTCAAAGTCAACAATCAAAAAGGACAAACGGGTTTATGATAAGGAATTTTTGCTATCAAAATCTAATTTGAATGACGAATCGGTCAAAGTAGCATATACTTTGAAAGATTCTGACAAATTATATTCTGATGAGATTTTTCCAATAAGAAGTGTTAGAATTGAAATGATCAAAAAGGTTTTCAAAATTACAGAAATTAATATTTCTGAAATAAAAGATTTAAATCTTTCTAGAAAACCTAAACAATACACTTCAAGAGATGAACAGAGAATTAACAAGAAAATGGGTTACAATTGTGGTTATAGTTTTCAAAAGAAACCAAACCATAATAGTAATGTCAAAGAGAAAGGTCTTGGATTTAATCAACTAAAAAATCATAAAAATGAAAAAGTTTATAAACCAAAAACTGTGTTTGTTTCAGGAAAATCTTTAGAAGCTGAGAAAGAGCAAGCGTTCAGAAAGCAGACAAACAAAGAATTCCTTACCAAAAAGCAAGAAGAAGTGAAGAAAAGTGTTGCTCAGAAGACTACAGTGACAAGAACCTGTTTTCAGTGTAAAACAGTCGGTCATATTGCCAGGAATTGTCCAAAGGCAATACAAACAAAACAGGGAGTCTCTGGTAAATTGAAAGAAAAAGTTGTTGAGAAAACTGAACTTATAACCAGAAAATTTACAGGCTTTGAAAATTCAACCTTTGAGATTGGTGAATGTTCAAAGAATGTGGTTAAAAGAAAAGAAAATCAGAAAAATTAAAAATGGGTTGTTAAGGGTCCAGGAAACAGTTCTGGTGATGAATCTGATTTCACAAAATCAGAGGAGCCACGTGTTAAAGAAAAGGTTGAGAAATCAGTTCCGAATGTGGATGATGTGAATTTTCCACCTTTGCAGGCTGAAAATTTTAAGAAGAAAGTTGGAAATGTTGAAATTTCAAATCAATTTTATTCTGATAGGAAGAAATTTGATGTTGATAAGGCTTTCAACAGAAATGTGAAACACATTTTTGGAAAATTGGTTGATGGTAAGGTCAAAGGAGTTAAAGAATTCTATGCTAACAAAATGAATGTTCACAAGTCTGTTGAAAGTAAAGATGAAGAAGAGGTTGTTACACCCAAGGAAGGTAAGGCTTGGGTGGATATATTCTTCAAAGAGTAAAAACCTGACTTGCCGGAGCTCCCAAGTTGGTAATCGCGGAGCATGAATCGGCAATATTCTTGAAAAAGTTTTTGAAAATTTTAAATTGAGAAGTGTGAATTGCCGGAACTCCCAGGTTGGTAAGTGTGGAGTAGGAATCGGCACTTTGAGAATTCAACCAACAGATGATGATTGGTTGAAAATGTTTGATATTTGATCTTACAAGTGGTTAATCAAGGTTATTAAGTTGAACTTGATTTAACTATCATTTAAAAGTGTTGGTAAACAATGTGACGAGTTTTCCCCGAACCTACAAATGATAAAATCAACAAAACTAATTTTCCGGAAAAACCATTTTGATTAAAACAAACTTAAGTGTTTTGAGATCATAATGGGAAAATAGTTTGTTGTGAGGGGGAGTTCTGATTGTTTATGCTAAGTGGATGGAGAATTGAGGCAATTCGATATCAGTTGTCTTGTTCTTGTACAGTTTGTTTTCAATTTTCTTTAGATGTATTTGTATTTTAGGGGGAGTATATTTTCAAAAAATCCAAAAACATAAGAAAATTTGAAAAAGCCAAAAACATGATAAAATGAAAAATGAGTTTTTGTTGCATAAAAGAGGAAATGATAGTACATCAGTGGACTGTCGCAACACGCTAAAGAAATGGAAAGTTAAAATGTGATAAACGGTCTCACTAAGGATGTGACGGTAGGCTCAGCTAGACTAGTAGATTTGCAATAACGATACAAACTTAAATGAAAAGGTCTAGTTCTAGTGGGAAACATGGTCAAAAGCATAGTAATTAGTTTTGTCCTTCTTGACTGTGTACCTACTCAGTAATCGCTGATTGTCGAAAGACATAAAACTGGTTAAGTTTGTGAACTTTCACAACTTTGCTGAAAAGTCACTGTGATTGTGCATTTTATTTTGCAAAGATTTAAACTTATTTGATTTCTTTGTTTTGTTTAAGCATTGGACTTCCTCTGCGTATACGTGAGTATCGACCTGGTTGTTAATGCCTAAACGTTCTGCTTTATTTTCTTTGGTGTTTCGTTTAAGCTTTGGACCTCCTCTGCGTATACGAAAGAATCAACCTGGTGGGTAAAGCCTCAACAACTTCAACTTATTTTTATTTTTTATTTTGTTTAAACATTGGACTTTCTCTGCGTATACGAAAGTATCGACCTGATTGTTAATGTTTAAACATTCTGCTTTATTTTCGCACAAATCACAGTTGATAAAAGTTTAAAGGCATTACTTGAGTCAGTGTATTGCATGATGAGGGGATATGCTGAGATCGTGGGGTCCATAAGAACTTAGTGCAAAATTAATATACCTTAACGTATCGGAAAGCATTTCGAAAGTTTTTAGATTGAGTTTAAGTGGATAACAATATCGTCAATCTATGTGAATTGTTTAGAACTTAAAATGTTTAAAGCTTAACGGTGTTAGTGATTTGTCTCATAAACTGATATGATCCTCTTGCACGAACTCACAAAAATATTGTTTGTAAATATTTCTTTACTGCATTCTCATTCAAAAATCTAAAAAGATTTTAAGTGTGTTTTAGCATAAATTTTGTAAAAATCCAAAAAGATTTTTGACAACTGTTGTTGGAAGGCTGACGTTCAAAATTCCAAGTGCTAAACTTGATGAACAGGTTTGGGAGAGAGTGTATGAAGAAGTTTTTACAAGTGGTTTGCAGAGAACAAATCATTTTGAATATTTTCTGCAAATAGTTTCTAAATTTTAAAGATTTAATATTTGAGAAACTTATGTGTGTGGTAGAGAATTGCAGATATGAAGATTGACCAAATCCAGATTCAGATATCTGAGAAGATGGTGATTTCCAGACTGCGATCCCAGCTTAGTGAGAGGGGGAGTCTGAGGACATCAAGAGAGAGCTCAGAGCTAGGTTGCGATTCTAGAAGAAAGAGAAAGAGATTGATTGAGGATGCTTACAATGGAGAATACTTCGAAGAGAAGTTCTAAGACTGATAAAGACTGAAGGTTTGACAACCGAAGACTCGACACTGAAGACTCCGTCAACATCCGAGGGGGAGTTTGTTGGTGCATCCGTCTGTCGCCTACGTCTTGTATCGAGTCTTGTTTAGAGATAGATAGAATAGGGCACGGAATCCAAGAATTTGGTATTTAGGAGTGATTCCGCTTGAAATGACATCTTGTCATTTCAAGCTAAACCCCTTAACTTTCTGATTCCGCTCGAAAGGTTTAATTTCTGATTCCGCTCGAGATGTCATATGTTGGCCTATAAATAGGTTGCGTGGAGCGAAATCAGTCAGAGTTGTATGTATTTGTCTTCCGGTTTGCCACGAAGTGCTGCCGAAGTATCGTCGTGATTGTAAAAGGCTTTTATATCAATAATATCGACAAGTTAAAGTGAATACGGCTGAAATAACACCAGTACACTTGTTTCCGCCTCTTGTATTGCTGAATTACTCTTCTGATTGACTCGTTCGGGTCCAAAAACGATCCTACAACTTGATTTATACTTGAGTACGTGGGGTACACAAGTAAACTTGAATTATACATGAGTACGTGGTGTACACATGAATACTTGATTTATATATGAAAACTTGATTTATACATGACATAAACTATGTTTTCATACAAAGTATACAAACGTGAAATACAAAAACTGCATGAATTCACACCAACATTATGTTGACGTTTTTCCAAAACCCACATGTATTTCAGGTAACTAGAAGTGGATGTGCGCGCGGCCTTACTCATGCTTGTTGATGTCGCTTATGTTTATCTTTAAATAAAGTTGTAAACTTTTTAAGACAATGTTTTATGCTATCTCGCGATCTAAATGCTAACTTATGTTTTCAAATTATGAAATGTTGGGTATTTGAAGATATTTTTATGAGCATGTAGCATGTTTACCTTTCATATGCAATGAGAACCTTTCATGATCACACCTCGTGCTTCCGCCGCAGAAAGGGGTGTGACACGTTGTTCCCCCTTGGGCAGTCTTTTATGAAATGATCTTTGCTTCCACAACTGAAGCATCCTTGGTTCTGCCTAGCTCCATTCCCATTCCGGTTACCATTTCCATTGCCATTTCCACCACCGTTTCCATTACCAGCACCGTTACGGTTTCCATTCCCGCTCCTATTACCATTACCATTGCGGCCTCCAATACCTTTTCCCCAACAATCCTCGGTACGGTGGCCTGACTTCCCGTAGTTCTCGCATTTCCCAACGCGACAATTTCCCACGTGGTGAAAGTCACAGCGGTTGCATTTGGGCAGAGTGCCCTGATACTTCTTAGTTCCTGTATCGTTTGCAGCCGCGAAGGTTTTTGCCTCCATAGGTGGGTTAGTATCACGCTTCTTGTTGTTCGAACCCTTGTTGTTGCTGCGGGTTGTTTGGTTCAGATTTGAATATTTCCTCTTCTTGTCATCAGATGACTCAGCATGCGTCTCGGTCCTTTCAGTTGGGTTTAGCGATAACTTCTTCATTCGGACAGCATCTTCAGTAAGGCTGACAGCCAGAGTTACAGCCTGAGTGATCGTTTCGGGTTTCGCTGCAGTCACCAAACTGCGAAATTCTGGAGCCAATCCCCAGATGTAGCGTTCAACGCTCTTAAATCAGGAGTCACCATATAGGGGATCACCCTCGACAGATCGTGGAACCTTCAGGTATAACCAGTAATGTCAGCACCTTCCATGGTCAGGTGCCAGAACTCAGTCTCCAACCTTTGGAGTTCAGCACGAGAGCAGTACTTTTCTCTCATTCGTTCCTTTAGCTCATCCCACATCATGCCGTACGCAGCATCATCAACCAAAGTTTGAACTTGTAAATTCCACCAAGTTAAAGCTTCATCAAGAAACAACCACGTATCAAAAGTGACTTGCTGATCCGCGGTACACTTGCTCATACGGATAGTGGCATCAGTCTTTTCTGTCCATCGTACAAATGCCACTGCCCCTCTAGTACCATCGTAGTTCAGCGGTTTGCAGTCGAGAAACTGCTTGAAAGTGCAGCCCTGAGCTGCGTTTCCTCCAGATGAATCTCCATTCTCATTACGTCTAGCATTGCTTGGTCCTCCACTTTGTTCGGTGTGGTTCGCCTCGTATTGTGCGATAGCTGCGGAGATCCTTTCTTCCAATAGGGTGTTCAGTTCTTCAGCGGTCCTCGGCAGTGGGTGAGGAGGGGGTTGATCACTGGCGTTCACAGCTCTCCTAGGTGCCATGTTCTGTCGGAACATAACACAACAGGGTTAGACATTTGTTTGATATCATCATACGAGACAGTAGTAGTATATATATACAGGCATATACCACATAAGTGACATCAAACAATCCGCCAAACGCATAAATCAATTCATACAGCAACAAGCATGCATAAATAGATAAATACCGTTGTGTCATAGGATATTCACCAAGTCTTTACACATATCAGGGCAACTTGTTACGTTATTGTTTGCGAAATAAACAAATGCATAGGGGTTACATCTTCCTAAGGTACAAGTTTAATATATGTAAAAGACAAATATCTTACTTCACATTGGCGGTTCATGTCTTTATACCCTAATTTATTACTCCAAAAGAGTATTTAATAGACTGGGGAAGGGTGTTCACGTTTGACCTTTTCTTGTTCTGAGGGAATCCATAAGTGACAAGACTTGTTGTAGTTTCTGTGAACTGAATTCCATAATTATGTATGCATCCATAATTACGTAACTCCTTGCACAGTCCGCACAGTTCGTTTCATCCTCGTATCTCTTCCTTCAGATAGGCCACTACTTTCAGGTAAGGTCACGACTACCTGAGATATTCTGTTTCTAGTATATGTAAATATCAATTATCACACATAATCGCAAGTAATTCTTAATCAAAGACAAGTGCTACTCCAGTGCACTCTAAGTCTCGTAGTGTCTTTTCTTGACTCCTTGTAAACAGTTTCAGGTAGTGGATGTCACGGAAAGTTATATGCAATGAAAACTTTTTGAAAAAAAAATTGTTTTTCGTGAAAGGATCCTAAAGATTGTAGACTAGACTCGAGAAGGAATCCTGGTTCACTACAATCGCAGCTCTGATACCAATCTGTCACACCCCTTTCTAAGGCGGAAGCACGAGGTGTGATCATGAAAGGTTCTCATTGCATACGAATGGTAAACATACTACATGCTCGTAAAAATAACATTACGTAACTGAAAACATAGGTTAAGTTTGGAGTTTACATCACATCATAAAACATTGTCTGAAAAGTTTACAACAATATTCATAGATAAACATAAACGACATCCCGGAGCAAGAGTAAGACCGCACGCACATCCACTTTAGTTACCTGAAATACATGTGAGTTTTTGGGAAATCGTCAACATAATGTTGGTGTGAATTCATGTAGTTTTTGTATTGAATGTTTAAATACTTGAATGAAAACATGGTATGTAACTTGTAAAACGTAACTGTAACTGAGTACTGAGTACTGTGAATGTAAGTAATATGAGATCGCTAGTGGTTTGCAAGGCCACTAACATGTGTCATGACATAGGAAGCCACCAAACCTAGGCATTTTTGTCGACTTTGACTGAGACACAGAAGCACTCATTGGTAGAAGTAGGCCAAGAGTGGGGTTGCCTGAAACCCATTAGATCTAACCTTTTGTTCTGCGGTCTGAATGTATACGTTGATTAATGGTGCTTATGGTACCCTATTCGGGACATGATCTAAAGTATCATTCCGTAGTTTTTGTATTCAACATACCATATCACATGTATTTTCCCCAAGTTAGAAAACAAATATAAGTTTAAAAGTGGGGACATGAACTCACAATTTTGCGTTCCTTGCGCCGTAAACTTCACGGGGTTTTGCTTATATTGCGTTTTGACCTAAATGCGTTTTATTAACGTTAGTCACTAAACTTGCATCGTACAGGTACAAGTCACCATATTTTATGTATTTGTTCTTGTGTTAAAAATAATTTATATTTTTAACTATGTGTCTTACTTATATTATTTCCTCAAAAATAAATATAAGTATCTTGTATTTTTCACCCGAATTATGTATTTTGTCCAAAACTTCATTTCATGTTCATAACTTGTCCAAGTTATTTATTCTATCAAGTAATATATTTTCATAAATATATCTTCTTGTATTTGTATAAGCATGTTGTATGTGTATTTTTTTGTATTTTCTCTCCTTAGGAGTATTTAGTGTATTTTCAAGTCCTAATACACTATTACATATAATACATACTACATACACTTAGCACAAAATTTGGTGATCAATAAATACATATATTTTTCTCAAAAATATACATACTTAATATCAATTTTAATCTTGAAGAAATCATCATTTCTTAACACAAAAATTAGGGAAACCTTGGTAAATATTTTTAGATACATTTTTAGGGAATAAGTTTCTCAAAAACTTAGATTTTTCTAAGTGTCAAAATTTATAAAAAATTTACATGGTTTCCCCTAAAAATGGAGGTTTCCCATGTTTTCAAAACATGTGTTTATTTTCTTTTAAATCATCATCAAACATCAACAACTCATTCAACACTTACCGAGTGTCAAAATCAAGTAAATTTCACTACATCATGAACTTGGAGTTTTTGTAATAACTTACCATGTTATTTAGTAGGTTTAGTTACCCTTAAAAAAACATGGTTGTTTGTTTGTAAATCTCATTCTTGAAGGATTTAGTCATTTACAGCTTGTAAGATGATTTTTCTAAAAATATTTCTTTTGTATTTTTCTTGTTTCATAAGTGTTTATACCCTTGTTTTTCTAAAAAAAAATAGTGTAGGTTTAAGTAAAAACCAAGATCTTCTAAAAATCATATTTTAAACTTGGTTTTCTTGGAAAATTATTCATAAATCTTGGATTTATAAGTTTACTAGCTCACTTTGTTTATTACTTTTCAAGAAATCATTTTTATTCATCAAGTTCATGTCTTTACAAGAAGATGATTATTCTAGGTTGTTACATAATCATCCTCCCACTTGCTAGATTAAGTGTTTAAACATCATCTAGCAAGCTTCATGTGATGATTAACATCATCATCTCAAGAAATCAACAAACAAACATTACTCATGCACTAAACAATATCATTTCAACAAGATTTCATCAAATGTAAAGCTTATGTTTCAAGATTCAAGTTCAAGTCTTTTAGTGTTCTTATGTTAATCGACATGTTATATCTTTTATCCATTAAAAATAGAAGTAACAAGAGTTAAAAAGAATCTTACTACTAGCTTCAAGCTAGGGAAGATCACAAGTGAAAATGAAGTGGATAATAGCACACAAGGGAGGTCCTTCAAGATCCATGAGTTCCAAGCTTCCTAAAACACCTTGTTACACCCTTGGATGAACTTGGAATAGGTTGGATTGAATTGAAAAGGTGATGGTGTGGGGAAGGGGGTTCGGTTGTGAGCTTTAGAGGGGGAGAGGAAGAGTGTGGTGGAGTTGTGAGGATGATGAAGATGGTTATATTCTTATAGTCCTTAAATCTCTATTACCTATAGGTTATAATGTCCAAGAAGTACAATACAAGATCAAGGCAAATCCCAAGGAAGGATTATGGAAGATTTAGTGAAGATTGTGAAATCCTTGAGGTGGGGCCACTATCTTGGGCCGTAGACAAGCAAAGGGCGGGGGGGGGGGGGGGTAAATGTAATTTGAATTATAAAGAGGGTAATTCGTTAGGGTGTTAAGTGTAATATCTAATGTTTAGTGTGTATCTTGCATTAGGTAGTATGTTAGGGTGTTCGGGAACCATAACTAGTTCAGAAAAGTAAAACAATGCTTCTAGCAATATTTTGGTTTTTTTGGTAATGTCCGGTTGTTCGGTTAGATACCGGTTCGTTAAAGTGTTAAATTGCACCGTTTAGTGTCCTTTATGTATCCTTTTATGACCCTTTTAATTCTCGACACTTAGGAAAATATTCAGGACCATTTAGTCATGTTTTTGCATGGTACAATCTTGTTACAATGCTGAATTTTGCTGAAATATGTGAAATTCAGCATTTAAAGTGTGTTTCGGGTGCTATTTAGTGCGTATTTTAGCTTCCGGAAAGTCTATATGATAACCCTTGTATGTACTCTTGGGTTTTAATGTATTCTTGACGTTGGGCCTACACCTAGGCCCCAATTCTATTGTCTGACTGCTTTCTGCAGATTTGTTGACACAATGTGTCTTACCGGTGAGTTTACTAGTATTTCTGACGCAACGATGTTCATTAATGTATAAAGCAATATCTTGTAGTATAAAACGTGCATGAATTCACTTGTATAGTACGTAATCAGACAATGTTGACATTTAAGCACATAATTGCAGTTATCAAGTATTAATTAAATTTAACGGAAATTACCGGTTTTGTGTCAGTTGTCACACCATCCTACAAAACAAGTAATATATGGGACACGAATAGATTAAGTTTCCCATTAATTTAGCACAGTAACCATAAAAAGTCACCCATAAAATTCAGTTAACTATTAATCCAAGGCACTCAATAATCAAATAGGTAAAAGATAACTAAGAAAGAGTTCCGATTGAACAGGTATTGAAGCAAAATCCAAATTGCAATAAGATTAAAGTTGAAGAAACCCGGTACCAAACCCAAAACCCGGGTTTAATTTAACCCAATTGGCCCAGACCTTTAAACCCGGATCATGTCTGTTCAACTCCTAATGAACCCACCTTTTGACAATGACTTCAAGTCAGTAAAAGTTGAAAGATGTTAGCATGGTTCAAATTCATTCTAAAGGTAGGTTATAAGCATATGCCTAATCCAATATGTAGTATATTTTATAAAAAAAGTTATAACAAATTATTTTATCATTTTTATCAAATGGAACAAGACAAACCTGCCAAGAGTTTCCCAAATGCTTGATAAGAAACAAGATCGCCGAGTAATTGTGCCACATAAAATACTTCATCTTCCTCCATTACAGTCCTACAATTTGAAGTAAAAGGAATTAAAATATGCAATGATAAAAATAAAAAATAAAAGGTAGGCCAAGCAACTGTGAGGAATCATACAAGTATTTGAAATGTCACAGCCATGATCAAATACTTCCCGATAATGGTGTTTTCATACAAACAAAATAACCTTTAGGTGTAGGGCTGCAAACGAACCGAACGAACATGAACAAGACCTTGTTCGTGTTCATTTGTTAAGAAATATATGTGTTCGCTAACCATTCACGAACACTTATCGAACGAGATTTTATGTTCGTGTTTGTTTGTTAAGGAAATGAACTTGTTCGTGTTCGTTTGTGTTTGTTTATTAATTTTAGGCAACAAATAAAAACGAACGTTGATGAACACAAATGAGAACAACCTAATGTTCATAAACACAAATGGAAACAAACAAACAAACACAAACAATCGTTCATGAACAGAATATATAATACACCGACACTTATTAGATATTTAATTTATCAGAATTTTGAATGTATTTAAATAAATATAAAAATTAAAAACACTAATGAAATATCAAACGCAAACAAACACGTTACCGAACGTTCATGAACATAAACGAACGAACACGACCTCTGTTCATGTTTGTTCATTTAACTAAACGAACAAAATTTCTTGTTCGTGTTCGTTTGTTTAATAAACGAACGAACACAAACGAACTTCCCGCCGAACGGTTCACGAACTGTTCGCCGAACATTTGGTTCGTTTGCAGCCCTATTTAGGTGTAGATGTTTGCATATTCACGATATCTTTGTACATGCTGACGTCTCACTACAAGCAAAAACAGGTTGACAGCAAAAGGCTGAGTGTGGCCCTTTAAATATAACAGATGGATTCCAATAACAGCAAACAAGAACACACTTAAAAAAATGAATGCTAAAACTGTCAGGTCACTGTTAATCGCAAAGTTATTCAAGTAGAGCTACCATTAAAAATACTGTAAGTTCAATCTCGCGTTACATGATCACATTACACAAACCTAAATATAAAACATGATAAATGAACCTAAACATGGATATAGGATATCTATATCAAACATTTAGATAATACGTTTCTGAGATGGTTTTTTTCCAAATATATAGGCTCCTCCACAAATAAACAAGATATCTTTGGTTGTGTGGACAAGATGTTACAAATCCCACCATGCCCCTGCTCAAGCATGTCATCCAAGATAAATTGAGACCGCTACATGAAAGAACTTGATTGATTTCATATCAAAATGTGTGAGGAGCGTTGTTTCATGACCTTATTGATCCAAAAGAAGCTACTCCTAACAAACAAGAGAATGTAAACGCACGACTCTTTAGTTGCAACATCCAGTCAAGAATTAAAACTGCATTAACTAACCTGCAATTGATGAGGGTATGTCCCTTTGTTTGTCGTTCTCTCTCCCATCGTTGTTTCATCGTTCACTCTCTTTGACATAAATGTAGGGTTTGGATGAAATCCCTAAATACGCCTAGTAAAATTACAATCTTGTATAAACAAGTTTCCTTAATAAGATACTATAGAGATAGATAAATAGATAAAGAACACGTTTCTGTGTTGACCAAATAGTGAAAGATGGTAACCGCATTTTGATGAGTAAAATTTTGTTGAGGCATATGAAAAGATATTGTGGCATAAAGGGGTATATATTGGGCGAGGAATTTGGCCCAAACTGTGTCTGGGACCAGGGAACAACCGATGATGGTATCGCAATGTGTGTTAGGATGTAACTAGTCGAGGGTGGATGGGTAATCAAATTTTTTCTACATTTTGGAAATGGTTGGTCTAATTAGGCCCAAGCTAAATAGTGAATTTTTTCTACATTTTAGAAATAGTTGGTCAATTAGGTCCAAGCTAAATAGAGAAAATTGTTCTCGGCCCACTTAATAGTTTTATGTTACCATAATAATATTTTGGGTACAAATTGAAAGGAATGTTTATTAGAGGTGCAAAAGGAAACCGGTTTCATACCCGATCCGGCATACCCGACATGGAACAGGTTCTAGTTCCTACCCGTTAGTAGGAGAAACCAGTCCCAACCCTTTTATACCCTATGGTCCTACCTGGTTCCACATTTTTCCCAATATTGGTTCCTACCCGAATCGATTAGTACCCAACCTGGTTTTACCCGAGTACGAACCGGATTCAATGGTAAAAACATTCAAAATCGATTGCTAACGTTAAAACTAGTACATTGACCATTCTTTTACTATTATGACTGTTGGAACCGGTTCTTGGTCATCTTAAATCATTATAATTAAATAGTTTTGGAATGTATTGTGACAACTGGCACGAAACCGGTAATTTCCGTACTATTTTAATAATTATTTATTTCCTTCATTTAGGTGTTTAAACGTCAACATTATATGCTTGCAAGTTACACATATGAATTCATGCATGTTTCATATTTCATTTATCGCATTGTGAAATACTTTAAGTGTTACTTCGAAACAATTAGTAAACTCACCGGTTAGACAAGCTGTGTCAACACAGCTTCAGTATTAGTTAAACGATAGATTTAGGACTTAGATGTAGGTTCGGCATCAAAAATACATTAAAACCCAAATGGGTAAACAAGGGTTTACCTTAACACTTTCTGGGAGCTAATATAAGCACCAAAAACTGTCCAAAACGCACTTTAAACTCAGAATTCTGCATTTTTCAGCAAAATTCAGCACTGAAACACTATAATAACATGCATAAAGTGGTATAAAACATCCAGAATAACTTGCAAAGTGTCGGGAATGAAAACATGTCACAAAAGGTACTTCATACCTTGTAAAATTCACTACTTAGCATTTTAACGAACCGGCAACTGAAGGATTAACCGGACACTACTCAAAACATCAAAAATAGCCTAGAAACATAGTTTTAGTGTTTTAAAGCTAGTTATGGTGATAGAACAGATTAAAAATCATAAAAACACTTAAACACACTAAACATCACACTTAACCCCCTAACTTACCTTCTAACCCCTAAACTTCCAAAAACTTACATATAACCCCCCCCCCCCCCTAGTGTGGCCGGCCCATAAGAGGACCCACATCTCTCCCATGTTGACCACACCTTGTTTAGTCAAAGATGCTAAAACATATAATCCTATGGTTAAATAAATGTTGGAGATTATAAGTGAGAAACCAAATGGTGTAAAACATTATCACTTCACCACATTTTCAAACATCTTCTTCTTCCCCTCTTCCCTTGTGCTCTCAGCCATAACCACACACACATACATCACCATTTTTCTTCCACATTCAAGGCAATCCAAGGATATCCAAAACTGCAAGAAGATGATCTAAGAAGCTGTGAAGCATTAGAAGTTGAAGGCCCATCATTTGGAGCTTTGAACCACCGCTTCTTCATCAATCTTCTTCTTCTTGAGTTCTTTGCAACTTCCCTAGCCACAAGGGATAGTGGTAAGCATCATAAACCTTCTTTTACTTCATGTTAGTGATATGTACAAGTTACACCATCTAAGAATCTAAACTTTAAAAGATGATGACATGAAGATCTAACATAATCTAAAGAAAAACAAGTACTTTTAGTGTTGTTTGATGTATGTTATGAAGTTGTTGATGTTGATCTTGTGTTTTTTAGTTAGATCCATCATGTGTAAGCTTGTTAGAAGCTTAGATCTAACAAGTTTAAACATGGATCTTGAAAGATCCATGAAGAAACTCGATGATTGAAGAAACAGTGATCTAATTGGACCGGAGTCAATCAGATCGAGGGTTTTTTCTCTGCATAAAAAGGGTTAATCCTCTCGTCGATTCGGTGGTTGGCTAGCTTCCTTCTCCGGTGATCACTGCAAAACAGAAAGCTGTTAGACTCGCCATAGGGAGAATGGGGGTTCTCTCCGTGACCACCCTCCGGTGTGAGAATAAGTACAATGATCTTAAGGAAGAAGATGAAGTAAAGGTGAGAGTAAGTGAAGTAAGTTGTGAGATTATACCTGTAGTGCCTTATTTATAACCGGATTTTGGCGAGAAAATGGTGTAATGGAGGGAGTAACGGAAAGCACTTTTCCATTAGCGGTTATTCTACTTTTCGTTTAATAGTTAACTTCACATCCATGCATACGGATTGAGAGCTTAATCGATGGCTGGGGAGATGCCACGTGGAAATTGGTTTTGTGTAGATCCTCCTTCAAGTGAGTGTCATCATCGTGATTTAGATGGGCGTCCACGATTGTGCCACGTCACAACCAGTTGTAACCGAATGGCCATGCACGATGAGCATTTATAACCTTCTAGAAGATCTACAACTGTAAACCTTTATGCCTTTGCCACGTGTGTATTATGTTGTAACAGAAAAGATTCCTTTTGTTCAAGTCTTGACTTCAGGCGCGCGGAGATGTTTAGGTTTTACTCTTTAAACTTAACTGTGCCCTTGCGCGAGCCCACGCAAGGGCGTTAGTTGAGTGTTTGTCTCCTTTTTCCTCTGGCGCATGGTTATCGAAGACTGTTTTCTTACAAATCTTGTTTAGAACCATTACGCAGCCGTGCGAGGTTTTGTTTAAGATGTTCTCTGCAATGAAATTAGGGTATGGTATTATGCGCTTGCGCAGGGTTTTTGGGACCATACCCCTTCAATGATGAACTTGAAGGTCTTCAAAGTAAGCTTGAAATGGTTTTAAAATAGGTTTTTCATGATCTTGAAACCACTAAGACATATGGATGTTTTGTTTTGTGAAATAAAGTTTCAACAAAGTTTACTAAAGTTTAACAAGAAACTTGATTTGGAAAGATCTAAGTGTTTAAAGTATAGATTTGAAAGACTACACATTTTTAAGAATATTCAAGTTCATCATATGATTAAACATGATGATTTTAGTGATTGTAACTTGTGAATTTGTTGAAACTTGAATCTTGATGATTTAAAGAAAATAAACACATGTTTTAAAAACATAGAAAACCTCCATTTTTAGGGGAAACTATGTCAAAATTTTGACACTTAGAAAGATATATATTTTGGTGAAACTTTTCTACAAAATTTGTTCAAAAATAATCACCAAAGGTTTCCCTAATTTTTATACCAAGTTAAAAGTTAAGAAAATAAAGTTTTCTTCAAGAATAAAAACAAGTATAAGTATTTATATTTTCAGGAAATATATATATATATATATATATATATATATATATATATATATAGAGAGAGAGAGAGAGAGAAAGGTTAACGTACAAAACTGCTTAACGTACATTACGTACGCGACGAAATTACAACATGCGTGATTAAGTTTACAACGTGCGTGATTATATTTTGAACAATTTTGCCATGAGTGATTATGCACACTTATGCGTGATTATGTACAAAGCGTGATTAGGGTTTTAACTTCATAACTTGCGTGATTTTCAAATGAACTAGCATAATTTCGTCGCGTACGTTATGTACGTTAAGCCGTTTTGTACACTATACTTTCTCTCTCTCTCTCTCTCTCTATATATATATATATATATATAGGGGGACTGCTAAAATAAGAACCACCTCCAGTTGTAAGAACCGTGAGAACTTTTTGATCCGGGGTGAGTTGGACCAAAATTTTTTTTTCATAAACGTAGATGCTTATATTATAAACACATTTGTAAAAAAATTCAAAAAAAAAAAAGTCGTGTGTGTAGTTTTGAACACCACAAGTTTGTGTTTACGGGTACCGTAAATTTACGGTACCCGTAAACACAAACTTGGGGTGCTCAAAACTACACAGCCGACATTTTTCTTTTGAATTGTTTTTTTTACAAATGTATTTATAATACATGCATCTACGTTTATGAAAAAAAGAATTTAGTCCACCTCGCCCCGTACGGTGTAGTTCTCACGGTTCTTACAACTGGAGGTGGTTCTCATTTTAGCGGTCCCCTATATATATATATATATATATAGGGTGAGGTTCTAGAGTGAACACTAATGTATTTGCGAACTGAGTGAACAAATCTTGGCCATTGATTTACACAAGTGGATGACTAGAATTTCATCATCAAATCGTAAAATACACTAGTGTATTTTATAATCAAATCATGGCCATTGATCTACACACATGTATGTCCATGATTAGTTCACTCAGTTCGTAAACTACACTAGTGTTCACTCTTGAACTTAATCCTATATATATATATATATATATATCTAGTGGTCACAAAAATTATGTGCTATGTGTATATTATGTGTAATATATCTATTAGGGGTTGTTTGTTTACCTCTTAATGAGGCTCTTACTGGTTCAGCACTTAATGGTTCAGACTGTTTGTTTCGCGAGCAGATGTCTGAATGGTTCAGACATTTGCATCTGAATTGTTAAGCATTATACTAAGTCTGAATGGTTAAGACATCTAATCTGAACTGGTCAGACATTTGCCTCTAAACAGTTAAGCATTATACTGGCTCTTAATGGTTCAGACCTCTTACTCGGGATGAACATTTGGTACTGGGTACTGGTACTGTACCGGTATCGAATTTCATGTACCGAATTTTTTCGGTACAGGTACCGGTACCCACTTTTTGGCATTTTCGGTATCGGTACCAGTTCGGTACCGGTAAATACCGAATTTTACCTTCAAATACCAGTATCGTACCAGTCCCGTACCGATACCGGTACCATACTGTACCGAATATTTCGGTACTGGTAAAAGTATCTAGTTTTGACGAATTTCAGTATCGGTATTTTCGGTACGGTACCAGTACCACGCTCATCCCTACCTCTTACTGATTCAACAGTTAATGGTTCAGACCTCTTATTGGTTCAGCACTTAACCATTCAGAAGTTGACAAACAACCCCTTAGTGTATAATTAGGAACTTGAAAATACACTAAATACTCCAAAGGAGTATAAATACCAAAATACACATAAGAATACACAAGGAAATATTAAAGAATATATATATATATATACTCAAAAATTACCCATGAATGGGTATATGGACAAATACTAAAATATATATTCACATAAATATATTCCTCCCAAATACATGGACTAGGACAACATTTGGACATTATTGGAGAAGTATATATATTTATGGATAAATATATATAATTACTACCATTTATTGGAAATTATACAAAGTTGGGCTGGTGACAAAAACAAATATGTATATACTCTTAACAAGTATGGCAATATATATATATATATATATATATATATATATATATATATATATATATATATATATATATATTGTACACAAACCTTAAAAATATAATATTTTTAAAAAATATAATTCCGGAAAGTATTAAAAATCAAAGAATTGATTTTTGGCAAATATGTAAAATACACAAGTATTTACACCTAAATACAAGTATACTTTCCTAAGTATGCTTATATTAAAATAATATTTAACAAATTACATATATTTATTTTGAAAAATAATATAGGTATCATATATTTGGACAAGTTTAATATATATATATATATATATATATATAGGGTAGGGATAGTGTACATTAATTAAGAAGTGTGAGAAGTGTATTATAGCATTATATATAACACTATATAACACCATATAAACACCGTATAACACTATGTAACACCATATAACACTATGTAACACTATATAACACTATATAACAATATATAACACTATACATATATCATAGACATGCTATCGGACAAAATATAGTGTTATATTTGTTATATAGTGTTATATAGTGTTACATAGTGTTACATAGTGTTATATAGTGTTATATGGTGTTACATAGTGTTATACGGTGTTTATATGGTGTTATATAGTGTTATAATACACTTCTCACACTTCTGGATTAATGTACATGATCCTCTACCTATATATATTGTTTTCAAATACTACAAATACAAATATATATATTTGGGAATAAAATATATACCATCACAAGTGAAAAATACAATTAGATTAACAATAATGCGACAAACGGGGCACGACCAACACGTATGACGAACATATACGATTAAAACAAAATAAATTTATAACTTAAGATGGTAACTTGTACTTAGTGAATTACAAGTTTAGATGATTAACGTACATAGAATGTTTATAGGTTGCGTCATCTACGAAGCGGACCACCGGTGAAGTTTAGACGCTCAAGACGCAAATCTGTGAGTTCATGTCCCCACTTTTAAACGCTTTCTTGTTTTCAAACTTTGGGGAAAGTACATGTACTATGGTATATTGGAACAAAACTAAAGAATGATGCATAGATCGTGTTACGAATAGGGTGAGACTTAAGCACCATTAATCAACGTATACATTTAGACCGGGGAGCGAAAGGTTAGATCTAATGGGTTTCAGGCAGCCTCACTCTTAGCCCTCCATTTGCTTAAGAGTGCTTTTGGGTCTCAGTCGTGAATCGACGGAAAATGCCTAGGTTTGGATGCTTCCTATGTCGTCACACATGTTAATGTTCTCGTGAAACATTAGCGATCTCAATTTCCTTACATTTACAAAATACATTTTACAAGTACATTTTACAATTACATACCATAATTCTTACAACTACTACTTATACGTTTTACACAAACTTCATGAATTCACACCAACTTTTGTTAACGATTTTCAAAACTTACATGAATTTCTGGAAACTAGTGGATGCTCGCGACCTCTTTTGTCTAAGAAGTTAGTTTTATGTCAAGATGTTTGTGTCTACGCTCCATTGCCACCTTTTGATGGATTTGTTTGCTATATCCCACCTCCTTGCGGAGATATAGGAAACAAAACCTTGATCTTTAATTTGAAATGAAGTTGTAAACTTTTTAAACAATTACCTTTTGTTGAGATGTAAATTCTAAACTTAACTTGTATTTTGGATGTTTAAACTTTGAATGGCAAATTGGAGTTTGTTTTATATCATGTGGTATGTTTACCTACCGTATGTAATGAGAATCAATCATGATCACACCTTGTGCTTTCGCCTTTGAAAGGGGTATGTCAGATTGGTATCAGAGCTTCGATTGTAGTTGATGTGCGGTAAGTGTCGTATATTTTAGGTGTATATTTTAAGCCCTTTTTAACACTTATTTTAGCCAAGTTTTAAATTTATAAAACACGATATTTCACTAACACTAAACACACATATGGGCAAGTGCACCCATCGTTGAGTGTAGTATAGCGTTGGTAAGATACCGAGGTCGTCCAAGGACACAAGAGCTTTTAGTACCGGTTTATCCTCAACGTCTAACCAAAATAAAAGTTTAGAAAAATGTTTTTAAACTAAAAAATAAAAACTAACTAAAATGCTGAAAATAAAAATAAAAATAAAAACAGATAGACAAGATGAATCACTTGGTTCCGACTCGTGTCTAGTATAACCTTTGATTATTTCCGCACTTTTGCACATAATTAAGAGATTATCTTAGTTATTGTAGTAGGCCCCTCTTTTGAAGGTGACGTTACCCTCACCCCAGTAGTTTGAGTCAGCAGGGATACAATCCTAAAGGGGTGGATTATTGGAAGATAATGAATTAAGTTATTAATGCAGTATTGTGGTAGGCCCCGCTTTTGGCGGTGACGTTACCCTCGACTAAGTAGTCTGAGTCAGCAGGGATACAGTCCTAAATAGCCGGGTTATAGTATTAATAGTAGTTAACTTATGAGGGGATCAAAGAGTTTGGACCCCCGCCATCCAATACCGTGAAGTATTGAAGGAGGTCCTACTAAATTTGACCCAGGTCCATTGCAGGACCTCTAAACGCTGAACAATGGCAAGACCTTTACCAAACCGTTCCCTTAACCCCCTACCAGGTAGCCAACATACCTCCATATAGACCGTGGAGATATGAATGGTGAAAATCCTTTATTTTATATAGACAGTAAAATAATGCCAAGACACCACGGACAAACGATAAGGAAAGATCACCTTCAACATAAGTAACTAGTTATTAAAGTCATTAATACAAAACCAAATAAAAAGTGCAAAAGATTAGAAATAAAAAGTATTATACTAGACACTTTGTCTTCACCAAGTGATGTAAGAGACTTAGGCAAACATGGCCTTGATTGTCAAGAACTCTTACGATCAATCTTGGATCCCGAGACGACTCACACACTCTATGATGGACAATGGATGATGGTGGTGGATGATGGTGTTGTGATGGTGGTGGGTGGTGGATGAAGTGTGAGAGAGGTGGTGTGCCAAGGGATAGTTTGAGCTTGAGCCAAGCACTCCTATTTATAGCCTGTACAGAAGCCTGGACACGGCCCCGTGTCCACCCTTTTCTCTTTCTTCATTAATACAGTTTGTCTTTATTAGCTCCACACGCCCCCGTGTCCGCTGGGCACGGCCCCGTGTCCATCTGACACTCTCTCTCTTCATTAATTGTAATTCGCAATTACAATTAATGCGCCTGCTGTACTTTCGCCACGCCCCCGTGTCCGCTGGGCACGGCCCCGTGGTGGGCAATAGAAGCTTCTACAGGTTTGTCTTTTGTGCCAGGGCTGACCATTCTGGACACGGCCCCGTGTTCGCTGAGCACGACCCCGTGTTGAGCTGGACACGCCCCGTGTCGGGCTGGGCACGCCCCGTGTCGGGCTGGGCACAGCCCCATGCTCAGCTGGGCACAGCCCCATGCTCAGCTTTTCTTCTTGTTTTTGCTTTGGGAGTTGTTGTCGAGGGGTCGGGCATGCCACGTTTCTTCCTTTTCTTTGTATTTATGTTGGTTTTGGCTGTATTTTTGTTCCTTTTGTTCGTTTAAGCTCATTTGACCCTGTAAATTCAAAAGGAAGACAAAAACATACTTTTTCCAACATTAGTACTAAAAAAGGGGTAGTTTTATGCCTTATTTGATGTAATTTATATGTTGCATTTTACACACATCAAATACCCCCACACTTGAATCTTTGCTTGTCCTCAAGCAAAACTCTTTATAATGTGGCTTTACACTCCCAAATTGAATTGGTAGAAGAGAAGGTTTTTGGGCTTGTCATAGAGTGCCGGGAATCCAAGATTCTTTATTAGGCTTTATTTTTATGTTATTTACAATCCTATTCGTTATGATTTATTTTGAACTTTTCATAAGAGAGATTACTTATTTGGGCATAACATGCCTCTTTAAAATTTTATTTATATACAAGTTCACATACCTCACGGGGAATCACTCAACACTCGGCCGAAGATGTATTTTTGTGAAACACTCGAGAGCGGCATGGAACTTACTCCTACCATAGGCTTGCCAAGCAATCAATCCTCCTCCTTTTTAACTTATATACCTTTGTAAATATCAAGAGGACTTTGTGGGTTAAGGGTTAGGCTTGGTTTAAAGGTAGGTGGTTGGGTTAGTGGTTAGTAAAAGGGCGAAAGGCGTAAAAAGCATCGATTTTCGTAAGACCTTTTTTTTTTTTTTTTTTTTTTTTTTTTGATGAAGCCACTATTCAAACAAAGTTATTTTTGATAAACTTGTTTGTTTATTTCTCTTTTGCTTCATCATCATCATCATCATCTTTTTTTTTTTTTTTTTTTTTTGAAAGTCATAAGAAAAACCGAGCTTGTTACTAAAACAAAGGGTTAGAAATAAAAAGGTTTTGGTGGGTGAAAGGGTTTTTGTTTTGGGTTATGAAATGAAAAGGTTTAGGCTCAAAGGGGTTAACTAGGGGGATTTTGGGTAGGTGGTAAAAAAAGAAAAATAATGGTGTAGAAATAAAAAGGGTTAGTCCTAATGCCTCCATCATTTACTTACTCGGGTTTAAGTTGGTAAGGACCGGGAATGTATCGTCATGGCAAGTTCTAGAGTCGTAAGAACCAAGCGGCTATTCACACAAGAAACGAAAGATGAGCATTTAATTTAAAGGTATATATTTGTATGCTCAATAAAGGCTCAAAACTCACTTTTGTGGGAATGGGTTTTTATGTGATCAAGTATATATAATTAAATTTTAACTAAGCTTGTCATGCCTTTTCATAAATTTCTTATGTTGGTTCTTTTTATCACGACGCTATCGGTTGTAAATTTGTAAAAATATAACCTTTTTAGAATTTTGAAATTCCCAAATTAAACCTAGACAAGTAAAAAAAATGAAATTTTTTTAAAAAATTTGGGGTGATTAGCGATTCCAATAGAGTTTTGTGTAAGGCTTGTATTTAGGACTTGCAAGATTCAAGGTTTTAGCATCCCCCCCACACTTAAATTACACATTGTCCTCAATGTGTCCCAAAAATAAGTTTTTAGGCTGATTAAATGTGTAAAAATGGGTTAAAAACAAGATTTTATGGTACTGGGTAGCTGAACACGGGGTGGTGTTGGCTGAGCACGGCCCAGTGTCCAGACTGCCAGTACCAAAAGTAAACAGAAGGCTGGGCACGGGGGCGTGTCCAGTGAGCACGGCCCCGTGTCCAGGTACCTGAACTGGGCATTTTCTATAGAACCTTGGGCACGGGGCGTGTTGGGGTGAGCACGGCCCCGTGCTGAACTTGCTGTAATGAAGAAAAATCATCGGGAGGCTCTGTTTTTGTGTATGGGGTGTTGGTTCAAGCTTCCCTTATCATCCTTCACCATCCCGAGTGTGTTTTATTCCTGAAAATTAAAAACTAAACTAGAAAACATAAAGGTTAATCTAAACTAAACTACGGATAGTTCCGCGGAATGCCTCCGTGGTGCGCCACGTTTATAAGGGTCCTTGGCTAGACCCACCTTATCGGGTGGTTCTGGCTCATCTTCAATTAGGGGGTCGTCATTGCCGAATGGATATTGCATTGATCGCTCAAGATCGACACTTCTTTTAAATGCCCCTAATTGAAGAGGTAGGTTGTTGAACTTCCGGTTTTTCAAAGCTTCGTGAGTTTTTACAAATGGTCGTCCCAACACTAGAGGAGCGTCATCGAGGATGACAAAGTCGGTCGGGATTACCATCTGATTTGTTTGAACCAAGACATCTTCAACTATACCGATTGATTTTATTACTTTCCGATTGGATAGAAAAATGGGTATTTGAAGTGGAGAAAAATCACTAATACTTAATTTTTCGAAAATGTAGTTAGGCATTATGTTAACACAAAGATCTTTATCGATTGTGACATTACTAATAAACGAATTTTGAAAGAAACATGGAACCGGTGTAATGTTAATTTCAAATGGGTCTTCTTTTATTAGTGACGTTTGATCATTAGTTAACTTAACACTTACCGTTTCGTTAATTTTAGTGTTAGTGTTTAACTCTTTTAAAAACTTAGCATGAGTGGGTACTAAACAATGATTTTCGAAAGAAGGTGTCAAGAGATTAATTTCTTCAAAATTAGACTCTTCTTGTATTTTAACGTTGTCGGACTCACCTTTTTCGTTGTTTAACTCATGTGTCGGTTTTTCACTTATTTGTTCTTCCATTTTAACACTTTCAGTTATCTCTTCCTTTTTTAATTCTTCTCTTGCGCGGGACTCCTCTTCCCTTGCGCGAGCTTCTTTTATACATCGATCGATAACTCTAATGTGTTCTAATATCCTATCGGTCACTTCGGTTATAGAAAAAGAATCGGTATTTTCTAAGCTTGAATCCGGTTGTTCGACCCTTTGTTCCTCATAATACCCATATGAAGTAGATGGTTCGCACCATTGTTCTTCATTGTAAGCATATGATGGATAAGGTTCGTAATTTTGTTCTTCATAATACTCATATGAGGTGGGTTGTTCACGCCATGGTTCCTCATAATAAGCATATGAAGGTGGTGGCTCATACCTTGGTTCGTCAAAGTATGAGTATGAAGGCTCATACCTTGGTTCATCAAAATATGAGTATGAGGGAGGAGGTTCATACCTTTGGTCTTCATAGGATGTGTATGAAGTTGATGGCTCGTACCTGGGCTCCTCATAGTAGGTGTATGAATTGGATGGTTGATATGAGCGATTATTTTGAATCGAGCGTGCATTACGACAATTAGTGCAATAATTACCCTTACAATCATCCTCATCATAGGTGTAGTTGTAACCTCCTGAGTATTGATCCATGAGAATCACTCAGCAGACCACAACCGAGTCTCGAGATCAGAAAACAAAAAGAAAAACGGAAACAGAGGCTGGACACGGCCCCGTGTTCAGTGAGCACGGCCCCGTGTTCAGGGTCTGTATCTGGGCGTTTTAATTAAATTTACTGATTTCGTTGAGCACGGGCCGTGTTTAGTGAGCACGGCCCGTGTTCAACCTACTGTAAATGCAAAACTAAACTAAAATGCAGAAAAATGTGGGCCCGTTTTGAAAAGGTTTTGAAAAACTGATTAGGCCGTCGATTTTAAGCTTTCCTAAAATCCTTGTGTCCCCGGCAACGGCGTCAAAAACTTGATGTGCGGTAAGTGTCGTATATTTTAGGTGTATATTTTAAGCCCTTTTTAACACTTATTTTAGCCAAGTTTTAAATTTATAAAACACGATATTTCACTAACACTAAACACACATATGGGCAAGTGCACCCATCGTTGAGTGTAGTATAGCGTTGGTAAGATACCGAGGTCGTCCAAGGACACAAGAGCTTTTAGTACCGGTTTATCCTCAACGTCTAACCAAAATAAAAGTTTAGAAAAATGTTTTTAAACTAAAAAATAAAAACTAACTAAAATGCTGAAAATAAAAATAAAAATAAAAACAGATAGACAAGATGAATCACTTGGTTCCGACTCGTGTCTAGTATAACCTTTGATTATTTCCGCACTTTTGCACATAATTAAGAGATTATCTTAGTTATTGTAGTAGGCCCCTCTTTTGAAGGTGACGTTACCCTCACCCCAGTAGTTTGAGTCAGCAGGGATACAATCCTAAAGGGGTGGATTATTGGAAGATAATGAATTAAGTTATTAATGCAGTATTGTGGTAGGCCCCGCTTTTGGCGGTGACGTTACCCTCGACTAAGTAGTCTGAGTCAGCAGGGATACAGTCCTAAATAGCCGGGTTATAGTATTAATAGTAGTTAACTTATGAGGGGATCAAAGAGTTTGGACCCCCGCCATCCAATACCGTGAAGTATTGAAGGAGGTCCTACTAAATTTGACCCAGGTCCATTGCAGGACCTCTAAACGCTGAACAATGGCAAGACCTTTACCAAACCGTTCCCTTAACCCCCTACCAGGTAGCCAACATACCTCCATATAGACCGTGGAGATATGAATGGTGAAAATCCTTTATTTTATATAGACAGTAAAATAATGCCAAGACACCACGGACAAACGATAAGGAAAGATCACCTTCAACATAAGTAACTAGTTATTAAAGTCATTAATACAAAACCAAATAAAAAGTGCAAAAGATTAGAAATAAAAAGTATTATACTAGACACTTTGTCTTCACCAAGTGATGTAAGAGACTTAGGCAAACATGGCCTTGATTGTCAAGAACTCTTACGATCAATCTTGGATCCCGAGACGACTCACACACTCTATGATGGACAATGGATGATGGTGGTGGATGATGGTGTTGTGATGGTGGTGGGTGGTGGATGAAGTGTGAGAGAGGTGGTGTGCCAAGGGATAGTTTGAGCTTGAGCCAAGCACTCCTATTTATAGCCTGTACAGAAGCCTGGACACGGCCCCGTGTCCGCTGGACACGGCCCCGTGTCCACCCTTTTCTCTTTCTTCATTAATACAGTTTGTCTTTATTAGCTCCACACGCCCCCGTGTCCGCTGGGCACGGCCCCGTGTCCATCTGACACTCTCTCTCTTCATTAATTGTAATTCGCAATTACAATTAATGCGCCTGCTGTACTTTCGCCACGCCCCCGTGTCCGCTGGGCACGGCCCCGTGGTGGGCAATAGAAGCTTCTACAGGTTTGTCTTTTGTGCCAGGGCTGACCATTCTGGACACGGCCCCGTGTTCGCTGAGCACGACCCCGTGTTGAGCTGGACACGCCCCGTGTCGGGCTGGGCACGCCCCGTGTCGGGCTGGGCACAGCCCCATGCTCAGCTTTTCTTCTTGTTTTTGCTTTGGGAGTTGTTGTCGAGGGGTCGGGCATGCCACGTTTCTTCCTTTTCTTTGTATTTATGTTGGTTTTGGCTGTATTTTTGTTCCTTTTGTTCGTTTAAGCTCATTTGACCCTGTAAATTCAAAAGGAAGACAAAAACATACTTTTTCCAACATTAGTACTAAAAAAGGGGTAGTTTTATGCCTTATTTGATGTAATTTATATGTTGCATTTTACACACATCAGTAGTGAACCAGGATTTTTTCTCGAGTCTAGTCTACAATCCTTAGGATTCTCTCATAAAACAACTTTTACAAAAACAAGAAATTTTCATTGCATAAAATATTCCGCGAAGTCCACTACATAAACTCATTTTTCAAAAACAAAGCGAGGACGATCACGTGACATTAGACCACACACAAGAGTAGACGTAGGAACTTAAGTTTGTCCACACGATAAAAACAGGACAACTTAAAATAAATATACGTACTACTTGCATCATTGTGTGTAATTATATATATATTAAGTAATAATAATTAGTATAATTACATATGTCATGACTTTTATGTTACAGGTACACATGGCATCCTCCGAGAGCAGTGGTCTATCTGATGAGCACGATCCTGTGGCGTTCGTCTCCGATGATGAGATTGCCCCTGTCCTAGAGATCTTCACTTCTGATTCTGACTCCGATCCTGATCCCGATCTCATGTCTAATGACAAGGATTTGGATGACTTCCAGCCATTTGCTCTACCCGAATTCGGTGACGACGTCCCCTAGAGGATTATGTTCTTGCTCTACCCCTACCCATTCATGATCAGCTCATCATCGAGCACCCCGATGGTGAGCATATCGTTGAGCCCATACCTATTCACGCCATCCCTCTTGCTGCCATTCCCGCCGAGGATTGGCCATTCATCATCGAATTAGACGCCGATGCCGACGAGATGCCAGTATTTCACGTTGACCATCCCGACGAGGATCTCGGTGATGGAGAGGTTTTTGACATCGCTATTTTGGAGGTAACATCGCCTGTTGTTTCAGTTGTCGACATTTCTTCTGATTCCGACCTCGACTCAGACGCTGACTCTAGGGAGTCTGTAACCTCATCTGCACTTCGGGTCATAGGCCTGGAGGCATACCCCGTAGATGATGATGCCATGTCAGCAGCACAGGTCACCCCTACACCTACTTCCACTCTCACTACTACGCCCCCACATACCCATTCACATGCTACCAATGACGGATCCTCACAACCACCCATCCCTGTAGGACCCACTAGTTGGATACGACGCATATGATTTGCTTCGGTCTTCCCACACACCCACCGCATTGATGAGGGAGAGCCCTCCGGGCATCCCCACATACCACCTCATTAGATGAGCCCACACTATCAGCCATCCCGACCCTTTACACCATCCCTGCCACATGAGATGCCATCCTCCGACCCATACCACCCCTCACACTACTCTGGATATACCTGAGATGATATCCTTTTGTCACTCCAGCTCCAGGTCGAGATCCTGTGCCAAAGGATCTATGACCTTGAGAAGGAGTTGTCACACCCCAACCGATGACGGAAACATCGGGGCGCGGCACTGAGCGAAACAGATTGTCCAAGAGAAATTCCATAACAACTAAATTACCGGATAGTTATTTATTACAGACATAGATATCTCTAGGCAAATCATTGTTCCGACAACTCAAAATAAATAAATTATCTTTGTTTCTAGACTTTCCTACTCCATTCCACAAACGCAAGAGCACAGCATCCTAAGCATTCAAACACCTGTCACATACGTTAAAATAGGGTCAATACACATAGTGTAAAGGTGAGCATACAAGTTTGATACTATAATAGAGTTCAAAATCGTTTACGCATAACCAGCATGTAACATGTAGCAAAGTGAAGGCTAGTAGGTTATCGACAATGAAATATGCACATACGTGATTGCAAGTTGTAGAATGCGCAACACATATCCCCACTGGGACACGTGAAGTAAATCCCTTAACAACCCCTGTCCACGATAGGTGCTGAGCCCAAACTATAGTACTGTCGTTGCTAAGGTGTCAGTCAAAAATCACTGTGTAAACATAACATACAAGCATTCATCGAATAACACGTAGCATGCATTACGGTCAGCGTATAAAAAGTGTTTGCGTTGTGTGATCGATGTGATTTGAATAAGTAATGTATGTAACACCCAAAAGTGCATAAAGCAAAAAGGGATCGAGTATACTCACAGATAGCGTTTAACAAGTAAACACTCTCTTGGATTGAAGGGAGCTCTAAGAGATTAGCCTGAACAGTTAACGATAGCATAAGCAAATGAACGACGTGTTAAACGATGCGGAAAGAACTAAGTGACGAATGGTAATCCGATCGGATGGCGATCTGATCGGTTGGTCATTCGATCGAATGTCAATCCGTTCGGATGGTCATCTGATCGGATGGCCATTCGGTCGGATTGACATTCATTTGGGATGGATGTGTTTGCGTATGATGGCTTTGAAGTTTTCGTTGTAGCATTTTAAAAACAGAGAAGTATCTCTACCCTTCAGGTCGATCGATCGAACAGCCGTTCGATCGGATAGCGATCCGATTGGCGAGACTTTTTAGTTGAGAACAAGTTCACAGTAGGACGGTCACTCGATCGGATGGTCTTCCGATCGGATGGCAATCCATTAGAATTGTTGATCCTTGAAAATTATGAAAATTGGTTAAGTGTTGAAGTCCAAATGTCAACCGATAGGATTGTCGTTCGATCGGATGGCAATCTGATCAGACGGCAATTCGTTTGACATTCAGATTGTTTGAAGATTAAGAAAATGTTTAAGTGTTGGAAGCTCAAGTGCAATCCGATCGGATTGTCTTTCGATCGGATGGCAATCCGATCGGACGGAAATCAGTCCCAACAATCTGATCGTCTTGAAACTTGATTATTTGAAAGTTTAGAAAGTTTTGCGGCTTGATTGAGACGGTATGACAACGTCTTAAACAATGGAAACTCCATCAGACCCAGGTTATCCGATCAAATGGGAATCACCCCAATCCGACCAGTTAACTATTCGTGACGGGTGGTTTCATGTTCAACCCGAAATCGTTTGTCTCGTTGATAGGATTCAGATCTCAAACCAACACATCACTAAAGAAGAGTAGAAGGTCTGAATGAGCTCCGATTCTTTCTATTTTGAGTGCATTGAGTGTAAAAGAGTTGAAAGAAAGTTGGAAAAGTATCTTTCAATCCTTTTATCTTTGGAAGTGTTTAGATTCATGCGAAAACAATGTTAAATCATGTGGAAGTCCTTCAGATCTGAGTTGTTCTTGGTGGAATGTGTGACATCAGTGCTTGCAATCATTGTAAACGGTTCAGTTATCAATGAAATAAAGTTATTTGATCCCAATTTTTGTTTGTTTATGTTTTACATTTTTCATGTTTTGACTTTTATTAAATTTCAAACTCTATATCGCTTTCTGGAGAGTTATACGCAAACTGGTGCGTAAACGTGATCAGTTTAACGCGACAAATACTCCGGAACATCAACATATACTTAACATACCTTAAATAACCTTTACATAACTTAGAAATAAGTTTTGAAGGCTTTGGTATGGCAAAAACAAGTTAATTCGCTTACAGGGACTAAAATTGACAAACTGCGAAAGTATGCCAATTTGAACTGTAACAGACATTCCGGAACATGGCCATAAGTTAAGCACACTCTAAATATCCTTTACATAGCTTAGAAATAGGCTTTGAGGGGTTCGGTGTGTTAAAATAAACTTTATGCTCATTCAGGGACTAAAAGCGTTAAAAAGTGCATAAGTTTGCATTTTCACGCATAACTTACGTTCTGAATACATCCGAACATCCAAAAATTTATGTAAGCACTAAAATATTTTATTTTAGTGTTTGGCATAAGAAAATCCATTCGTCACGCAATTTGGATTGTTTTTCGCGCTTATGCGCATTCCGTCGTAATTAAGCAAACATCGCGATCGTACGACCAAACGAACCAACATCCGGCATATTTTTGAGCATGTTTCATGTCCACAATGTTTAGGCATCATTTTAGGGCCTGAAAGTTGGCTTAACGGGCCTTAAAAGTGTTGAAATGAGCTTAAAACACATACAGGGACTGAAACTGTAAATCTGCAAACTTTCTTCTGATCTGTGCACCCCAGGCGGGCCGCGTAAGATCTGCACACATATTACGCGGGCCGCGAGGCCTCCCCAGACCTGCAGAATTGTTGCAAACAGCTGTTTTCAGCTGTTAATCACCTCAAAACCACTTGCAAATGGTATTTCTCAAACCATGGACTGAATCTATGGGCTCTAATGGTTTTCCAAACCAAGGGGCACACATGGACGATTGAGATCGAGGCACGTTTTTCGACGAACGATCCTAACGGTGGTCCATTTCCTATAAATACCCCCAACCCATTTCATTCCAAACCCACTTGATTCTGAGATTTTCTCTAAGTTGGAGTGGTTATCACTTCATACCTGAGAAATACTTGGAAATCAATCTTGCGGGGACCCTTTGTAAGTGTTCTTTCGTTCTTTTCATTCGTTTTAGCGTTAAAAGTCAAACTGCGTTTGACTTTCTGCATTGACCAGTTTATGGTCAATGCGAAGTTCGTTTGAACTTCATAACGTGAGCGTAATCACGATGGTCATAGTCCCTAGTGACTATACCTACTGATTACCACGTTATCTTGGCTCAGTGACGAGTCGTAGTTTCGGGCAAAATGCGTGTTCTTGCGTATTTTGTAACCAAACTACTCTAGGGTATCAAAACCATTTGTTTTGATATCAAAACCTGTTTTCTAACTTAACTAAACATGTTCTAGCATGTTTAGCTCGTCACTTTTAGATTTGTGCTTGTATAGGGTCGTAAGGGTAAGCGATCTAATCAATCGCTTATACTTTCGAACCCGACCCATTTGGTCGATCATTAGGATCCGACCAAACTCCTTAGGTGACCATAGTAGTATAGGGAATAACCTTCCGAGGTTATACCTTATGGTCACATCGTTTGAGTAGTTGTATGATAAGTAGTCCTTATGCCTTAGGTAAATTACCAAAAATGCCCTTTTTACGTTAAAACTCATTTTAAGCCTATGTAACCTAATTTTTGGTATCTAAACTGATTTAGTAACAATATTAGACATGTTAAGGCATATTTTACTTGTCATAGGGCTAGTTAGGCGTTCTGAACGCGTTTTACGCAAACGACACGTTAAAGTAGCATAAGCTACCTAAACGGGTCGTAACGGGTCAAAAGCACTTAGGATAAGTTTCGTTTTAGTATGTAGGCTTTGTTAAACCATATTACATGAGTTCCTACACTCATTTGGTTTACGAACCCTCATGCTACCCGATCCTCCGATTAGGTCCGTTTATTAATGTAGTTACCTATATTAGGTGCCGTTTGATTCCGTAAACTTCTAGCTTTGCTTGGTGGATATCTAAAGTCTATTGAGCAATCTCAAGTGAGTACATAGACCCCTCTTTTACTGTTTTCCAAACATTTTGGGGTGAAACACACGTGCCTACTTGTTACTTTCGTGCTTTTCATGTTTTCTCATCATATACATGCTATGTTCATTAGTAAATTATTAGTACATTGTTTTACATGACATTTTATGCTATGTATGTCCATTGTGTGCATACTTAGTGCATTGTTTTACATTGCCTTTTCATGCTATGTATGTTCATCATACTTAGTACATTTTCATTTCATCACATGCTTACATTTGGATATGACATTTGGCCAGTTTAAATGGGACCATATACATTCATTAACTTTGATCACGCCGCTCGTTAGTAGGTAATGGTACCATAGGAATTGACAACTCCCGTTCCTAACATCCTAGGTATGTTTGGATGAAAGGAATGACCGAATCCGATAAAACATAAAACAGATAGACCTTTAATTTGTTTAAAGGCTTATCACCACAGTCACAAGGCTTGGATGTATGCATTTTAACAATACCGCATAAATATTTGTATTCAGTATAGCATGCATTTCCACAAGACATAACATTGATTTAAACCACGTTTTACTTTAATACATTGTCTTGTGCATTTTATTTGTGGCTCAGTAGATATATATAAATATATATTTTCTTGCCATACATGACATTTTGTTTATACATTTCATATTTGACATTTAACATTTAACATTTGACATACACATTTTGATACTGATATACATATCTACATTTTGACATAGACATTTTGACATGATTTACACAAAGACATTTGACAAATGGTTTAGACATGGGCAATTTACATTGGTGGTTTGTTTGGGTAAAATGATTTGAATAACGAGGCGTGTGTAATACGATACAAGCATGGTGGATACGCCGCTGGTACTTCCTATATATAAGTGCTTGTATGGTATTACATATCGTAGCGCTATTTAGATCATTTCAATTTAGACATATAATACAATTAACATATTTTTCAAGTCATTGTTTTACAAACAACTTATTTTATACAAAATTCATTTTTACTTGGTTATTCATTTAACCTCACATTACTGTTTTACATATCATCGCTTTTCGTAAGATTTATAAAACAAAACAATTAACAAGGTTCATGACTGACTTTTGTTAAACAACTTTTCTTAAACTTAAGTCATGAATCCTATTTTTTTTCACAAAACCTATGTATCTCACAGGCATTTTTATGCTGACGTACCTATTTTCACATGTGTTTCAGGAGCTGTTGCTTAGGATGATGATCGTGACACTAGGGCGAACCTGTGCCTTAGAAACTTAAAATAAAGATAGACTTAGTTTAATTATGTTGTGTACTCTTTGGTTCTTGTTTTGAGGCAATGTAACTCTTTGTTTGATGAATAAAATAAATTTTAATTGCCATGGTTGTGGAACAATAATTCTGTTACAACACTCCCCGACGTTTCCGCCACGATTTGATGTTTTACGTGGTCGGGGTGTGACAGAATGAGGCCAAAACTTGAAGTTCATAAGAACTTCATGATGACATCACCCTAGAACACCTCAAATCCGCTGATTTCACGGTTAAAAGTTAAGATTTAAAGGTGAAAATGATGAAGAAGTGTGTGTAGATCACAGAAGTACAAGATTTGAGTTGAAAACTTAGAAGAATCGCGAGAAATCGAGAGAAAAGAAGGGCTTGAGCGTGCTGGTCGAATGGGAGAGCTGTCACATCACTATTGTGATGTGACAGGGGGTATTTATAGGTTGCCAAAAAGGGAAAGAAGAGCTGGTGTGCGGATCGGATGGCACATCGATCGGATGGCCATCCGATCGGATGGCCATCATCCGATCGGATGGTCATTCGATCTAGTGGCTCCAGCGAGTTGGTTTTCGGTGTTTCATTTCGTGCGTTGCGCGTTGCGATGCGTCTGAGCGTGTGTTGATTAAACGATGCGATGGGTTAATAATAGTCACACAAATACTATATCTAACATACAATCATCCTAAATAACTTGCGTTTAGCGTTTGCGATTAGATTGCGTTGCGATAGAGTTGCGATTGCGTTTCGATTAATCACCGCAAACATAAAGTAAGCATGCACAAGTAACACATAAATAACACACACACGTAAAACAATATCCTGAACGCATAATTCGAGTTGCAATTGCGATGCGATTAGCGATTAAACCCCGGTTATTAATAGATACTCCACATAATACAACTAAAGCAAACAAATAAAAGAATTCGATTACAAGTCAAGATGTACAATCCATAGTTAAGCAAGGAGTGATAGATCACAATTAGCAATCTTTTCTTCCTTTGACATTGACTTTGACTTGTACTTTGACTTTCGTAACACGGGGTGTTACAGCCTCCCCTTCTTAAGGGAATTCCGTCCCGAAATTAAGGCGCATATGTAACAAAAAGCTGCGGGTACTTCGCCTTCATGTCGCTTTCGAGTTCCCAGTTGAACTCAGCGCCGTGTTTGCCTTCCTAGTGAACCTTCACAATGGGAATGTGTGAGCGCCTGACCTTCTTGGTTTCTCGGTCTATGATCTCGACAGGCTTCTCCACGAAGTGTAATGTTTCATCCACTTGTAAATCCTCAAGTGGCACTTGTAAATCATGCTCGGCCAGGAACTTTCTGTGGTTCGAAACGTGGAAAGTCGGGTGGACGTTACTAAGTTCATCCGGTAGTTCGAGTCTGTAGGCCACCCTGCCTATCCTTTCTAGAATCTTAAAGGGTCCAACATATCGAGGAGCGAGCTTTCCTTTCTTGCCGAATCTGATCACACCCTTCCAAGGTGATACCTTTAGGAGTACGTGATTGCCAACATCAAATTCAAGGGGCTTGCGGCGTCTATCGGCGTAACTTTTCTGACGACTCTGAGCTTTTAGAAGATTGTCTCGAATTTGGAGGATTTTGTCAGTCGTTTCTTGCAACAGCTCAGGACCGGTTATTTGTGCGTCTCTGATCTCGTTCCATACAATAGGCGATCGACATTTTCTTCCGTATAATGCCTCAAATGGTGCCATTTGAATGCTAGAATGATAATTGTTATTGTACGAGAATTCGACTAAAGGTAAGTGCGCGTCCCAATTAGCACCGAAATCTATGACACACGAGCGAAGTACTTAGATTAAGGGTAGTACCGAGAGCAGATTGAAACGTTTCCCAAAGACGCGAGGTAAACCGACCATCGCGGTCAGAGATTATGTCGTGAGGCGTCCCATGTCAACAAATGATCTCGTCGGTGTAGATTCGGGCTCATTTTTCTACCTTAAAGTCTTCTCGTTCGGAAGAAAGTGAGCAGATTTAGTCAAATGGTCAACGACAACCCAGATGCTGTCATGACCTGATGGCATGCGCGGAAGTTTCGTTATGAAGTCCATAGCTGTACTCTCCCATTTCCACATAGGGATCTCGGGTTGGACGAGCAAGCCAGAGGGTCTTTGCTGCTCGGCCTTGACTTTCGAGCAAGTCAGGCACTTCGAAACATAGAGAGGGATATCTTTCTTCATGCCCGGCCACCAGTAGTTCTAGCGAAGGTCCTGGTACATTTTATCGGCACCGGGATGAAAATAATATCGAGACTTGTGGGCTTCGTCCAGTAGGATTTGTCTTAAGTTGGTACGCTTAGGAATCCAAATTCGGTCCAGATAATGGAATATACCATTTGCTTTATTCTCTAACTGGGTGCCATCGTTAAGAAGTTCAACCCATCGGCGTTGGCGCATATTCAGTTCCTTTTGGCTGAGAATGTGTTGTAGGCTCTTATGGTCGGTGAAAACCGTACACTTAGTGCCGTAAAGGTAGTATCGCCAAATCTTTAACGCAAAAACAACTGCACCAAGCTCGAGGTCGTGGGTTGTATAGTTCTTCTCGTGGATCTTGAGCTGATGAGATGAGTAAGCGATAACCTTGTCCCCGTTGCATGAGAACATAACCAAGACCAAGGTTCGAGGCATCGCAATAGATTACGAAGTCATCGTTTCCGTTGGGTAAAGCGAGAACATGAGCATTGCAGAGCATATGCTTGAGAGTTCGAAAGGCAGTCTCTTGTTCAGTTCCCCAAAGAAAAGGCTTGTCTTTGTGCGTCAAGGAAGTAAGCGGGACATCGATTTTCGAGAAGTCATTGATGAATCGACGGTAATAGCCCGCCAATCCGAGGAATGAACGAATATCGGATGGTGATTTTGGAGTAACCCAACTCTTAACAGCTTCGATCTTCGCGGAGTCGACGTGTATACCTTAACTATTGACGATGTAACAGAGGAATTGAACCTCCTCCAGCCAAAATTCACACTTGGAGAACTTGGCATAGAGTCGATTCCCTTGGAGTAGTTTGAGAACCAAACGTAGATGTTACGCGTGTTCGGCTTTCGACTTTGAATAGATAAGGATGTCGTCGATGAATACGATGATGAAGCAGTCAAGAAATTGTTTGCACACACGGTTCATCAAGTCCATGAAAACCGCAGGAGCATTGGTTAAACCAAAGGGCATTACGACGAATTCATAGTGGCCGTAACGAGTGCGAAAAGCGGTTTTCGGTATATCTTCCTCCTGAATACGTAAATGGTGATAGCCTGAGCGTAAATCAATCTTCGAGAAACACATAGCACCTTGTAGTTGGTCAAACAAATCATCGATTCGATGCAGGGGATAGCGATTCTTGATAGTTAGCTTATTCAATTCCCTGTAGTCGATGCACATCCGGAATGACCCATCCTTCTTTTTGACGAAAAGGACTGGCACACCCCAAGGAGAGGTTCTAGGGTGAATGAAGCCTTTGTCAAGAAATTCCTGGAGTTGACTCGAGAGTTCGCACATTTCGGACGGAGCGAGTCGATAAGGAGCTCTAGCAACAGGATTTTCTCTAGGAATGAGATCAATAAAGAAGTCGATATCACGACTCGGAGGTAAACCAGGTAGATCATCAGGAAAGACAAGAGGAAAATCACGAACCACAGGCACCTTGTCTATTGCCTTAACTTCCTTTTTCTCCGCTACTACAATGTGCGCCAAGAAAGCTTGGTATTCCTTGTGGAGATACTTGCTAGCCTGGACACACGACATGAGTTGGAGTTTCTTCGATGCGACTTCACCATAAAAACACAATTGATCACCATTAGCGAGCGAGAAACGAATCATCTTATCGAAACAATTAGCTTCAGCACGATTTTCACGAAGAAAATCAATGCCTACTATGATGTCAAAACTACCGAGCTGCATCGGAATAAGGTCGATAGGGAACACGTGATTGTTGAGTTCAAGCGTACAATCACGAAGAACAGAATTAACAGCAATGGTTCTTTCAGTGGCAACTTCAACATCGAACGTCGAGGGGAGATGGGCACGCTTACGATTGAGGAGCTTTTCGAATTCAAACGATACAAAACAGTTATCTGCTCTAGTATCAAACAAACACGAAGCATATATACCATTCACAAGGAACGTACCATTAACCACATTGTTGTCTAGTTGAGTCTGGCAGGCGTTGATGTTGAAAGCACGCCCGCGGGCTGCTGGCTGCTGCTGTTGCTGTGGCTACTGTTGTTGTGGCTCTTGCTTCACCACTCGATTGGGGCACATGTTTGCGAAGTGGTTGGGATCACCACACGCAAAGCAAGCTCTAGCGTGGATCACGGGTGCAGGAGCCGCTTGTTGGCCTTGAGGAGCAAGAAGTAGAGCTTGTTGAGCAGGAGCTTGACCTTGAGCTAGAGCTGGAGCTTGACGTGGACCAGTACGGCAGTTGGCGATGAAGTGGCCATACATATTCCAGTGCACACAGTATCTGCAAGCAATCCCCACAGGATAATGATAAGTACAGGTAGGGCAAGCTGGTGAGGACTAGTATATGCACGCTTAGCCAGCGGTGCATGGGTGACCGGTGCCGCTACTTGGCGGTGTTGGGCTGCGGTTGAGCAGGTACTGCTTGGAGCGGAGCGGCAGCTGTGACAGAAACTGAAACTGATTACCTAATGAAATCTGAAACTGATTTTCAAAAGTTCAAACTCGATGCCAAAGCATTTAGCATCATAGCATCTGCATTACCTAATGAAATCTATGCTGGACTATTACATTGTAACAGTGCCAAAGAGCTATGGGATGCATTGAAGGAACAGTTTGGGGGAACCGAAGAAGTTATTGAAAACAATAGGGAAATTCTGAATCAGCAGTATGAAACCTTCTGTCACATTAAGGGTGAATCATTGACCTAACAGTTTGAACGTTTTAGTTGTCTCATCAGTGAGCTAAGGCTTGTTAAGGTTGAATTTCCAAAATCAACACAAAATAGCAGGTTTCTTAGATCGCTACCTGATAAATGGGACACAATTGCATTTGTGACTAGAAACTCTGTTGAGTTCAAAGATCTGACCCTGACCCAACTTCATGGTAGACTCCTGACCTATGAAAGGGAGTTAAACCAGAAAAAGAAGTTGCAAGAGTCTGGTAAAACTGCAAATGATTATTCATTCGGAAGCACAACTCTTTTTGGTCAGGAAGAATCTGGTAGCAGTGGTAAGGATCAGGGTTATGATCACTTTATTGATATAACTGCTGGTGGAAATTTTAACAACCCTGATCCTCACTCTACAAATTATGCTTTTACTGCAAACAGTGAAAACCAGATGTCAGATAATTTGTGCTTTGAACTCAATGATTTGCTACATTTTGATCCCACTGACTTAGAAGAGATGGACATTCTGCATCAGTTGGCTTTGCTTAGTGTAAGAACAAGCAAATTCTACAAAAGAATAGGGAGAAAATTCCCAGGGTTACATGGGAATTTAAGGGTAGGGTTGGATAAATCAAAAAACAAGTGTTACAAGTGCAATAGGCTAGGTCATTTTGCTAGGGAATGCAGGAGTCAAACTACTGGTCCTATAATCACTCATCCCAGCTCAAACCCTAGACCACAAAATCAAAGCACTGTGCACTATACCCAATATACCCCTACAACTCATGTTAACACTGCTCACTATGTTGCTGCCCCTGTGCCTGTGCATTATGTCCAAACCACTGTTCCACAGATTCGGTATGTTCAAACCCATGTCCCCCAGGCACAAGTGCAACCTGTTGCACCTCAAACAGCTGCTCCAGCAGTGGTACAACCAGATCAGCAAAGATTTTTCACTCAAGGCTTTATTGACTGGAGCAACATGCCTGATGAGCTTGGTGATGAAAATTTTGCACTCTATGCTTTTGATGAACCTTCTAATGATGAATTTTGTTTGATGGCATTAGAGTCAATACCAGAGGGGATTGAAACTGAAGGTGAACAGCTAAGTGATGAAACAGTGGATGAGGTGACTGAAGCAGTTGTTAATGCAGTTGCTGGTGAATTGCTGCTGGGAGAAAATTCAGAAACCCTGATTGAACCACTAACCGACCCCTGGTCCAAAGAGGACAAAGAAGAAGAAGAGGAAGAGAAGAGAGCAGGTGAGAAGGAAGTAAGAGCTGATGATGAAGAAAATCATCAATGTGATTGTGCCATGATGGCTGCTGCCAAGGTATCATCTCGAGTTCTTGAAAAACTGTGTTCTGACAATTGCATTATTGCTTTTGCTAACATCAAAGAGGTAAATGAAAACCTTCGGGATAAAATCTTAACTGATGAAGTCAAATTTGAAAGATCTTTAAAAGAACTTAAAAACAAATTGACTGAAAAGGAAAAAGAGATCAGCAGTCTGAAAGAAGAACAAAGCATAACCAGAACTCAACTCCAAACTATGGTAGAAAAATCCCAAGTTTGCAAAAAAGGAGTTAGAGTCCACCCAAATCACATGTGAAAAATGGGTGGAATCCTGCAAAGGATATGAGTTATTGCTTGAAAAACAGATTAAAAGCAATGTGAAATTTGGTATTGGTTATAGAAAACATGATGATGAAAACACTGCTGTTGAAAAATCTGTTCAAACCACTGATGTAACCACTGAGTTCATTCCCACAAACAAGAATGGCCAAGAAGTGAAAATCACTAATAAACTTGGTAACAAAATCACACTTGACAGACCAATGGGATCCTCTACTTTTGAGGAGCTTGAAAAATATCAGTTTAAACCAACATGGTCTGATGAGTGTGATATTCTTGAAAATTTCAAGCCCATGGACTTTACATCCACTGATGGTGTTAAAGCTCCAAAAGCTAAAGTCATTCCTCTCAAGGACATCCCAACAGAGGTTAAAACCTCTGTTGCAAAGGAGTCCAAAAAGAGAAAGAAAAGATCAATAACCTGTTTTGTGAATTCTGTGAGAAAAGGAATCATCTAACAAAAGACTGATTCCATTTAAAAGCATATGATTTGAACAAAACCAGTGTTATTGTCTCTGCTGAAAGTTGCATTGTTTGTGGTAAATCAAATCACAAAACTCAAGCATGTGTGTATCTCAAAAACTTTGATGTGAAAAAGAATGAGTACATTGCTAAAACATCCTTGAGTCCATCAACATCATCTGTCAAATTCACTAAAAACCAACCACTGTTTGTGCCAGTTCAAACAGCTGTCACAAAACAGCTGAACCAAACATCTATTAAAAGAGATGTTCAGGTTACTGATGCACCCCCTACCAATCAATATAGAAGAGGTAAGGGACAACCACCATACCCTAGGGTTCCACACGTTTATGAGGCCTACAAAAGGCCCTCTAAACCTAAAGTGATCAGGCATCCTTTTGGGTACCAACAGGTGATTGGTCAAGACCCCCAACAGTGGTTAGCAAGAAACAGTACTAAAACTGTCCAAACCCCTGACCTAACCACTGTCCATCAATGTTCATCCATCCCAGACACTGTTGAGACCCCATCCAAAGCCTTGTTGGCTTTGGAAACCCTAATGAACTAATTCTTTTACTTCATGTGCATGGAGCTTTTGCCTGTTTAGATAGCCTTTGGTATGTTGATAGTGGAGGCTCCAGGCACATGACTGGATGTAAAGCCCTACTCAAAGATTTCAAAATTCATGGAGGGGGTGATATATCCTTTGGGAATAAAAGTAAAGGGAAAGTTCTGGGGTCTGGTACTGTACAGTCTGGAAATGTAAAATTTGAAAATGTCAATCTGATAGACAGTCTGAAATTCAACCTCCTGAGTGTTTCACAAATGAGTGACAAGGGGTATGGGTCATTCTTCACAAAGGAGTGTTGTAGGATTGTTGGACCAGAAATGGTCAAAAAGATTGAAGCAATAATAAAAACTGATCACACAAAACTTGTTGCTCAAAGAAGTGGCAATGTTTATGTTGTTGATATGTCAAAAGAGTGTCCCAGAGCTGATGCCTGTCTGTTCTCAGCTGCCTCTAACAAAGAGACAGAACTTTGGCACAGAAGACTGGGGCAAACAAATCTTAAGACAATCACTAAAATTTCAAAATATGGTTTGGTAAAAGGCCTACCACAAAAATTGTTTTCATGTCCTGAACATTGCATTTCATGTTTAAAAGGAAAACAGCATAAAAGCTCTTTTAAGTCCATTGAAGAGTCCAAAACAACCCAGTGTTTGCAAATGCTACACAAGGATTTGTTTGGCCCAGTTCAAGTCATGAGTCTCAAGAAGAAAAGATATTGTTTGGTTATTGTTGATGACTTCTCTAGGTTTACATGGACTTTCTTTTTACACTCAAAAGATAAGGCTGCAGGCATTTTGCAAGACTTTGTGACACAAGTTGAAAAGCAATTTGACCTTCCAGTAAAAGTCTTCAGGAGTGACAATGGCACAGAATTCAAAAATAAGGAGTTGGATGCCTTCTGTGTGAAGAAAGGGATTGTAAGGCAGTACAGCATCCCTAGAACACCAGAGCAAAATGGGGTAGTTGAAAGAAAGAACAGAACTTTGATTGAGGCTGCTAGAACCATGCTTGCTGATTCAGGTTTGCCATTAACTTTTTGGGCAGAGGCAGTAAACACTGCTTGCTATGTCCAAAACAGAGTTTTAATAAACCCTAGGCACAAAAAGACTGCTTAGGAAATTCTGTATAAAATCAAACCACTGATCTCTTACTTCAAGGTATTTGGCTGCCCATGCTTTATTTTGAACTTAAAAGACTCCATTTCAAAATTTACAGCCAAAATTGATTGTGGTTATCATCTGGGATACTCAACCACTGCAAAGGCCTACAAAGTGTTTAATACACGGACCAAGGCAGTGGAGGAGACCTTGAATGTAAAGTTCAATGAACTTTCATCAATGAAAATCCCAGCAAATCCTGCAGATCTGTTTGATCTTGATAAATTCACTTTTGAAAATAATGCTGTCAAGACTAACAGTGCAGGTCCATCAGAGAATTCAACACCAGACTATGGGTATGAAATCATCATCCCTCAAAAGTCTGTCAGAATGGGAAGAGCATCAGATGTTCAAAACAGCTGTCAAAGCTCAACCACTGCTACCTCAATAGTTGTTGACCAAAGTAGCCCATCAACCACTATTTCCACGTCCTCAAACACTGCTGACAAAAGTCCCCAAATAGTGGATAAAAGTCAGCATGTGTCCACTTCATTACCTCCCATTCCACCACCTTTTGAAGCCACTGCTGGATCATCAAAGTCACCAGCAGTGGTTAGCTCAGATGATACACATTTGCAGCCTTCACCAACAAATGCCATCATTCCATACCAAGGAGATTTAATCTACTTGAGATCTCATCCACCTGATCAAATCATTGGCAACATCAATGAAGGGGTGCTCACAAGAAGCCAAGCCCAAAACATTTGTCTTTTTGCTGGTTTTCTATCTCTCCATCAGCCAGTCAAGTACCAAAAGGCACTGAAAGACAACAGCTGGGTAGAAGCCATGCAAGAGGAGCTCCAACAGTTTAAAAGACAACAAGTATGGGAGCTTGTACCACTACCAGAAGAAGTTAGCCCCATTGGCACAAAGTGGGTCTTCAAAAACAAAACTGATGAAAGGGGTATTGTTGTCAAGAATAAAGCCAGGCTTCTGGTTCAAGGTTGCAGACAGGAAGAGGGGATTGACTATGATGAAACTTTTGCCCCTGTAGCAAGATTGGAAGCTATAAGACTGTTCCTGGCCTTTGCTGTCAACCACAACATGAAGGTGTTCCAAATGGATATCAAAAGTGCTTTCCTCTATGGTACAATTCAAGAAGAGGTGTATGTGTGTCAACCTCCAGGTTTTGAGGATCCATTTTTTCCAGATCATGTCTACAGGCTGAACAAAGCCTTGTATGGCCTGAAACAAGCACCAAGGGCCTGGTATGAAACTCTTTCCACATTTCTACTCTCAAATGGTTTCAAAAGAGGTACCATTGATAAAACAATATTTTTAAAATGGAGAGGAAAGGATTTAATGATTGTCCAAATTTATGTGGATGACATTATTTTTGGAAACACATGTAACAAAATGTGTGAAGAGTTTAGGGAACTCATAACAGTTGAGTTTGAAATGAGTGCAATGGGTGAGCTGCAATGCTTTCTTGGTCTCTAAGTTCAGCAAATGCAAAATGGTACTTTCATTCATCAAAGCAAATATGCAAAAGAACTTTTCAACAAATTTGATATGAATGATTGTAAACCATGCAGCACACCCATGGCAACAAATAAGCTTGTCATGTCTGATGAAAAGGATGAGCTGATTGACCAAACTCTATATAGAAGCATGATTGGGTCTTTGTTGTACCTAATTGCATCTAGGCCAGACATCATGTTTGCAACATGTGTTTGTGCAAGAAGTCAATCAGCCCCTAGAAAATCCAATCTTATTGCTGTAAAAAGGATATTCAGATACATAAAAAGTGCTCCCACACTTGGTATCTGGTATCCAGCTAATGGGAATATCAAGCTTTCAGGATTTTCAGACAATGACTTTGCTGGATGTAACACCACAAGGAAGTCCACATCAGGAGGGTGCCAGTTTCTAGGTGATTGCTTAGTTTCATGGCAAAGCAAAAAGTAAGCAGTTGTTTCAACATCCACTGCTGAAGCTGAATACATTGCTGCTGCAAGCTGTACAGCCCAACTCCTGTGGCTTCAAAATCAGTTGCTGGATTTTGGTATCACTGCCTTAAAAACACCACTCATGTTGGATAGCCAGGCAGCAGAAAATATCATCAAAAATCCAGTTTCCCATTCAACCACCAAGCACATCGACATCAGACATCACTTTGTGAGGGATTGCTATTAAAAAGGTTTGATTTCTATGAATAAAAGCATTAAAATGTTTTCAGAAAATCAAAAATCCATCCTTAAAAATAGCTAAAAATGAAATTTTCATTAAAATCCTTAAAAGTCTGCCATAACCACTGTTTGTTCAAAAGTCTGCTCTACTTCAAAGTCTGTCCACTGCTGAAAGCCATCCTCTGTCCTCTCATTTCTTTGATAAACTCTGTTGTTCAAAAGCAGTGTCTTATCCACTGATATGCTATTCACTGATAGTAAAAATCATCCACTGCTTTCATTTTACCGTTGTAACCACTGCCGTCATCAGTAACTTTCATCAAAGTACTGTCCTTCATTTCATCAGAGTTTGGCATGGGGGCAGTACATAGTGGTCAGTACTTTTGTAACCGCTGCCACGTCAGCCTTCACTTTTTCCTCTATAAATCCCCCACTTCACACCAAAAACAGGGTTTTACTGTCGAATTGAATTCTCAAAAATTCTCTTCTCAAAACAGTTTTTCTTCATATTCCTTCACAATTTTCTTCAATCATCATCTTCAAAATGACAAAATCGAAGCCATCTGCAAAACCCACTTCCAAATCAACATCCAAACAAGCCTCTCAAAAGGCAACACCCACTTAAATTCCACACAAACCATCTCACAATCTTCTGGGTCTTCTCACAAAACCCGGCACCACAGAAATTTTCGATTCCATCCTTGCTACCATCTCCGCATCAAAGTACAAAACTTTGTTAACAGCGGATGCACCAATTTACTTAACAACCCAAAGAGAATTTTGGAAGAATGCAACCCTTGAAAAACAAGGAGACACTGTTATAGCCATCCACTCTTCTCTAAAGGGTAAAGCCGTCAAAATTACACCACAATCACTTTCAGAGGTCTTCCAACTCGATGATCAGGAAGGTAAAATTACTTTTCCCAAAAACGAGTTAAAATATGATTTTCTGGAAAAAGGGTATAATGCTGAAGTGAAAAAGGACACCTTACAAAAAGGCTACTTTCCTTCTGCAACAAGGTTTTTATTTCATACCCTTCTAATGTGTGTTTCAAACAAAACCACCGCTTTTAATGAAATACCATTAAAAATTCAAAATCTGGGATATGCTATTCTTCAAGAAGAAAATTTTAATTATTCCCGGGAAATTTTTAATGATCTGGTTAAAAATGTTGAAACAAAATCATTCTTACTGTTTCCAAGATTTCTAAGCTATTATTTTGAAAAGAAATTCAGTAAGGATGATATTGCTGCAATAAACCAAGGTGACTCTTTACAAATGCACAGCTTAACTGCTGAAACTTTTACCAGAATATCAACACCTTGCAAAACACAAGCAGAGGTGCCTGAGCAGAATTTAGCAGCTACCACTGCTCCTCAGGTATCTGCTGCTGAGCCCACTGCTCAAGGTGATCAAAGTAGCAGCACAACTGCTTTGAAACCCACACCTAAAATCCCCAAAAAGCCACAGAAAAAGAAAAATCAAAACCCCCCAAACCTATCAAAAAGGCAACTCTGGAGGATGAGATACCAGAGCAACTGCCTGTGACAAAAAAAAAGTCACAAGAAACCACTAATGCTACTTCCTCACAGCAGTTGGTACAAATATCTCAACCCATAACCGAAACTCCTCCTGCTTCTTCTCAAAACGAACAGGTTGTACAAATAGGGACTCCACATTATGATGCTCTGGAAACACTCATTTCCATCATCCACAACCCAATGCCCGGGGAAAATTCTCTTTCTACACCAAACCTCACATCCACAATTCCCCCACCAACTAAACTTCTGTTGGATGCAATCGATTTGAACCTGGCACTAACCAGTCCTTCTCAATCACCTATTAATGAGAATATACCTCAACAAATGACTGGGTCTGATGTATTAATCCTTGCTAACCCACCAACACAACCTGAGGAGGTTACACCCCTTGAGTTACAAGTAACTCTTGGTGGTATTCCAAGTGAAGCAGCCACTACAAATTTTGAACTCACTGGTTTACATTTGGACAGTGGTTACATCAATAAGACTTCCTTGGAGGCAATTCCTTACATAGCACCTCTGCCAACCACCAGTGGATTTATTTTTACCACTGGCAACATCAAAAGGTTGTCAAGTGTTGAAGGAAGAAGACCCCAGTACCAAGAAAAAGGGGCATCAGTGGTTAATGTTTGGAGTACACTCCCTACCTCAACCACTGATAAAACCACTGCTAGTGGGAAATCAGATGATCCCATTAAATTGGGTGATGGTTTAAAATATTTGGAATTGACGGAACGTGTTGATAAACTGGATACTTCAGTTGCAAATATCAAAGAAATGCTGCAACAGTTGTTGACAGTACAAAAGATGCAATCCACTGTTGTAACACCTCAAGCATCTGCTCCACCACAAGCATCTGCTACAAATGAGCTATGGAACCTCTTCCAACCTTTTCTCCAACAACAAAAAGAAATGGCAGATCAGCAACATGAAATACATGTCCAAAAGCTGAGAAACATCATAGAGCCTAGGTTCAAGAACACTCAAGCAGACATTAAGCCAATCAAGGCCCATTTATTGGAAACCACTGGCACTGCTCCTCCAACAGTCCTTTTCATTGATCAACTTCCCCCAGATAATGCCAAAAAGGGGGAGAAAATTCAGGAGTGGAAGAAGAAGGGAATAGATGATGGTCTTTACATTGAACCAGAAAAGGATGCTATGACCAGGAAAGTTCCCTTGCCAGATGGTAGCAAAAAGGTTGATGCTACCCAAGAAGCACTTGATGAAGGAGTAGCAAGTGTAAAAAGGGATAGAGCGGCAAAGGATATTTCAAGGTGGAATGAGGAGAAAAGAGCTTACATGGAGCTGTATGTGCAGGGTTGTTCTGAGTCTAAGGACACTAAAAATCCTAAGCCAAAAAGGAAACCTAAGTCCATCCCATCCAGAATTCCAAAGCATATTCCAAAACCACCATCCAAAAGCCATCAGCATCAAACCTCCACCCAAATAGCTGTTGTAACTCCTGTTGTATCAACTACTACTGGTACTTCAGAGGTTTCAACATCTGTTATCACTTCAACACACACCACAACCACTGCTTTACCACCACCTTTATCACCACCAAAAACAAACTCACCACCTTCGCCTCCTTCCAAAAAGCAGAAGACAACAGATGTTACAACATCTGCTGTAATGACAACAGTGGTTGAAACACCAGTTGTTTCAACAGCTGTCAGTCAACCACAAACCACTGCCACTCAAACTATCACCACTGTTCCACCTAAAGCATCATCAGTCCCTCCTCAAGCAAAAAGGAGAAGGCTAATTCTAAAAGATGATGACACATCTCCACCACCAACATCTTCAAAATCTCTGTCACTTGTCACAATTCCAAAACCCATGCCTCTCTCTTCAGCTCAAATTCTAAAGCCATTACCTCCTGTTGGTGTCTCATTTCCTCTGGAACTCATTGCAGTTAGGGAAGAAATCAAATGCTTTTATTATGAGAATGACCCAGCTAAAAGGAGTTTGCCATCAGTTGAAGGATATCCCAGGCCTAACAATATTGAAGAATATTTGAAACTCAAGGCCAAGCAAGCAGAGGATATCTCAATCAAAAATAAACAAGGGAAATCGGATAGAGAATTTCAGCAAAACTATCAGTTTCTACTCACACAGGTCAGAGCTATGGAGAAATTTGCCAAAAATGTATGTCAGCAAATCTCAAAAAGGGCAGATGAGTCCTTGAGAAAAGACTACATTGAGAACATCATGACCTACAAGAAATACAAGGGGGGAGAAACACATGTACAAAAACTGGACCATTCCTGAGCTTGAAAAAGAGGCAGCCAGGATTCAAGAAATGATAAAAAATAAGGTCAAGCAGACTCCTCCTGAAAAATTCAAACAATTTGAAGCTGATAAAGCCTTAGAGTTGAAGAGAATGAAAGAGGAGCTGATAGCAGCTGATTATGGGTCAAAGAATTCTGTGACAAAGTGGGGAGAAGATAGGGTCAGGGCTACCTACAAAAAGTTGGAGGAACTTAGAAAGAAAGATCCAACGGTTCCAAAAAGGCCTGACTACTCCAAAGCAGTGGTCTCAAAAAGACCACCAAAGCTGCAAGTCAAAAGAACTACTGCTCCAGTTGGTGCTGCCATCTACAAAAGAAGGAGTCAAAACCAGTCAGGTGTTGAAACAGTTCAAGATCTAAAAGCTGGAAATGCTGTTGTAAAAGAAGGCATTAGATTAATGATGAAAGAAGATCTTGAATTGGAACAATCTGCAAGTACTGCTCAGTCAGTCATGAATAGGCCAGCATCTCCAAACACCTCTTCAAATAAAAATCTCCCAAGAAACCCACCAGGCTCAAAAGTACTAAAGTGGGAAACTGACAAACAGACCCATGTACTGACTATGTTCAGGTCTGATGGAGAAGTGAAGAAAATATCAAGGGAACAAGCACTTGGCCTAAGTCTTGAAGATTTGCAGGATCTCCTTGATCTTCCACTTAGCAGGGATGATGATGATATAGATGCCTTAACCTTTGAACTATAACTTAAAGGGAAAATAAGGGAACTGTTGTTGACGCAATAAAGTTCCACAATAATGAAGAGTTTTAGCATTATCTGTTCCAGGGAGAGATTGTTGGGATTGAACCCTACTAGAGGAACAGATAATTAAAGCCAAAACTGGATCAGAGCAGTGGATCCAGAATAAGCAGATGTTACATACAAGTCTCTCCCCTTGATAGTGATTTCAACATCTGCTGACCTCCTATCTACTGATCATGCAAACTGCTGCCCCACAACTGTTGTTCAAGTAAAGACCTGATGAAAGACTAAAGCTATGCTGTTCAATCTACTGCCTTGAGTCAAGCACTGCTGATCCGGACAAGTACTATTGGGTTCACAGCAGTGGAGGGATGCAGCAGTTGTTTATTCTGTCTTTATAAAATGTAATGTAATAGCAGTAGTTAGCATAGCAGTGTTTGTATTGATCAGAGGTTAGAGTTTGTTAGGAGGTTAGATGTCACTTTCATGGTGACGTCAGCTTAGATGCTCAGTGGTTTGCTAGTGCCTATAAATAGAACAGTGCTCTGTACTGTTCTATTAGCTCTTTGCAATACCGTCTTCTTTGCACGAACAAACACTGAGCTCTGGCTGAGGGGGAGTTTGTATTAAACATTGCATTGTAATCGTTTTTGAAATTAAATTCAATCTTTCGGTTCTCTGTGAAAAGTGTTTGATAAAAGCAATACTCTCGTTTAATTGTATGCAAAGTTTGTTTCCATCTTAATTCCGTTGCACAACTCATCCATCTTCATTCTAATTCAAACGAAAAATACAATCAAAACCAAACTCAGATCCAACAGATGTAGATAGCTTTGTCTCGCCATCACATGCTCTGTTTTGCAGAAAGTATACTGATGTGTGCAAAATGCAACATATAAATTACATCAATTGTGGCATAAAACTAACCCTTTTTTAGTACTAATGTTGGAAAAACTGTGCTTTTGTCTTCCTTTTGTATTTTCAGGATTAAATGAGCTCAAATTAACAAAAGAAGCAAAAAGACAGCTAAATCTAACATAAATACAAGAAAAGGAACAAACGTGGCATGCCCGACCTCCCCAAAAGCATCTTCCCAAGCAAAACAAGAGAACAGAAGGCTGAACACACCCCGTGCTCAGTGAACACGGGGGCGTGCCCAAGTGTCAGCATAAAAGACAAAGTTGTAGAAGCTTCCATCGCCCACCACGGGGCCGTGCTCAGCGGACACGGGGCTGTGGTCAACTATAAGATTCGCAGAATCTAGGCAAATCTTGATAGTACAGATATGCTTGTGCACATGGGGTCGTGCCCAGCGGACACGGGGCCGTGGTCAACTAATGCAGACAAGAGCAATTAATGAAGACAGAGAAGAAGGATGGACACGGGGTCGTGCCCACTAGACACGGGGCCGTGCCCCACAGCTACTGTTCAGGCTATAAATAGGGGTGCTTGGCTCATTTGCAAACCATCCCTTGGCACACCACCACTCTCACACTTCACCCACCACCCACCACCATCACAACACCATCATCCACCACCATCATCCATTATCCATCATAGAGTGTGTGAGTCTTCTCGGGATCCAAGATTGATTGTAAGAGTTCTTGACAATCAAGGCCATGTTTGCCTAAGTCTCTTACATCACTTGGTGAAGACAAAGTGTCTAGTGTAATACTTTTTATTTTTAATCTTTTCACACTTTTCACATGGTTATGTATTAATGACTTTAATAACTAGTTTCTTATGTTGAAGGTGATTCTTCCTTATCGTTTGTCCGTGGTGTCTTGGCATTAATTTACTGTCTATATAAAATAAAAGATTTTCACCATTCATATCTCCACGGTCTATATGGAGGTATGTTGGCTACCTGGTCAGGGGGGGGTTAAGGGAACGGTTTGGTAAGAGTCTTGCCTGGTTCAGTGTATAGATCCTGCAAGGAACTGGGTCAAATTTAGTAGGACCTCCTTCAATACCCACCGGTATTGGATGGCGGGGGTCCAAACTCTTTGATCCCCTCATATGTAAGCTACTATTAATACTTTAACCCGGCTACTTAGGACTATATCCCTGCTGACTCAGACTACTTAGCCGAGGGTAACGTCACCTTCAAAAGAGGGGCCTAACATAATATGCATTAATAACTTAATTAATTATTTTTCAATAATCCGACCCTTTAGGATTGTATCCTTGCTGACTCAAACTACTGGGTTGAGGGTAACGTCACCTTCAAAAGAGGGGCCTACTACCATAATTAAGATAATCTCTTAAATAATGCAAAAGTGCGGAAATAATCAAAGGTTACACTAAACACGAGTCTGAGCCAAGTGATTCATCTTGTCTATCTGTTTTTTTCTTTTATGTTTATTTTTCAGCATTTTAGTTAGTTTTTATTTTTCTAGTTTAAAACCTTTTTCTAAACTTTTGATTTGATTAGACGTTGAGGATAAACCGGTACTAAAAGCTCTTGTGTCCTTGGACGACCTCGGTATCTTGCCAACACTATACTACGCTCACGATGGGTGCACTTGCCCATATGTGTGTTTGGTGTTAGTAAAATATCGTGTTTTATAAATTTAAAACTTGACTAACGTGTAAAAAGGGCTTAAAATATACTTAAATTTATATCACACTTTACGCACATCAAGTTTTTGGCGCCGTTGCCAGGGACACAAGGATTTTAAGAAAGTTAGGAATCAATGGCTTAATCGTTTTTCTTAATTTTTCTGTTTTTTTAGGATTTTTCTTAGTTTTTCAGTTTCTGCAGAGCTCAGCACGGGCCGTGCCTGGTCGGACACGGGTCGTGCCCAGCATTGTTACTGGCAGTTTTTATTTTCCGAGTTACAGAGAGCTGAGCACGGGGCCGTGTCGGTGCAACACGGGGCCGTGTCCAATTCCCCAGTAACAGGGATCCGAAAAACAATCACTGTATCTCCGACCACGGGCCGTGTTCGCTGAGCACGGGGCCGTGAACCTTCTGACCAACGTTCTTTTCTGTTTTTATTGCAGGACTTGGAACCCAGGCGCCACATTTGAACTTCCTACGTAGTGTATGAGCTCCAGTTCTAGTAGAGACATAAAAGAACCTCTAGAAGAACCCGAACGCTTTCTCAGAAAAAGACTTAAAGCTAAAAACCAAGAGAAAGTTTCGGGGGACCCACTTCCAATGGCGGACCAACGTACCCTCATGGATTACCTACGACCCACTGTAGGTAATCTCGGCGCCGCTATCAATGCACGAATGTCGAAGCCAATAACTTCGAACTTCGGCCACATTTGATACAAATGCTTCAAAACTCCGCAACCTTCCATGGGCTTGCGGACGAGGATCCCCATCTACATATTATTAATTTCTTAGAAATATGTGATACCTTTCGGATCAATGGAGCATCAAACGACGCCATCTGCCTTCGGATGTTTCCATTTTCACTAGAAGACCGAGCTAAGGCTTGGCTTAATACCCTCCCAGTTGGCTCGGTAAACACCTGGGATGAACTAGCCCAAAAGTTTCTATATAAGTATTTCCCTCCTGCTAAAACGGCTAAATTAATGACTGAAATTAATACATATTCACAAGAAGATGGGGAATCCTTATATGAAACTTAGGAAAGGTTCAAGGAGATACTAAGAAAGTGTCCTCATCATGGTCTTGCGGTATGGCAACAAGTATCCATTTTCTACAATGGGTTGTTGCCACACACAAGACAAACACTTGATTCTAGCTCCGGGGGACTTTTAGGTAATCGTCGCCCAGATGAAATATTTAATCAAATTGAGGAAATTGCTCAAACCAATTTTCAATTGCACACTCCCTGAGGTAATAAATCTATTGCCCCGGGCGCCCATAAGGTTGATGAAAGCACTTCCTTACAAGCCCAAATTGAGGCCCTTTCTTCAAAAATCAAAAAGTTAGAAATGACAAAAACGGTCTCGGTTATGGCTTGTGAAGGGTGTGGTGGGCCACATGAAAATTGGAGTTGTATGAAAGAATTAGATGATCAAACGGAAACGGTAAACTACATTGATAACAGACCTAGGCCGTCGGGTCCTCCAACGGGTACCTACAACCAAGGATGGCGTAACCACCCAAACCTTGGTTGGAGAGATCCCGGCAATAGTAGTAACCAACAAAACCAACGAACTAACTTTCAACAACCACAAAATTTTTCTCAACAACAAGGTGGACGAGAAAGGCTTGAAGATACTCTATCTCGCCTCATCTCCGACACCGAAAAGAAAAACTCGGATCGATTTCAGCAATTGGAATCGAATTTTAGAAATCAACAAGCTAGCATTCAAAACATTGAAAAACAACTAAATCAAATAGCTAAAAACTTCTCCGAGAGACCACAAGGCGCGTTACGAAGTAATACCGAGACCAACCCAAAGGTGCAAGTACATCTCATAACATTGAGAAACCGTACCGTGGGTCCCGAAGAGGCTCCACTCCCACCAACTGAAAGAAGCCAATCTAGCCAAACCACAACTCCACCCGCGCCCCAACAAGAAAAGGCTTCTTCACCAGTTCAAGAGCCTTCTAAGACTCCTCCTGTTCCATACCCCGGTCGGTTAATTCGTCAAAATACCGATGAGCAATTCGCAAAGTTCAAAAATTTACTAAAACAATTGCATGTTAATATTCCATTTATCAAAGTCCTAACTCAAATGCCTAAATATTCAAAATTTATGAGGGACTTCCTCACTCATAAAAGGAAAATTGAATCATTGCAATTAGTTAACTTAGGCGAAGAATGCTTGGCCTTACTACTCAACAAACTCCCGCAAAAGAAGCTTGACCCTGGAAGCTTCACAATTCCTTGCTCGATTGGGAAATCCCCCATTCCTAATGCACTAGCAGATCTCGGGGCAAGCATCAACCTCATGCCCTCATTAATGTTCAATCGACTCGGCTTAGGAAAAACAAGTCCTACAAAAATAAGCATACAACTCGTCGATAGATCCGTCAAATATCCACAAGGTGTCGCTGAAAATCTATTAGTCAAGGTCGGCGAATTTGTCTTTCCAGCCGAGTTTGTCATACTAGATATGGAGGAAGATACCGAAGTACCACTCATCTTAGGGAGGCCATTCCTAGCTACGGCTCAAGCAGTGGTAGATATGAATGATGGAACCCTAACATTGAGGGTTGGGGACGATGAAGTAAAGTTTGGAGTCGGAAAAAGAGTAGAAGACGAAGACCCGATCAACTACTTGAAGATCATTGACTCAAGCTTGGATGATGCTCTTCGACGGTGTAGCATGGGATGCAAAACATCCCACTTGGGTAACATATGACCAGGCTTTGGGTCTAGCCAAGGACCCTTATAAACGTGGCGCACCACGGAGGCATTCCGCGGAACTATCCTTAGTTTACTTTGTGACAACCCGCACAAAACCAGGTATCCGTACAACTTAATTACTGATTAATTACTGCTTAATTACTGTGCTTGATTGAAACTAGCTGATAAACTGCTACCTGCATACTGATACATGCACTTACTTGCATCATACTTGCTTGCTGTCACTACATTATTTACCTACTGAACCCTAGTGACAAACATGATGCACAAAAAGCACAGTAGCACTAAACGGATACACAGTGAACATGCTGATATAACCAGCATCAGGCAAATACTGCCTCTAAGGCCTGTTAAGAGCCTCATATATTTTGGCTACACTGATAGTGAGTGTAGGATATAAGGGTTGTGTTACCGCGTCTCTAGGGATAAGATACACTGATTCGGATGTGCCAAAAACGTACTTTAAGTACCAAACACAGCACTTTAAATAATTTAACCAGCTTCTAGCTGACTAGTAAAGTGCCAGAAATGAGAAAATATTACTAGACACTTTCTAAAGTGTCGGGAAAACAAATTGTGTCACTAAAAATGTAATAACGACACTTTAAAGTCTTTTGTAACACTTTAACGGATTACTATCCAACCGGACACCCGGACTTTACCCGGAACACGAAAATATTAGTATTTTTACTATCACCCTTTTTCTGAGCCAGTTAGGGTCCCTGGTTACCTTAACACCCGTCATAACATGTTACACGTAACTAACGGAGTTAGCTATTTAACTTAACCTAATTAACTAAACTAAACCCCTAACTAAACAAGCTTGGATCGAACTAGCCCCACCCCATGCCATAACCGGCCCCATGAACCAAGGGGACACAATTGTACCTAGTTGATTTGTTTAAGGAAAGTTGTCTAATATCAAGGAAGCACATGGACTCTTGGTTAATACACACTAGAACTTGTCTATAAATAACACACTAAACATAAGATAATCACCACTACATTTCACCAACTCTCACTCACTCTCTCTTGTTCTCTACTCTCGGCCGAACACCCTACACACCACCATCATAATTTCGGTTCTTGCTTCCATCATTCCATCACCATACAAACATCACAAGTTGCAAATAAGGAGCTTTGGTGCAAGCGGAACGCGAAGGACCACTCTCGTTGGCTTTTATCCACGCGGTTTTCGTCACAACTCTTCCCTAGCCCCGAGCTAGAGGTATATCACGTAAAACTCATATTTAAGCTTGTTTAATGTGGTTAAAAAGAATTTTATCGGTGAAATATCGTTATCATGCGTTTTGGAACTTTAAAGTCTACTAAAATCATAAAAATGGTGGTTAATAGCGTATAACTTGTGTAAAAGTCGTAGGACTTGAAATTTGTGCTTATTGTGACCCGATCTATAATGTGGTAGCTCGAATCTTCGTTTAACCCGACTTTGTAAAATCATGTATCTTCACATAAGCTTGTTTTTGAAAGATACAAGGGTTAAAGGTGAACACTACCACATTTTAGAGACATGAACTTGTGAAGAAATATTTTACTTGTGTAAAAGTGGTTTAACCGGTAAAATGGTGTTTAAAACTAGCGGATCTACGTATCCGCAAGTGGTATCTTCAAAGAACCACACGTTTAAGAACCATGTATATTTTTTAAAGAAACGGATCTTACAATACTAAGAATGATATTTAGAACACACAAGTGTGTAAACACTTGTGTGACGCATATTTCGACAAAATGACTATTTTGGGAAAAATAACTAGAAGTTGTAAAGTCGGACTTCTCTAAAAACGAGGTTTTTACAAGATTGAAAGTACTTTATATAAAGATCTGCGTATATAAATGGGATTTATAATGTAGATTCGGAAAAACTACAAGTTCATGCGACTATGCAAATTTACATATTTATTGACTAGTTTGATGTGTCGGAAATTGCTTGATGAAATAAAGAAGTTGTTGAATTGATTTGTTAAAAGAAAATGATACGCTTGAAAGCGTGGCCACCTCCAGTTACAGAGGAAACTCTGGCGAAATTTTCTAAAAACCTAACACTTAGACTTTTTACACAACAAGTGTTACAACTATTTTTGGACATACTTTCGAAACATAAATTTCGCCAGCACTATATTTTACTAAACATTCGGAGGTGGGATTTTCACAAAGATTAACGTGATAAATATATTTGTCACAACACTGTTTATGATTATTTTTGTGAAATACATAAATATTATTTTAGGGTGAAAATAATGTTTACAAGCGTTAATGATTCCAAAACTTTGCGAACGTTTCCACAACATATAAGTTACACCGGTAATTACATTACCACAAGAATGATAAAACGTAACTTACGCACATGTATTGTATCCCCCATCCTTGGGAGGGAAAAATAACTATCAAGCATATACAAAATGTAACACGAAATAGTTGTCTAACTATTTCCCGCAAACATAAACTGTAAAGCTAAAGCACGGCCGTCCGTCTAATAGAATTAGCACTTGTAGGTCGTTGCACAGCTTACTGCTTCAGAGACGCTTGATAGAGTTTACGCATCCACTGTGAGTTCATGTCCCCCTTTTCTCTAACTGTTTTCAGTTTTCTTAACTGCGGGGGTGAAATACATGTTACTTTGTTTACAAGTACTTTTTACACGGTATGAATAACGTAAGGAGGTTTAGATCATGTGAATGGGTAGTTAGAACCCCGAGGGACTCGAGCGGTAGATCTATCTGGGTGTAGCGAGCCCAGCTCCCGGTCCAACAGAACAGGCCTCTCGGAGGACTAACAGAACGGATCCGGAGTGACTTGGTACCCAACGCAAAATCGGCTAGGGTTGTATCTTACTTACTTGCATTTCACGACATGCTAATGGCCTTGCAAACCATTGGTGATCACAAGTCCTCTTACACTGCTACATACCAGGAAACTTTTATACTTACAAGTGTTTTACTTACTCACTTGCACATGAACTCGCTCAACATTATTGTTGATTTTTCAACTCACATGTATTTCAGGAAATTAAACGGATTCTGGCACGGTATGAACGTTTTCCGCTGCAATCTTCATGAAGTCATCAAGGATTAGGGGTTGTGTTCTCTTACCTGGACAAGACACAATCCTTAACCCTCGTTTATGTTTGTTATAAGTTGTAATGTTTACTGAACATGGATTATGGTCGTGCGTTTAAAACAATGGTATTGTGTGTTGTTTTCTAAACTTAATGGATGACTTGCATGGTTTTTAAATTCATATAGCTTGTTATGATTAAGCTATGGTATTAAGAAGTCACACCAAAATATACCACGCTTCCGCAAAGCCAGGGTGTGACAGCTTGGTATCAGAGCTCTGATCATAGCGAACTAGGATTCATTCTTGAGTCTAGACTATGATCACTAGGGCTCTCACGAAAACATTTTCTGCATACCACTTAAGTCCAGAATCCAAAACTTTTTACAAACAAATGTTGAGCACATTTTATTCATTATTTTAGGCCCAGTCGGGAGGCTGAGGCTTGGTCTAGTGGGACTAGGAGTGTTGGTCTAGTGGGACTAGAAGTGTTGACTAGTGGGACTAGGAGTGTTGGACTAGTGGGACTAGAAGTGTTGGTCTAGTGGGACTAGAAGTGTTGACTAGTGGGACTAGGAGTGTTGGTCTAGTGGGACTAGAAGTGTTGACTAGTGGGACTAGAAGTGTTGGCTAGTGGGACTAGAAGTGTTGGCTAGTGGGACTAGAAGTGTTGGCTAGTGGGACTAGAAGAGTTGACTAGTGGGACTAGAAGTGTTGGCTAGTGGGACTAGAAGTGTTGGCTAGTGGGACTAGAAGTGTTGGCTAGTGGGACTAGAAGAGTTGGCTAGTGGGACTAGAAGTGTTGGCTAGTGGGACTAGAAGAGTTGGCTAGTGGGACTAGAAGTGTTGGCTAGTGGGACTAGGAGTGTTGGCTAGTGGGACTAGGAGAATTATGTGATATCTTACTTGGAGACTTATGTGATTATATGATTATGTGATTGAATATTATACGTATATGTGTTTGTGTTACAAACATCATGCTTTCAGCATATACCAGAAAGATGGGCACTACAAATCCCAAGACCATAGTATCAGGCGACATAGTTCATCGAAGCACGAGGTGTACATTTCTGATACTACCGGCACAGACAATGACGACTTTCAGCCCTTTATGCACTGCCTAAAGTCGTAGCAGAGCCTACTAATGGCTACCTTGTTGGGAATTTGCCCCCTGCCGCTTATCTCGTTGTTGACATGCCCCCGACGTTGTCTCTGAAGACGATGTCGAACTACTAAGAGGAGGACCCACTTGAGGGCGAGGCCCTATTGCTGCTGGTATTAGACTACTGCATGCGGACGCTCCGTAGGGGAAACTCATGTCCATTCCCCTATCCCAGACTCATTTGAGTTTCTAACATCCGCATCTTCGCACATACAGGGAATGCAGCACTACTTACACGACGCTGACCCTGATAGGGCATCACTAGCTGCACCGGATCCCGCACACAGTTTTGAGTTTGATCGCGATATTGAGGGCAATCCTGATTTTCCGCCTGGTGTTGATCCAGACCATGACATTGAGTTCATGCACTTAGACCAGCCCTTGGGGGATCCTGTAGCCCTGTCAACCCCTGTGTGTTGATACAGCTGATCTTGAGATGGAGATTTTGATTCAGAGCTAACCGTGGCCCCTGAGCCAGGCGTTGCTCCTGACCCCGCATTGGAGTATGACCCTGTTCATGCCGATGCACCGGCTGTTGATTGATCATCTGCTTGGATGAGAGAAAAATTTGGGGTAACTGTGCAAGACAATTTATTATTACGGGGGCCCACGTAATAACGATTTGTAGTGCACAGGAATCCTGGTGGACTCTGCAGGCCAAGCTAATGATAACCAATGCAGAAGGAAATAACCTAAACACAAATGACCTAGGCGATGTAGCCTCGAGTTCATTCTATTACAAGCAACAAGCCAAATTGACAAGCCTATGTGAAGGCTCAGGAATTTATTTCCCCACTTATACAGTGAGTATATATTTGCGTGTGAAATGGGTGATTACATGATGGCTTATGTTGCTATATACCTCATAGACAATTGGAACGTTGTCTAACCCGCTTCACACCACTTCGACAAAAGGGAATGTCACCCAGACGTGACACAAACACCAGTACGTTGCCAAGGACAGAAGCCGAGCTGCAAGAACGCATCTCACCAATAAATGCACGACATGAAGCCCTCCACTCTAAGTACAACGATGGCATTACTGGGAGTAACCATCCAACTGGCTGCACCTATAAACAGTTCCTGAACTGCAAGCCTTTGAACCTTGATAAAAGAGGAGGCACCGTTGCATTTGTTCGTTGGTCCGAAGAGACCAACTCCATTCTAAGAACGAGTAACTGTTCGCCCCAACAGAGTGTTACCTATATCTCGGGGATGTTGCTAGATGGCACACTCTCCTATGGAACTTCTAGGTTCAAACCCTTGGCACAGACGCTGCTTATGCACTGAGCGGGGACGAGCTCAAGGAAACGATTGAGAAGAAATGTTGTTTTAGGACTGAAACTCAGAAACTTGACGTGGAATTTGAGAATGGACGAACCAGAGACTCTTGAACATGTCCAGTGATGGCACGACTTGTCTAGGGTCGTCCCCTACTAAGTCATTGATGAAGTGGTGTACTTGTGAGCTTTACATTGTGGTCTCGAATTATGGCAATACAATCGCAGTATTCTCATCACATGCGATGTTCAATCAATTGTTTATGTCCTATAACATAAGAGGTTATGTGATTGACTTGTTGATAACATGAAATGTTATGTGTTGGTATTGTTGAATGCATACGTACACTTCACTAACCTATGTGAAACGTCTTTTAGAAGATGCCGCCAAGACGCGAAACGCGCATGCCCACTAACGAGGCAGAACTGCAACAAATCATTGCCGCTGCCATAGCACAGTACGCAGCATCTCAGCCAGGAGCAAGCGGAAGTGTTAACCAAGGCAATAACAATCCACCTCACGGATGCACCTACAAGCAGTTCTTAGACTGCAAACCAGTTAACTTCGATGGCACAGGAGGTGCAGTTGCCTTTACCCGCTGGGCTGAGAAAACCGATTCTGTCTTACGCATGAGCAAGTGTGCAGAGGATCAGCAAGTCACATACATTTCAGGGCTGTTTCTAGACGGAGCCCTATCTTGGTGGAACTTACAAGTCCAAACCCTAGGCGAAACTGCCGCCTACGCCCTGACTTGGGCCGAGTTGAAAGAACTAATGCGCAAAAAGTACTGTTCACGCGCAGAAATTCAAAGGTTGGAGACTGAATTTTGGCACCTAAAAATGGACGGTCCGAAAGTAGCAGAGTACGTTCAGAGGTTTCATGACCTATCTCAAGTGGTTCCTTATATGGTCACGCCAGAATACAAGCGAATTGAGCGCTTCATTTGGGGATTAGCTCCTCAAATCATTAGCATGGTAACCTCCTCCAAACCAGCAACTATCACGGAAGCCATTGATTTGAGCGTGGCTCTCACCGAGGAGGCAATTCGTTTAAACAAGTTTGATGAAGTCAAGGCGAAGAAGACAGAGACCCACGTTGAGTCCTCAGGAGATAACAAAAGGAAGTTTTCAAACTTCAAGCAAGGCGTCAGTACGGCAGTAAAGAAGGGAAAATCAGCTGGCAGTACCAAGAAAGGAAAAGGGTACCAGGGCACCCAGCCCAAATGCAACAACTGCCAACGCCACCATACTGGCCATTGTAACGTGAGAGTTTGTGAATCTTGTGGAAAACCGGGCCACTCAAAGGAATCATGTTGGGCTAGTGCAGGCCGGGGAGGCCAGGGAGGATATATGAATAGAAACGATAATCGTGGTGGTTTGGGAAATCGCCCACAAGGGAATAATCAAGGCTACAATGCAAATCAAGCCGGAACTGCCAATCAAAACAACCCGCCAGTTGGGGATGGTGCGGGAAGTGGAAAAAGATTAGGATGTTTTCATTGCGGTGATGTTGGGCACTTCAAGAGGGACTGCCCGGGATTGAACCAAGCCCGGGGAAGAGTGTTCCAAATCGGTGCACAGGAAGCGCGCCAGGATCCCAACGTTGTCACTGGTACGTTCCCTGTAAATCAACGCTATGCATCTGTTTTATTTGATACTGGTGCCGACTATAGCTTCGTATCACTAGAATTTAAGAATATACTTGGATTAGCCGCTAATAAGTTAGATGTACCGTACGCAATCGAATTGGCTAATGGAAAGTTAGTGGAAGCCGATGAAGTTATCAGAGGCTGTGTGATCGAACTCGGAGAACGTGATTTTGCTTTGGATCTACTACCAGTCCAATTGGGAAGTTTCGACGTGGTAGTAGGAATGGATTGGTTATCGGGCAATAAAGCTGAGATAGTTTGCCACGAAAAGATTGTTCGTATTCCAACCGAGGATGGTGAGACCATTGTTGTTCATGGAGAGAAGCGTGAGACGCCGTTGCGGATTATCAGCTGTTTGAAAGCAAGGAAGTGTTTGCAGAAGGGATGTGTTGCTTTTCTGGCGCACATCGTGGACAAGAAGGCTGCCGAGCCAAGGATCGAAGACATCCCTGTCGTAAGGGAGTATCCCGAAGTCTTCCCAGAAGACTTACCTGGACTGCCACCCCAGAGGCAAGTGGAGTTTCACATTGACTTAGTTCCAGGCGCCGCGCCTGTGGCTAAGGCACCATACAGACTTGCTCCGTCTGAGATGCAGGAATTGTCGACGCAACTTCAAGAGTTGTTAGACAAGGGTTTTATCCGACCAAGCTTCTCGCCTTGGGGAGCTCCGGTCTTGTTTGTCAAGAAGAAGGACGGAAGTTTCCGCATGTGTATTGACTACAGAGAATTGAACAAGCTGACAATCAAGAACAGGTATCCTCTGCCAAGAATCGACGATCTGTTCGATCAACTTCAAGGTTCAAGCTGTTACTCTAAGATCGATCTTCGATCTGGATACCATCAACTAAGGATACAGGAGGAAAGTATCCCGAAAACAGCCTTCCGAACTCGTTATGGACACTACGAGTTCCTCGTGATGCCATTTGGTTTGACAAACGCGCCTGCGGTATTCATGGATCTAATTAATAGAGTTTGCAAGCCATACTTAGACAAGTTCGTGATTGTATTCATCGACGACATCCTGATTTACTCAAAGACGAAGGCTGAACACGAACAACATCTTAGAACCATACTAGAGCTGCTAAGGAAGGAACAACTGTACGCCAAATTCTCCAAGTGCGAGTTTTGGCTACGCGAAGTCCAGTTTCTCGGACATGTGGTTAATGGGGATGGAATTCATGTTGATCCCACAAAGATCGAGGCAATCAAGAATTGGGAGACGCCTACAACGCCAACCGAGGTTCGACAATTCTTGGGTTTGGCTGGCTACTATCGAAGGTTCATCGAGGACTTCTCGAAAATCGCTCAACCGTTGACACTACTGACCCAGAAGGATAAGACGTTTGATTGGGGAATCAAACAGGACGAAGCGTTTCAGATATTGAAGGATAAGCTCTGCAACGCGCCAATCTTAGCTCTACCGGAAGGTACCGACGATTTTGTGGTATACTGCGACGCATCGCGTCAGGGATTGGGTTGTGTGTTGATGCAACGCCAAAAGGTCATTGCTTACGCATCACGCCAACTGAAAGTGCACGAAAAGAACTATACCACCCACGATTTAGAGCTTGGCGCAGTGGTTTTTGCACTAAAGATCTGGAGACACTACCTGTATGGTACGAAGTGCACAATCTTCACAGACCACAAAAGCCTACAACATATATTTAACCAGAAGGAGTTAAATATGAGGCAAAGACGATGGGTTGAATTGCTAAACGACTACGACTGCGAGATAAAGTATCACCCAGGGAAGGCGAACGTAGTTGCCGATGCCCTAAGTCGTAAAGAAAGAATCAAGCCCATAAGGGTTAGGGCTTTGGAAATGATCATACGAACCGATCTTTCCTCGCGCATTCGTGCTGCACAAAAGGAAGCTCTCAAGGAGGGAAACCTTGAGGAAGAATATCTCCGTGGAATGGAGAAGCTTTTGGTACCAAACGAGGAAGGAACGTTATGTTTTGAGAAAAGGATTTGGGTTCCTCTGTTTGGTGGATTAAGGGAAGTTATTTTCGACGAAGCGCACAAGTCACGGTACTCTATCCACCCTGGATCGGATAAGATGTACCAGGATCTCAAAAATTACTATTGGTGGCCTAGGATGAAAGGCGACGTTGCTGTCTACGTGAACAAATGTTTAACGTGCGCTAAGGTCAAGGCAGAATACCAGAAGCCTTCGGGACTTCTGCAACAACCTGAGATTCCCAAGTGGAAATGGGAACAAATCTCAATGGATTTTGTTACAAAACTGCCAAGAACGCCAAGAGGCCATGATATGATTTGGGTGATTGTTGACCGCCTAACAAAATCCGCACACTTTCTGCCAATCAAGGAGAAAGACAGTACTAGTAAACTTGCGGAAATTTACTTGAGAGAGATCGTAGCACGTCATGGAGTACCACTCTCGATCATCTCTGATAGAGACGGAAGATTTGTGTCAAGAATATGGCAATCTTTCCAAGAATCTTTTGGCTCACAATTGAATCTGAGCACTGCATTCCATCCGCAAACTGATGGCCAGAGCGAGCGAACAATACAAACGTTGGAAGACATGCTGAGGGCATGTGTTATGGATTTAGGAGGTAGCTGGGATAAACACTTACCTTTGGTCGAATTTTCATATAACAACAGCTACCACACCAGTAGTGGTGTTGCGCCTTTTGAGGCCCTATACGGACGCAAGTGCCGATCACCACTATGTTGGTCTGACGCAGGTGATAGGCAGCTTGCTGGTCCCGAGATCGTCCAAGAGACGACAGATAAGATCGCGCAAATTCTTAAACGCATCGAAGCCGCTCGCCACAGGCAAAAGGCCTACGCGGATCCAAACCGGAAGCATGTGGACTTCCAAGTCGGAGAGATGGTATTATTAAAGGTATCACCCTGGAAAGGGGTAGCACGCTTGGGGAAGCGTGGGAAGCTAAATCCGCGCTACATTGGTCCCTTTAGAATTCTGGGAAGAATCGGAACAGTAGCATACAAGTTGGATCTACCTGCTGAACTAAATGGTGTTCACGATACATTTCATGTATCCAATTTAAAGAAAAGTCCAACTCAAGTTGACGTTGCCATTCCTATCGACGAGATTCATGTTGACGACACGCTCCACTTCATAGAAGAACCCGTCGAGGTCACAGATTGGAAAGTTAACAGGACCCGCCGGAGCAGTGTCAAACTCGTCAAGGTTCGCTGGAATGCCAGACATGGTCCTGAATTTACCTGGGAGCGTGAGGACCGGATGAAAGAAAGGTACCCCCACTTATTTCCCAAGAACCCTGCATCTACAAGCAGAACTTAAAATTTCGGGACGAAATTTATTTAACGGGGGGAGAATGTGACAACCCGCACAAAACCAGGTATCCGTACAACTTAATTACTGATTAATTACTGCTTAATTACTGTGCTTGATTGAAACTAGCTGATAAACTGCTACCTGCATACTGATACATGCACTTACTTGCATCATACTTGCTTGCTGTCACTACATTATTTACCTACTGAACCCTAGTGACAAACATGATGCACAAAAAGCACAGTAGCACTAAACGGATACACAGTGAACATGCTGATATAACCAGCATCAGGCAAATACTGCCTCTAAGGCCTGTTAAGAGCCTCATATATTTTGGCTACACTGATAGTGAGTGTAGGATATAAGGGTTGTGTTACCGCGTCTCTAGGGATAAGATACACTGATTCGGATGTGCCAAAAACGTACTTTAAGTACCAAACACAGCACTTTAAATAATTTAACCAGCTTCTAGCTGACTAGTAAAGTGCCAGAAATGAGAAAATATTACTAGACACTTTCTAAAGTGTCGGGAAAACAAATTGTGTCACTAAAAATGTAATAACGACACTTTAAAGTCTTTTGTAACACTTTAACGGATTACTATCCAACCGGACACCCGGACTTTACCCGGAACACGAAAATATTAGTATTTTTACTATCACCCTTTTTCTGAGCCAGTTAGGGTCCCTGGTTACCTTAACACCCGTCATAACATGTTACACGTAACTAACGGAGTTAGCTATTTAACTTAACCTAATTAACTAAACTAAACCCCTAACTAAACAAGCTTGGATCGAACTAGCCCCACCCCATGCCATAACCGGCCCCATGAACCAAGGGGACACAATTGTACCTAGTTGATTTGTTTAAGGAAAGTTGTCTAATATCAAGGAAGCACATGGACTCTTGGTTAATACACACTAGAACTTGTCTATAAATAACACACTAAACATAAGATAATCACCACTACATTTCACCAACTCTCACTCACTCTCTCTTGTTCTCTACTCTCGGCCGAACACCCTACACACCACCATCATAATTTCGGTTCTTGCTTCCATCATTCCATCACCATACAAACATCACAAGTTGCAAATAAGGAGCTTTGGTGCAAGCGGAACGCGAAGGACCACTCTCGTTGGCTTTTATCCACGCGGTTTTCGTCACAACTCTTCCCTAGCCCCGAGCTAGAGGTATATCACGTAAAACTCATATTTAAGCTTGTTTAATGTGGTTAAAAAGAATTTTATCGGTGAAATATCGTTATCATGCGTTTTGGAACTTTAAAGTCTACTAAAATCATAAAAATGGTGGTTAATAGCGTATAACTTGTGTAAAAGTCGTAGGACTTGAAATTTGTGCTTATTGTGACCCGATCTATAATGTGGTAGCTCGAATCTTCGTTTAACCCGACTTTGTAAAATCATGTATCTTCACATAAGCTTGTTTTTGAAAGATACAAGGGTTAAAGGTGAACACTACCACATTTTAGAGACATGAACTTGTGAAGAAATATTTTACTTGTGTAAAAGTGGTTTAACCGGTAAAATGGTGTTTAAAACTAGCGGATCTACGTATCCGCAAGTGGTATCTTCAAAGAACCACACGTTTAAGAACCATGTATATTTTTTAAAGAAACGGATCTTACAATACTAAGAATGATATTTAGAACACACAAGTGTGTAAACACTTGTGTGACGCATATTTCGACAAAATGACTATTTTGGGAAAAATAACTAGAAGTTGTAAAGTCGGACTTCTCTAAAAACGAGGTTTTTACAAGATTGAAAGTACTTTATATAAAGATCTGCGTATATAAATGGGATTTATAATGTAGATTCGGAAAAACTACAAGTTCATGCGACTATGCAAATTTACATATTTATTGACTAGTTTGATGTGTCGGAAATTGCTTGATGAAATAAAGAAGTTGTTGAATTGATTTGTTAAAAGAAAATGATACGCTTGAAAGCGTGGCCACCTCCAGTTACAGAGGAAACTCTGGCGAAATTTTCTAAAAACCTAACACTTAGACTTTTTACACAACAAGTGTTACAACTATTTTTGGACATACTTTCGAAACATAAATTTCGCCAGCACTATATTTTACTAAACATTCGGAGGTGGGATTTTCACAAAGATTAACGTGATAAATATATTTGTCACAACACTGTTTATGATTATTTTTGTGAAATACATAAATATTATTTTAGGGTGAAAATAATGTTTACAAGCGTTAATGATTCCAAAACTTTGCGAACGTTTCCACAACATATAAGTTACACCGGTAATTACATTACCACAAGAATGATAAAACGTAACTTACGCACATGTATTGTATCCCCCATCCTTGGGAGGGAAAAATAACTATCAAGCATATACAAAATGTAACACGAAATAGTTGTCTAACTATTTCCCGCAAACATAAACTGTAAAGCTAAAGCACGGCCGTCCGTCTAATAGAATTAGCACTTGTAGGTCGTTGCACAGCTTACTGCTTCAGAGACGCTTGATAGAGTTTACGCATCCACTGTGAGTTCATGTCCCCCTTTTCTCTAACTGTTTTCAGTTTTCTTAACTGCGGGGGTGAAATACATGTTACTTTGTTTACAAGTACTTTTTACACGGTATGAATAACGTAAGGAGGTTTAGATCATGTGAATGGGTAGTTAGAACCCCGAGGGACTCGAGCGGTAGATCTATCTGGGTGTAGCGAGCCCAGCTCCCGGTCCAACAGAACAGGCCTCTCGGAGGACTAACAGAACGGATCCGGAGTGACTTGGTACCCAACGCAAAATCGGCTAGGGTTGTATCTTACTTACTTGCATTTCACGACATGCTAATGGCCTTGCAAACCATTGGTGATCACAAGTCCTCTTACACTGCTACATACCAGGAAACTTTTATACTTACAAGTGTTTTACTTACTCACTTGCACATGAACTCGCTCAACATTATTGTTGATTTTTCAACTCACATGTATTTCAGGAAATTAAACGGATTCTGGCACGGTATGAACGTTTTCCGCTGCAATCTTCATGAAGTCATCAAGGATTAGGGGTTGTGTTCTCTTACCTGGACAAGACACAATCCTTAACCCTCGTTTATGTTTGTTATAAGTTGTAATGTTTACTGAACATGGATTATGGTCGTGCGTTTAAAACAATGGTATTGTGTGTTGTTTTCTAAACTTAATGGATGACTTGCATGGTTTTTAAATTCATATAGCTTGTTATGATTAAGCTATGGTATTAAGAAGTCACACCAAAATATACCACGCTTCCGCAAAGCCAGGGTGTGACATACTTTAGATTAATTTTTATGTTTTCTAGTTTAGTTTTAATTTTCAGGATTAAAACACACTCGGGATGGTGAAGGATAACAAGGGAAACTTGGACCAGCACCCCATGCACGAAAACAGGGCCATCCGACGAAACTTTCTTCATTACAACAAGTTCAGCACGGGTCGTGCCCGCCCAACACGGCCCCGTGCTGCACAGTCTGCAGAAAATGCCCAGTTCAGGTAAACTGGACACGTGCCGTGTTCACCCAACATGCCCCCGTGTCCAGGCTTCTGTTTCTTTTGTTCAACTTTTTGTTACTGGAACCTGAACACGGGGCCATGCCCGGACACCACGGGGCCGTGTCCAGACGCCTAGTAACATAAAATTTTGCTTTTTCACACCTTTTACACATTCAATCAACCTAAAAACTTATTTTTGAGACACATTGAGGACAATGTGTAATTTAAGTGTGGGGGGGTGCTAAAACTTTGAATCTTGCAACTCCTAAGTACAAGCCTTACACAAAACTCTATTGGAACCGCTAATCACCCCAAATTTTTTTCAAAAATTTTCATTTTTTTTACTTGTCTAGGTTTAACTTGGGAATTTCAAATTCTAAAAAGGTTATATTTTTACAAATTTACAACCGATAGCGTCGTGATAAAAAGAACCAACATAAGAAAATTATGAAAAGGCATGACAAGCTTAGTTAAAATTTAATTATATATACTTGATCACATAAAAACCATTCCCACAAAAGTGAGTTTTGAGCCTTTATTGAGCATACAAATACATATCTTTAAACTAAATGCTCATTTTTCGTTTCTTGTGTGAATAGCCGCTTGGTTCTTACAACTCTAGAACTTGCCATGGCGATACATTCCTGGTCCTTACCAACTTAAACCCGAGTAAGTAAATGATGGAGGCATTAGGACTAACCATTTTTATTTCTACACCATTATTTTTCTTTTTCTTTTTTTACCACCTACCCAAAATCCCCCTAGTTAACCCCTTTGAGCCTAAACCTTTTCATTTCTTAACCCAAACCAAACACCCTTTCTCCCACCAAAACTTTTTTTTATTTTTAACCCTTTGTTTTAGTAACAAGCTCGGTTTTTCATATGGCTTTCAAAAAAAATGTTGATGATGAAGCAAAAGAAATAAACAAGCAAGTTCATTAAAAATAACTTTGTTTGAATCATGGCTTCATCAAAATAAAAATTGCAAAAATAAAAAGTCTTTCGAAAACCGACGCTTTTTACGCTTTTCGCCCTTTTTTTACCAACCACCTACCTTTAACCCAAGCCTAAACCTTCACCCAAAAGTCCTCTTGATATTTACAAAGGTATATAGTTAAAAAGGAGGAGGATTGATTGCTTGGCAAGCCTATGGTAGGAGTAAGTTTCATGCCGCTCTCGAGTGATTCACTAAAATACATCTTCGGCCGAGTGTTAAGTGATCCCCCGTGAGGTATGTGAATTTGTATATAAATAGAATTTTAAAGAGGCATGTTATGCCCTAATAAGTAATTTATCTTATGAAAAGTTTTAAATAAATCATGACGAATAGGATTGTAAATAAATAAAAATAAAACTTAATAAAGAATCTTGGAAATCCCGACACTCTATGACAAGCCCAAAAACCTTCTCTTCTACCCATTCCATTTGGGAGTGTAAAGCCACATTATAAAGAGTTTTGCTTGAGGACGAGCAAAGATTCAAGTGTGGGGGTATTTGATGTGCGCAAAATGCAACATATAAATTACATCAATTGTGGCATAAAACTAACCCTTTTTAAGTACTAATGTTGGAAAAACTGTGCTTTTGTCTTCCTTTTGTATTTTCAGGATTAAATGAGCTCAAATTTACAAAAGAAGCAAAAACGCAGCTAAATCTAACATAAATACAAGAAAAGGAACAAACGTGGCATGCCCGACCTCCCCGAAAGCATCTTCCCAAGCAAAACAAGAGAACAGAAGGCTGAACACGCCCCGTGCTCTGTGAACACGGGGGCGTGCCCAAGTGTCAGCATAAAAGACAAAGCTGTAGAAGCTTCCATCGCCCACCACGGGGCCGTGCTCAGTGGACACGGGGCTGTGGTCAACTATAAGATTCGCAGAATCCAGGCAAATCTTTATAGTACAGATATGCTTCTGCACACGGGGTCATGCCCAGCGGACACGGGGCCGTGGTCAACTAATGCAGACAAGAGCAATTAATGAAGACAGAGAAGAAGGATGGACACGGGGACGTGCCCGAGCTACTGTTCAGGCTATAAATAGGGGTGCTTGGCTCATTTGTAAACCATCCTTTGGCACACCACCTCTCTCACACTTCACCCACCACCCACCACCATCACAACACCATCATCCACCACCATCATCCATTGTCCATCATAGAGTGTGTGAGTCGTCTCGGGATCCAAGATTGATCGTAAGAGTTCTTGACAATCAAGGCCATGTTTGCCTAAGTCTCTTACATCAGTTGGTGAAGACAAAGTGTCTAGTGTAATACTTTTTATTTTTAATCTTTTCACACTTTTTACATGGTTATGTATTAATGACTTTAATAACTAGTTTCTTATGTTGAAGGTGATTCTTCCTTATCGTTTGTCTGTGGTGTCTTGGCATTATTTTACTGTCTATATAAAATAAAAGATTTTCACCATTCATATCTCCACGGTCTATATGGAGGTATGTTGGCTACCTGGTCGGGGGTTAAGGGAAAGTTTGGTAAGAGTCTTGCCTTGTTCAGTGTATAGATCCTACAAGGACCTGTGTCAAATTTAGTAGGACCTCCTTCAATACCCACCGGTATTGGATGGCGGGGGTCCAAACTCTTTGATCCCCTCATATGTAAGCTACTATTAATACTTTAACCCGGCTACTTAGGACTGTATCCCTGCTGACTCAGACTACTTAGCCGAGGGTAACGTCACCTTCAAAAGAGGGGCCTACCATAATATGCATTAATAACTTAATTAATTATCTTTCAATAATCCGACCCTTTAGGATTGTATCCTTGCTGACTCAAACTATTGTGTTGAGGGTAACGTCACCTTCAAAAGAGGGGCCTACTACAATAACTAAGATAATCTCTTAAATAGTGCAAAAGTGCGGAAATAATCAAAGGTTACACTAAACACGAGTCGGAGCCAAGTGATTCATCTTGTCTATCTGTTTTTTTCTTTTATGTTTATTTTTCAGCATTTTAGTTAGTTTTTATTTTTCTAGTTTAAAACATTTTTCTAAACTTTTGATTTGATTAGACGTTGAGGATAAACCGGTACTAAAAGCTCTTGTGTCCTTGGACGACCTCGGTATCTTGCTAACACTATACTGCGCTCACGATGGGTGCACTTGCCCATATGTGTGTTTGGTGTTAGTAAAATATCGTGTTTTATAAATTTAAAACTTGACTAACGTGTAAAAAGGGCTTAAAATATACTTAAATTTATATCACACTTTACGCACATCATATACCCCCATGATTTACAACACATTGATATTTTACAGTGTGAAAACCGTTTTTCAATCTTGTGATATTAATCATGTTTGTTCCGCCGTGAGGGTTTCGGCATATTCAATTAACATATTTTTGGTTTTAAAATTTTTCAATTTTTTAGGGTTTTTGAAATATGGTTTATTTATGTACAGAAATGAACAAACTCTCTGATTCAGTTACAGGGTTCAGCAGCCTCCTCCTCTTGTGTCAGGGTGCTCAGACACTCCTCTAGATGACATTTAGATTTCTTGAGCACCTGCACATTCAATGTATTCAATTACTTGAACAAGTTAGCCCAAGTCTGTGACACCCCAGGAAAATCTGGAAAACAACGCAACTTAACTAGCTTCCTCAGTAACCACGCGCTAAATTTCGGGATGAAATTCTCTTAACAGGGGGAGAATGTGACAACCCTCGAATTTACATGTAACCGTACAGTTTATTAATAATAATTAATGGGCTTGACGACTGTGTGGAATTACGTAACTGCTTTCTGATATCTGTGTTATATTTACATGTGCATGTTGACACACTAGTAGTGTACAGAAAAGTCATTAAATAGTCTGTTATGACTTCCTGAGTGTTAAAAATTAAAAACGTTGCAAAAATATATACATAGGACACGTTACGAATTAATTAAACACTTTAACGGATCAGTATCGAACCGAACAACCGAACTTTACCCGGAACATAAAAATATTGCCAAAGTCATTGTTTCTATTTTTCTGAGCCAGTTAGGGTCCCCGAACACCCTAACACCCGTTATAATTCATGACACACTAGTAACTAACTTAAATCCCTAACTACACATAACTAGTTACTAACTAATCAATTGAAACCAAACCAAATACCCCTCCCCCCATAACCAAATCGGTCCCATGTAGGGGACACATCCTTACACACTTGATTATTTTATTTAGACATGTTTAATATCTTGGGAGCACAAGATCCAATGGTTAATTAAGATAAATGGTCTATAAGTAAACCCATAAGTTCATATTCCATTCAAACACTTCACAAGAAAACTTGGCACTATCTCTCTCTCTCTTTCTTTGGTTCGGCCAGCCACAAGTAGCACCATCACCACCATCATTTGATCATCTTCAAGCAATCCAAGAACATCCATAGGTGTAAGAAGGTGAACAACGAAGCTTGGTGCGCTCGGAAGTTGAAGGACCTTCTCCATTCGCTATTAACCACCTAGTTTTCGCCTTGAATCTTCCCTAGCCTCGAGCTAGTAGGAAGTGACTCTAAACATCTTCTTGATCTATTCTAAAGTGGTTAATAAGAGTTTCGTCGGTTGAAAATCACTAACATATAAGATCACCAACTAAAAGTCTACTAAAGTGATGAACAAGGTGGTTAATGGATGAATATTAGTGTAAATCATGTAGATCTTGTGTGATTATGATTATTGGTTGATTATCTGATGTTTTACTGATTAATATTAATGTGTCATGTTGTTGTGGTCACTAAACTTGTTAACGGAATCGATCGAACACGATTTAGAAGGTTAAACACTGAAAATCAGAATCTGTCCAACTTTTACAGCCAACTTCAGTTGGCTGTAAACAGGCCATAAACTCAATGAAAAACCGATATTTTGAATCTAAAATATGTTATTATGAAATACGGTTCTAATGGCACCGGAATCGTAATTTTTGGACTTCGTTTACTATTTTTAAAGTATTAATTTGTAACAGCAACTTAAGCTGAATTTTGACAGCAATAAATGGGTGTCATACTTTCAGTCATAACCTGAGTTTTGTGATGAATCGGACCATGAAATTTGTACAGTAGATGAAAACCGATGCATTTGTAATTATCCCACTGGAATTTCGTAAATCGGACACTCGATGAATTTTTAATAAATTGTTCCGTGGACTGTGGTCAGAAATACATAAATCTGAGTTCAGTCCAGAATATGATTTTTTATAAAATATTGGTAATGAACCGGACCCCGATATTTTTACACAATAAAATATGGAACGTTTAAGACATCCTGTAAAAATTTGGAAATTTTTGGAATAATTTAACCATTTTATTAAAATGTCCGAAAACAGCCGGTATTGAATATAAATGCTGAAATGACATAAGTTGTGACTCGCGTGTCTAAATGTCGAGTATGCTATCTGTGAATGATCTAACATGTTATATATGTTATGTGCATTATCGTATGTTTGATTTTGAGTGGGGAATGGATGGGAAACTTAGATGGGCATAAACCGTTAAAATGATGCATGTCGTGTGATAGATACGTGTAGGAACTTTGTGTTCTATTTGAAAGCCACTAAATGACTAACTGGTAAATCATACTAGGACGTGATTGACCGACCTTGACTGTTAGCTATATTTGAGAATCTAACCGAGCAAACCGAGGTGAGTTCACACTTTTCTACAAAGCATGGTAAATTCCTGGTGGGAATGGGAATGGGTACAGGAATAGGGATTCCTCGTCCTTTGGGACGTGTTCAGGAATGTGGATTCCTCGTCCTTGTGACGTGTTTAGGAATGTAAATTCCTCGTCCTATTGGGACGTATTAGACTTACTGGACTAGAACTCTATCAACGAAGTCCCTCCCTTTTTGTATCGACTTAATCGCCGAGGCTATGGCGAGCGGGTCATTAGTTAATAGCGCTATTAGGTTTAACAAACCGCACACCATGCCAGTTGGACGGGTGTGTACTAATGGACTAAGGCACGTCGGTGGTGATAGAACACCGACGCTAGGGCACAATTGATTTCTTTTGTTAGTAGTCGATATGATAAACGAGTCTAGTAGTTTAAAATACTGGGGCAGCTCCCCACGGCCAAAGTGCCGGGCTGGATAGCCAGGGAAGGTGGACATGGGATGGTTAACTAATAAACATTTTCGAACTATGGGGTAACCCCCACGGCTGGACGGCCGAATGAGATTAAACTATGTTTTTGGAAACAACACTAAAATGGACAACCAACCGTGAACTCACTCAACTTTGTTGTTGACTCGTTATTACATGCTTTGCAGGTCGTTAGATGCTATGGAGCTTGCATATGGAGGTGGTCGTTGTGGGATGCGAACTGATATGTCCCGTACTTAATGAATAAACTTAATGAACATATTAAACCTACGTTTCGGACTTAAAACTTATGAACTATGGACTTATGTTTTGAACTTATGTTTTATGCTTCCGCTGTTAACCTAAAATCGGTTTACTTCCTTTTGGTCACCAATCGTATTGTGTTTGGTTTTATTAATTATGTTGTTCAATATGATTGGTGGCTCGATCCTGGTCATGTCATGCCTCCAAGCGGTGATACTCCGCATGGTGGATTTTGGGGGTGTGACAGATTGGTATCAGAGCCATAGGTTATAGTGAACTTGGTTTTTAAAAAAGGGGAAAGGTTTTGATAAAAACCAGACTATAACCAGTACAGTACTCAACGATCCACAACGACGCTTCGCTCCACGTGCAAGGCTCAACACACTAGGTGGTATGATTTGAGTTTATATTATCTACTTGCTAGATTACTTTTGCATAGTGTGATGTGATAGTATGCTTAATTAGGAAAGCAGCTTGTTGTCTATTAGCCCTATTGTGTTCTTTATGACACACAATTGTTTACTTGAAATTTGACAAACGGTGGTCAAATTCTTTCTTGATTTCTTGTCACCCCGCTACAACGACTGTTTATGCATTCCATCTACTCGCACGTTTACCTCGACATGACGTCGCCATCTGACCCTCCGTACAGCCGGTTCGTACGTCAACATCCGCGAAGACCAGACTTGGCTTGCACGAACTCGGGCTTAGGAGAACAAAACCCACGCATCCCGGTTGACGAACTTTATCACCTTCACCTGTCATCGTCGCCAGAAGTGAAGCAGTCACAGTTACACGCGTTTGTCGTTATGCAACACGAAACCTTGCCCTGTTTTGGACGAGTGATACACTCGCGCGACCGCGATGCAAAGAACTTCCCTTTTGTGCCATGCTGCCCCGCACCACTACTAGAGGTTACTTCTAGACAACAGATTAGCTGGTCAAATCCTTCGGTCATTGTTGTACCCCTGTCTTCACTCGATTCTTCGCATGAACCTCATTAATTCCCTATCGCTTCGATTGGCAACCGATTTAATGAAACACCAACAACCATACCACGATTTTCGCCAATCACAAGACTACCTTATTACCCTGTTGAATGGTTTATTCTTATTCTACTTGATTAGCTCCCTCGTATACCCCACTTAACGAATGGATGCCTTTACTGATGGGGTTGCCTTCAGGACATTCGAGGACGGAGTTACGGATCACATAACCTACAAGCGAACACGATGACCTATACGTCTACCCTACCCCTCCTACAATATAAGAGTCATATTTTAAATTCCATGATAGTCTTCTTTAATAAGCAGAATCCTTGCGCTAGCTTTTGCACCGACACATGATTGTTGATTAATGATATGTCCAGTTTCTACCATTGGCTTAGACCAAACCATCACTCTCTTACCACAGTAACATTACGTCCTCGCTTCTCCATGCTGAGGCATTGAAACGAACACCCTCTGGTTAAAGTTGGAAGGCTCGACTCCCGATCATTGGTGACCCCTCCTCGAAACCTTGAGAATGGTGATGTATTGTTGATACGATCATAATCTCTTGAACACGTTTTCGAGTCTTATCTTTGGAACCTTATGACTACGCAGACGTATTTTGGATTCATTCGCACGACCTAAGGAAACTCCTCTAAATTTGGTTGCTTACCGACTCGATAAACTGAAAACTCATCTAAGTTCATCGATCAAGGTGAATTATTTCCTCTTCGCATGTGGGGAGCCCGACAACTTTGATGGAATTTTAGTGAACCTTAACACTACAAACCTGTACGACGGTCATCCTCCTTCAGCTAGTTCTGGTTGTGCCAACCATATCGATGTAACACTCCTATCAGTGAACGACGTTGCGATTAGGATGGATTGGTCATCTCATCAGCAAGCGGAAATTCTTTGCAACGAAAAGATTGTCCGCATCCAACGGAAATTCTGGTGAAGAACCTCCCATGATTCAAGACGACAAGAGTGGTGCGGTCGTGGGCATCATCTCTTTCCTAAAGTCCCAGAAGTGTTTGCGAAAGGGCCACACTGCCATTTTAGCACTCGTTACTGACACATCAACGGAAGAGAAGAGAATTTATGACATCCCTATTGTACGTGACTTTCCCGAGGTATTTCCTGAGGAATTGCCTGGTCTTTCACCTCATCGCCAAGTCGCGTTTCAAATCGAGCTAGCTCCTGGAGCAGCGCCAGTAGCTCGAGCACCATATCGTCTAGCCCCATCAGAACTCGAAGAACTGTCTACGCAACTACAAGAACTCTTGGAAAAGGGTTTCATACGTCCTAGCTCTTCGCCCTGGGGAGCTCCAGTGCTATTCGTGAAGAAGAAAGACGGTACCTTCAGAATGTGTATTGACTACCGCGAACTTAACAAGGTGACCGTGAAGAATCGTTATCCTCTTCCACGTATTGACAACTTGTTCGACCAGTTGCAAGGGTCGAGCTATTACTCTAAGATTGATTTGAGATCGGGATACCATCAGCTGAGATTCTGAGAGGAGGACGTCTCCAAAACAGCATTCAGAACTCGTTACGGCCATTACGAGTTTCTGGTTATGGCATTCGGGCTGACGAATGCACCAGCAGCCTTCATGGATCTCATGAACCGAGTGTGTAAACCTTACCTGGATAAGTTCGTATTTTGTTCATCGACGATATTCTGATCTATTCGAAGAGTCAGGAGGAACACGAGCAGCATCTACGACTTATGCTGGAACTTCTTCGAAAAGAGCAGTTGTATGCCAAGTTTTCGAAATATGACTTCTGGCTTCGCGAAGTCCACTTTCTAGGCCATGTGGTAAACAAGGATGGAATTCATGTGGATCCATCTAAGGTTGAATCGATCAAGAACTGGCCTGCACCCTGCACACCAACAGAAATCCGCCAATTCTTGGGTTTGGCAGGATACTACAGAAGGTTTATCAAAGATTTCTCCAAGATTGCGCAACCTCTCACTTCATTGACTCAGAAAGGTGTCACCTATTGTTGGGGTGATGCACCGGAGTCCGCATTTCAAAACCTAAAGGATAGACTCTGTAGCGCGCCTATCCTCTCATTGCCTGAAGGCACAGATGATTTCCTGGTTTATTGCGACGCTTCCATCCAAGGACTTGGTTGCGTGTTGATGCAACGTGACAAGGTCATTGCCTACGCATCACGCCAACTCAAGGTTCACGAAAGAAATTACACTACTCACGACCTGGAGCTGGGAGCAGTTGTTTTCGCGCTTAAGATATGGAGACATTACCTGTACGGTACTAAGTGCACCATTTACACCGATCACAGGAGTCTCGAGCATATCTTCAAGCAAAAGGAGTTAAACATGCATCAACGCCGATGGGTTGAGCTCTTGAACGATTATGAATGCGCTATCAAGTATCATCTGGGTAAGGCCAATGTTGTGGCCGACGCCCTCAGTCGAAAGGATACTATACCTAAGCGTGTACGTGCTTTACAGCTTACCATCCAATCTAACCTTCCCGCTCAGATTCGTGATGCTCAGGTTGAAGCACTGAAGGCAGAGAACATCAGGGCTGAATCCCTACGAGGATCGAGGCAGCAGCTAGAACAAAAGGAAGACGGCGCTTACTATGTAAACGGACGCATCTGGGTTCCATTTTATGGCAACTTACGCGAGCTTGTGATGGATGAAGCACATAAGTCTCGTTATTCAGTACATCCTGGTTCGGATAAGATGTACCACGACCTAAAGACCACATACTGGTGGCCTGGCATGAGAGCCCACATAGCAACCTACGTCAGCAAGTGCTTGACTTGTGCGAGAGTCAAGTCTGAATATCAGAAACCATCAGGCCTACTTCAACAACCGGAGATCCCGAAATAGAAATGGGAGCAAATTTCCATGGATTTCGTTACCGGCCTGCCCAGATCACAACGCGGAAACGATACCATTTGGGTGATTGTAGATCGACTGACCAAGTCTGCACATTTTCTGGCTATCAAAGAAACGGATAAGTTTTCTACTCTTGCAGACATTTACCTAAAGGAAGTGGTGTCAAGGCACGGAGTGCCAACTTCCATCATTTCTGATCGTGAAGCGCGTTTTACTTCTGAACTGTGGCAAGCAATGCACAAGTCTTTTAGCTCATGTTTAGGTATGAGCACCGCTTATCACCCACAGACGGATGGGCAATCTGAACGTACCATCCAAACCCTTGAAGACATGCTTAGGGCATGTGTAATCGATTTTGGTAATGGCTGGGAAAGGCACCTCCCGCTAGTGGAGTTTTCGTACAACAACAGCTACCACACCAGCATCCAAGCCGCTCCGTTTGAGGCATTGTACGGACGCAAATGCCGATCACCTCTCTGTTGGGCAGAAGTTGGTGACAGCCAAATCACTGGCCCAGAACTTGTGGTAGATACCACCGAGAAAATTGCTCAGATACGACAGCGAATGGTGGCAGCTCGTGACCGTCAGAAAAGCTATGCTGATAAGGGAAGAAAACCACTCGAGCTCCAGGTTGGGGATCGAGTGCTACTCAAAGTCTCACCTTGGAAAGGTGTAGTCCGCTTTGGCAAACGAGGAAAACTCAATCCGCATTATGTCAGACCATTCGAAGTCGTTGAGAAAATTGGCAAAGTTGCCTACAGGTTGGATCTACCTGAAAAACTCAGCGGAGTTCACAACGTATTCCACGTGTCAAATCTGAAGAAGTGTCTGTCAGACGAGACCCTTATAGTTCCTCTCAAGGAACTCACAATCGACGACCAGCTACGATTCGTCGAGGAACCAGTAGAGATTACTGATCGAGATGTTAAGATTCTCAAGCACACAAGAATACCTCTCGTTCGAGTTCGTTGGAATGCTCGTCGTGGCCCAGAGTATACCTGGGAACAAGAAGACCAAATGAAACTCAAGTATCCCCAGCTGTTTAAGAAAAACGCAACCACTACTGAGGCTGAAGCTACTGCAGAATTTCGGGACGAAATTCCAAATCAACAGGGGGATGATGTGACACCCCAGGAAAATCTGGAAAACAACGCAACTTAACTAGCTTCCTCAGTAACCACGCGCTAAATTTCGGGACGAAATTCTCTTAACAGGGGGAGAATGTGACAACCCTCGAATTTACATGTAACCGTACAGTTTATTAATAATAATTAATGGGCTTGACGACTGTGTGGAATTACGTAACTGCTTTATGATATCTGTGTTATATTTACATGTGCATGTTGACACACTAGTAGTGTACAGAAAAGTCATTAAATAGTCTGTTATGACTTCCTGAGTGTTAAAAATTAAAAACATTGCAAAAATATATACATAGGACACGTTACGAAGTAATTAAACACTTTAACGGATCAGTATCGAACCGAACAACCGAACTTTACCCGGAACATAAAAATATTGCCAAAGTCATTGTTTCTATTTTTCTGAGCCAGTTAGGGTCCCCGAACACCCTAACACCCGTTATAATTCATGACACACTAGTAACTAACTTAAATCCCTAACTACACATAACTAGTTACTAACTAATCAATTGAAACCAAACCAAATACCCCTCCCCCCATAACCAAATCGGTCCCATGTAGGGGACACATCCTTACACACTTGATTATTTTATTTAGACATGTTTAATATCTTGGGAGCACAAGATCCAATGGTTAATTAAGATAAATGGTCTATAAGTAAACCCATAAGTTCATATTCCATTCAAACACTTCACAAGAAAACTTGGCACTATCTCTCTCTCTCTTTCTTTGGTTCGGCCAGCCACAAGTAGCACCATCACCACCATCATTTGATCATCTTCAAGCAATCCAAGAACATCCATAGGTGTAAGAAGGTGAACAACGAAGCTTGGTGCGCTCGGAAGTTGAAGGACCTTCTCCATTCGCTATTAACCACCTAGTTTTCGCCTTGAATCTTCCCTAGCCTCGAGCTAGTAGGAAGTGACTCTAAACATCTTCTTGATCTATTCTAAAGTGGTTAATAAGAGTTTCGTCGGTTGAAAATCACTAACATATAAGATCACCAACTAAAAGTCTACTAAAGTGATGAACAAGGTGGTTAATGGATGAATATTAGTGTAAATCATGTAGATCTTGTGTGATTATGATTATTGGTTGATTATCTGATGTTTTACTGATTAATATTAATGTGTCATGTTGTTGTGGTCACTAAACTTGTTAACGGAATCGATCGAACACGATTTAGAAGGTTAAACACTGAAAATCAGAATCTGTCCAACTTTTACAGCCAACTTCAGTTGGCTGTAAACAGGCCATAAACTCAACGAAAAACCGATATTTTGAATCTAAAATATGTTATTATGAAATACGGTTCTAATGGCACCAGAATCATAATTTTTGGACTTCGTTTACTATTTTTAAAGTATTAATTTGTAACAGCAACTTAAGCTGAATTTTGACAGCAATAAATGGGTGTCATACTTTCAGTCATAACCTGAGTTTTGTGATGAATCGGACCATGAAATTTGTACAGTAGATGAAAACCGATGCATTTGTAATTACCCCACTATAATTTCATAAATCGGACACTCGATGAATTTTTAATAAATTGTTCCGTGGACTGTGGTCAGAAATACATAAATCTGAGTTCAGTCCGGAATATGAATTTTTATAAAATATTGGTAATGAACCGGACCCCGATATTTTTACACAATAAAATATGGAACGTTTAGGACATCCTGTAGATATTTGGGAATTTTTGGAATAATTTAACCATTTTATTAAAATGTCCGAAAACAGCCGGTATTGAATATAAATGCTGAAATGACATAAGTTGTGACTCGCGTGTCTAAATGTCGAGTATGCTATCTGTGAATGATCTAACATGTTATATATGTTATGTGCATTATCGTATGTTTGATTTTGAGTGGGGAATGGATGGGAAACTTAGATGGGCATAAACCGTTAAAATGATGCATGTCGTGTGATAGATACGTGAAGGAACTTTGTGTTCTATTTGAAAGCCACTAAATGACTAACTGGTAAATCATACTAGGACGTGATTGACCGACTGTAGGATCGTGAAACGACCTAATGAGTCGATCAGAAGAGTGCTCAGACAGAATCAGAGGCGGAATTCATTGATTCTGTCTTTGTTTAGCTTGTAACACACTAGAAATACTATTTACTGTCTCTTGTATTGATCTCTGAAAGATTACAGACTTGGAGACACCTCGACAGCACTTCTGTGTCGGAAACTGACAACTGAACTGAACTCTCGAACTGATTACGCTTCAGGGTATTTATAGATATGAAGATTTCGCTTGAGCACTGTTCAAGCGAAATCAAGTCATGTAGATTTCGCTTGAACTTGCTTGAAGCGAAATCTTCAATAAACATCCCTTGAAGCGAAATCAACCTCTAAACACACTAAATTCTGATCTTTTCTCATATTACAAGCCTTAATCAATCAGTTCTAATCTAAGACTCGAACAAAGATGAAGTCGACAGACAACTGCACCAACAGACTCCCCCTTGAATGTTGACGGAATCTTCAGTGAGAGTCTTCAATGTGACGACTCTTCAATCTTGATCAGTCTTCTTCAGGACTTTCTCCTGGAATCATGTACCCGGATCTTTTCTCTAGCTCTAACTTCGTCAGACTCCCCCTTTCATCAAGCTGGGATTTTCAGTCTGGGATTAGCTATCACCTTTGAAATTAAATCCTGGCTTTTCCTCAGATTAAGCTCTCCACAAGTTCTGATGCATCTCCTGGCTTTTCATAGCAACAGGATCAGAAACCTTCATTTCTCCTACACACATCTCTCTACCAAAACATAAGTTTTCACTTAAAACAATAAGAAAAACTTACTAACAATAGTTACATCAAGTTCAAATTAATGACCTTGATTAACTAATCTTAACTTCTTTCTCAAATCAAATTTTTCAATTCAGCACACACACTCCCAAACCAGTTCATCATGTTCAGCACTTGGAATTTTGAAAATAAGCTTTTCAACATCAGTTGTCGAAAATCTTTTTGAATTTTTCAAAAAAAAAAATATAAAACACAAATGCAATAACAGAAATTAACTACAGAAATAAAAAATATATACAAACAATATTTTTGTGAGTTCGTGTAAGAGGATCATATCAGTTTATGTGACCAATCACTAGCACCGTTAAGCTTTACACATTTTATGCTTTAAACGATTCACGTAGATTGACGATATATTTGTCCTCTTAAACTCAAACTAAAAACTTTCAATCTGCTTACCGATACTTTAAGGTATATTTAGATAGCACTAAATTCTTATGGACCCCACGATCTTAGCATATCCCCTCATCATGCAATACACTATCTCAAGTAATGCCTTTAAACTTTTATCAACTGTGATTTGTGCGAAAACAAAGCAGAATGTTTAAACATTAACAATCAGGTCGATACTTCCGTATACGCAGAGAAAGTCCAATGTTTAAACAAAATAAGAAAATAAAAATAAGTTGAAGTTGTTTAGGCTTTAACCACCAGGTCGATACTCCCGTATACGCAGAGGTGATCCAAAGCTTAAACGAAACACCAAAGAAAATAAAGCAGAACGTTTAGGCAACAACATCCAGGTCGATACTCACGTATACGCAGAGGATGTCCGATGCTTAAACAAAATAAAGAAATAAAACAAGTTTAAATCTTAGCAAAATAAAATGCACAATCACAGCGACTTTTCAGCAAAGTTGTGAAAGTTCACAAACTTAACCAGTTTTATGTCTTTTGACAATCAGCGATTACTGAGTAGGCACACAATCAAGAAGGACAAAACTAAGTACTATGCTTTCGACCATGTTTCCCACTAGAACTAGTCTTTTTCATTTAAGTTTGTATCGTTATCGCAAATCTACTAGTCTAGCTGAGCCTACCGTCACATCTTTAGTGAGACCGTTTATCACATTTTAACTCTCCATTTCTTTAGCATGCTGTGACAGTCCAACTGATTTACTATCATTTCCTCTTTTATACAACAAAAACTCATTTTTAATTTTTCAATGTTTTTGACATTTTCAAATTTTCTAGTTTTTTTTTAAATTTTTACTCCCCCTAAAATCTAAAATATGTTTCAATTTTCGATTTTCTGGGAAATATTTGAAATCAAACTGTACAAAAATATGACAACTGATATCGAATTGCCTCAATTCGCCATCCACTTGGCATAAACAATCAGAACTCCCCCTCACAACAAACTATTTTCCCATTGTGATCTCAAAACACTTAAGTTTGTTTTAATCAAAATGGTTTTTCCGGAAAATTAGTTTTGTGTGACGTTTCACAAACATGGGGATCTTTCATCACTTTGTTTTCTTCAATCACTTGTAAAAACTAACATGTTTAAGATCAATCCACAAATATCACTTGTAGAAAATCAAGTACAACTTAATGTCCTTGATTTACCACTTGTAAGTCGAAATATCACATTAGTGAATTTCTCAAGAAATGTGCCGATTCATGTTCCACGCTTACCAACCTGGGAACTCCGGCAAGTCAGGTTTTTTCATTTAAACAGATTCACCCAAGCCTGACCGTTCTTGGGTGATTTTGAATTCTTGTTCAACAACGATGGAAAATTTTCATCATCCATTGTTAAACTAGAATTCTCAGTCTTTACCTCAACAACTGGCTCTTCTGGCTTTACCACACCAGATTCATTGCCTGAATGTGGCTTGTCTGACTTTGATGAGTCAGATTCATCGCCGACATGTGGCTCCTTTGTTTCCGAAGAAACAGATTCATTGCCAACAACTTTCTTCTTCTTTTCCTCTTTCGTCCTCAGATTTGTATCTGATGAATGCGTTTTGCTTGATTTGTTGTTCTTTGGTGAGCAAGACGATTTATCAGAACTTTTATATGTTTTACCAGTTGTATCCGAGGACAAAATCCTTTCCAGATACTCTCTGGCCTTCTTCCTCTTTTTCCTCAATCTGTCTTTTTGCCCCTGAGAAAGCTTTACTTTCGATTCTTGAACTTTCGGTTCTTGAACTTTACGTTCTTGAACTTTCTGTTCTTTGGGCTTGACAGAGACTGATTTCTTTGTCAATTTCTGAGATTTAACCCTTGATCTGTCATTTGATCTCCTTGGGCAATCTCTGGCAATGTGGCCTCTGATTTGGCAGTTATAGCATTTTCTTGTCTCATAACTCCAACTTTGGCAATTAACAGCAATGTGTCCTTGATAACCACATTGGTAACACACTCTGTTATCGTACCAATCACCATTTTCAGCCCAAACATTCAGATCAAAGCACTGTTTGGCTTGGTGATAATCCTCTCTCCTCCTGTAAACTTGATTTGGCCTTGAAACACTGTGGCCCGACCTGCACCACTTTTCATCAACTATTTTTGAATTTTCATTTTTTACTTTTTGTAATTTTTGATTGCGATTGGATGATCGATCTGATGAACTGTTATTTTCTTTTTGAACATTTTTCAAATTTTTAATTTTTTGTTTCTGTTCCACTTTCTTCTTTAAAGGTTTTTGCTTAGAGCAATCTCCCTTTTCGGTTGATTGTGGAACAGTTTTTTGAAATTTTTCTTTTAACTTCAAATGTAAATTCTTTTTGTCAATTTTTACTTTTTCATCATCAGATTTTTCATCGCAATCTTCAACTTTGACATTGTCAAAGTTTGTGACATCGTCACTTATTGGAACGGAATTGATCGGTTTTGGACAGGGGAACTCAGATAAAGTCACAAAACCTTTCAATTTCTTTTCAAGCTCATCAATTTTGTTCCTTGAATTCTCAGCTTCATTTTCAAGCTGAGATATTCTCTCAAGATGAGACTTGATAGACTTTTCATTCTCATTTTTCATGTTTTCAAGAACAGATTTTTCATTTTCTAAAACTTTTAACTGTTCTTGAAATTTTGTTTCATTTGCTTTCAAATTTTTGATCTCCAGCTTGATCCAGAAATCTTCATCTTCTGAAGATTTCTGTTTGCTTTCAAACTTCTTTTCTTTCTCTTTCAAAACTTTGTTTTCAGATGTCAAACTGTTCAAATTACCCAACAGTTTGTCATTTTCAGTTTTCAATTTCTCACAATTTTCTTTCAGAATAAGAATCTGCTTATCATCAGCTTGCTTCTCGTTTCTTAACTTCTCAACTTCCAGTGTCAAACTTTCCGCATTCTTCAAGAGTTTGTCATTGTCAATCTTAAAGTTGTCGCATTTTGAGCATACTGATGCAAAACTTGAAGATCCAAGCTTCATAGATTCTTCATTCTTTTGAACTTGTTCTGTCTCCATCTTGTATGTTCCTGCACAAAAGAGTTTAACGAAATCAAAAGGATTCATATTTTCATCAATATAATATTTCCTTTTAATATCATATTTCAAAATATTCTTTGTTGCAAGACACACACGAATTCTTCTATCTATTTCAGCAATTACATCCAATTCCAATTTTAGTAAATTCTTTTCCATCTCATTCAAAAATTCCTTTTTTTTCTTTTCTTCCTTACGACACTCTGCATGAACCTCATTAAAGAACTGATGTGGATTAAGCTCTTGGAAAAAATCTTTTTGTTTTAGCTCAACCATGAACTCATCCCATTTAGCAGGTAATGCAGTTGTCAATTTCAATATATGTTCATCAGTTGACATTCTAATACCCTTTCTCCACAAATTGTCCGTTAGAACTTTAAATCGTGTTTCCATCTCATCCAAAGTTTCATTCTTTTGGCACATGAAATATTCATAACTTCTTACCCAAACATCCACATCTACATTCCTGATCAGTCTCCGGGCTTTTCTCTCTCTATCTTCTTTCTCCAAAATCACCTGGCACTATCAGACTCCCCCTCACGATTTGCTGGTATTCATTTGTTCTTCAGCAACATCTGCTTTAGGATCAATGTCTGACTCAAATGTTGTTTACAAGATCATTGCCTGGCTTTTATCTAATTCTCTTGATCAGATCTCTTGATTCCTTAAGTTCATCAGCATCAGCAGCTAGCAAACTTTTAGATTCATGATCAGAGTCTGACTTTTGTAAGCTTTGAATGAATTAACCTGGCTCACCTGTAACAATCTTAACCCAGAAATAAATTTTCTAAATTTAACAATTAAAATTCACCAACAATCTGATATAATCAGATAACTCTCTCTCATATAAAAAACTAATGATGAACCAAATGTAGGTTTTTTAAAAATTGTAAGAATTTTAACAAACCTTTTGACATTTAAGATTCATTCCCCCTCACAACCAAATCATCATGTTTAGCACTTGAAATTTTGACAATCAGCTTTCCAATATCAGTTATCGAAAATCTTTTTGTATTTTTCAAAATTTATGCTAAAACACATTAAAATTTTTAATTTTTGATTATAAAGGAATGTAATAAAGAAATATTTACAAACAATATTTTTGTGAGTTTGTGCAAGAGGATCATATCAGTTTATGAAACATATCACTAACACCGTTAAGCTTCATTTCATTTTAAGTTCTAAACAATTTACCTAGATTGTCAGTATGTTTGTCCACTTAAATTTTCACACAAAGTTCAACTGATCCGAGATACGATATTAATGTTTTAAGCAACTTAAACCTATCCGTGTGTCCCACTACTTGAATATACTCCCGTATCCAGATCCCAATATTCAGTCTTACAGGTGAATATACCACAGATGATATCTGTCAAGGAAATAAATTATAGTACGGGCCGTGAGAGCTCAGGTCGATACTCCCGTATACGCAGAGAGATGACGGCTTCGACTTTTGGTGTGTCCCCTTTAGAGGATCTTTTGTTTCAACAGCCATGATTAGCATTTTTCAATGTTTCATCATTTTTAGCTGAGGGTGAGCTATATTTCAAGCAAATGTAAAGTATTCTCTGGGGACTAGGCCATTGCTTCCGCAAAATCAGAAGTCCCGAGATAATACCCCAGATATCACTGAGTATAAAGACCTAGTATCTCAGAATAAGGGACCTTTCAAACAAGATTTCAGGGGTTACCTATATATCCAAGTTTGTGTTAACCCACAGAACAAGCAAGTTTGAAATTTATGTTTATATCTCGTCACAATCTACTAAATGTGCAAAAACCTACTGACATATCCACAGTAAGATTGTTTATCACATATTTCCTTACATTTCTTTAGCATGTTGTGATAGTCCACTGATGTACTATCATTTCCTCTATTTGCAACAAAAACTCATTTTTTTAAATTTATCATGTTTTTGGCTTTTTCAAATTTTCAAATGTTTTTGGATTTTCTGAACCTTTTTACTCCCCCTAAAATGCAAACACATTTTAGGAAATTTGAAAATAAACTGTACAATAAAATGACAACTGATATCGAATCGCATCAAATCGCCATTCATTTGACATAAACAATCAGAACTTCCCCTATCACAAAACTATTTTCTCATTTAGATTTCAAAACACTTAAGTTTGTTTTAATCAAAATGATTTTTCCGGAAAATAAGTTTTGATAATATGATCATTTGTAGGTTCGGGGTGTGGTTCATCACGTTGTCTATTCTTAACCACTTGTAGCAGATCAAGTACAAATTAATGTCCCTGATTTACCACTTGCATGTACGCACCATCTATATCAATTATAAAAATTACCACATGTAGAACACAATACCACTTGTAGGAATGTTACGTCTACATCACCATTTTACCAATCAAAATGCCGATTCCTGCTTCTCACTTACCAACCTGGAAGCTCCGGCGTAGTCATACAACCTGTAAACATCCAAACACTATCAAAAATTTTCAACTAAAAATTTCAAATATTAGAAAAATGCCGATTCCTGATCCACGATATAAACTTGGGATCTCCGGCAAGTCTTAAGACTTTAAGGAAAGCAAAATTCCACCCAAGTCTTCTTTGACTTGGTGGCTTCCAATTCTTGTGCAGTAGGGTTGTAAGTTGCCTTTTTAGTTGCATAAAAATCTTTAACCCCCTTTACTTTCCCATCAAGCATTTTCTTGAAAATTTTCTTAACATTTTCATTGAATGTTTTTTCAATATCAAAATCTAAACCTTCAACTTAAACTATTGTTCAAGCGAAATCTTCACTAAATCTATTACATTTTCTCGTTCTATGTGCCCTGATCTATTCTAAATAGTCTAAGACTCGATACAAGATGAAGTCGACAGATGTAGTGCACCAACAGACTCCCCCTCAGATGTTGACGAGTCGACTATCGAGTCACACCAATACTGTGTCTTCACATCTTCATTCCTGTAACTACTGTCCACAGTTCTCATATACCAATTATTAAAACTTTCAAGATCATTGTTTTCTTTCTCATCAAAAACCATTGCCATCTTTCAAACACAACCTATTCAAATTTTACACAAACTTTCAAGCAAAATACCTGCAAACAACCTTCAAGCGAAATCAATATATCAACTACAATATCAATTCAAGCGAAATACTTCACTTGAATCGAAATCAGATATTTAATTTCAAGTGAAATCAAATGTGTGTAATCAACTCAAGCGAAAACACTATTTCGCTTCAACTATTCAATAACCTTTCAAGTTAAATCATACTTTTCAAGCGAAATACTTGATTTCGCTTCAACACACTTCAAGCGAACCTCAACCTGAAACTCCTGAAGCGAAATCTGATCAATTTTCAAGCAAGACCTATATTTCAAGCGAAATCAACCTCTCAGTTTCGCTTGAATCATGCTGACATCATCAAGTCGATCTGATTTTTGCAAAAAAGATCAAGTTCTAGGTCGAATTAAGATCTGAATCTTTCAAGGATTTGTTAATTCAATGTATCGCACACAATATATGAAAATCAGTCCATTTTAACCACAAAAACTTGATTAATTTTGAAAAGAAGGTGTAGAAGTCAGAATTTTCCAGCGAAAACGAGCTAAACGGTAAGAACTCTTCCTCCTGAGCTCTGATACCACATGTAGGATCGTGAAACGACCTAATGAGTCGATCAGAAGAGTGCTCAGACAGAATCAGAGGCGGAATTCATTGATTCTGTCTTTGTTTAGCTTGTAACACACTAGAAATACTATTTACTGTCTCTTGTATTGATCTCTGAAAGATTACAGACTTGGAGACACCTCGACAGCACTTCTGTGTCAGAAACTGACAACTGAACTCTCGAACTGATTACGCTTCAGGGTATTTATAGATATGAAGATTTCGCTTGAGCACTGTTCAAGCGAAATCAAGTCATGTAGATTTCGCTTGAACTTGCTTGAAGCGAAATCTTCAATAAACATTCCTTGAAGCGAAATCAACCTCTAAACACACTAAATTCTGATCTTTTCTCATATTACAAGCCTTAATCAATCAGTTCTAATCTAAGACTCGAACAAAGATGAAGTCGACAGACAACTGCACCAACACCGACCTTGACTGTTAGCTATATTTGAGAATCTAACCGAGCAAACCGAGGTGAGTTCACACTTTTCTACAAAGCATGGTAAATTCCTGGTGGGAATGGGAATGGGTACAGGAATAGGGATTCCTCGTCCTTTGGGACGTGTTCAGGAATGTGGATTCCTCGTCCTTGTGACGTGTTCAGGAATGTAAATTCCTCGTCCTATTGGGACGTATTAGACTTACTGGACTAGAACTCTATCAACGAAGTCCCTCCCTTTTTGTATCGACTTAATCGCCGAGGCTATGGCGAGCGGGTCATTAGTTAATAGCGCTATTAGGTTTAACAAACCGCACACCATGCCAGTTGGACGAGTGTGTACTAATGGACTAAGGCACGTCGGTGGTGATAGAACACCGACGCTAGGGCACAATTGATTTCTTTTGTTAGTAGTCGATATGATAAACGAGTCTGGTAGTTTAAAATACTAGGGCAGCTCCCCACGGCCAAAGTGTCGGGCTGGATAGCCAGGGAAGGTGGACATGGGATGGTTAACTAATAAAAGTTTTCGAACTATGGGGTAACCCCCACGGCTGGACGGCCGAATGAGATTAAACTATGTTTTTGGAAACAACACTAAAATGGACAACCAACCGTGAACTCACTCAACTTTGTTGTTGACTCGTTATTACATGCTTTGCAGGTCGTTAGATGCTGTGGAGCTTGCATATGGAGGTGGTCGTTGTGGGATGCGAACTGATATGTCCCGTACTTAATGAATAAACTTAATGAACATATTAAACCTACGTTTCGGACTTAAAACTTATGAACTATGGACTTATGTTTTATGCTTCCGCTGTTAACCTAAAATCGGTTTACTTCCTTTTGGTCACCAATCGTATTGTGTTTGGTTTTATTAATTATGCTGTTCAATATGATTGGTGGCTCGATCCTGGTCATGTCACGCCTCCAAGCGGTGATACTCCGCATGGTGGATTTTGGGGGTGTGACAAAGTCTGTTTGACCTTAGGCATCTCAACACAATAATCTTCATTCAATCTTGGAAAATTATCGTCGTTTTGAACAAACAACTTTTCATCTTTTACTTCATTCCTTTTAATTGAATCAGTTTTCTGCTCAGAACTAGGTTATGTTTTAACCACCCAGCTTTGACCTTTTTAAGCACTTCTTTTGTAAAAATGTGAATCATTTTGAGTGTTTTGATTTTCAACAACTTTTTTTCCAAAACTGATTTGGTTTCGTTGCATCGACAGTTGTTTTCCAACTTTGTGTTGCTCTAAATCTGGGTATGTGAGAATTCCAGGTTTGTCTTGAATCGAACCTATTCGGGTTTGATTTCCAAGTTTGATTCGAAGTAAACTTGTTTGTATTGTACCTCCAAGTTTGTTTTGAATCAAATCTGGTTGACCTTTGATTCACATCCTCAGATTTCTGTTTTTCAACATCATCAAACTTCTTTTTTGTCTCAACACCAAAAGGTTTCAGATTTTGACACTTGCGTGCAAGATGTCCAGTTTGGTCACATTTAAAACATGTTCTCTTTGAGACATCTTTGACCTTTGTTGTTTTTTCTGAGCATAGAACTCTTCATTAGACTGTCGTCTAAATTGGAGTTCTTTCACTTCCTCAGAACTTGTTCCGTGAACAATGTTCATCCTTTTCTTATAGTTTGGCGTTTCATTTTTCTTCCAATTCTGTTTCTTTTTATAACCCAACCCAGCCTTCATGTTTTTCTTTTTGTAACCAGGTTTGTTATAAAAAGTTTTGTGACTCTTTCCAGCAAACTTTGGAATCTCAGACTTTTCAATTTCAATCATCTTGAAAACTTCGTCAATCTTTTCTGAAATCACATTCTGAATCGGGACTTCAAGATCTGAGAGTAATTTGTGTGATCCAATCATGGTATAAACCAATCCTTTTGAATCATCATTCGCATTCTTCTCAGATTTTGAGTTTTTAAGATAACCTTCATGAAAACTTCCTTCATTTTCATCTTGTGATTTAGATTTACCTGTTTCAATCGACTCTTCTTTCAAAACACTTTCAACGACCTTACCTACCATCTCTGAATCACTAGAATCATTAGATTTGGAATAGGTTACGTCAATGTTATCTGGCAATTTTTTTTTTAAATGATCAACCATGTTGAAAGCTTTTTCCACCTTCTCGTCATCATAGAATGTGATTTTTTCCTCAAACAGTGGTGGAACCTGATGATATTCCGAGCCTATACCTTTCTTGTTTTGCTCAGAATCTTTATCATCCGGTTTTAGATTGAAAATGCGTTCAAGAACATATGATGAAGCGTGATAACTGTGTAATTTATTGTTATCTTGTTCTAAATCAGCTATTTTATGCTTTAGCTTAGCAACGTCTTCAATGTAAGAATTTACAACTTGTTGCTTGATTTCATACTATCGCTTAAGCGTATCAGATGTTCAGAACAATATTTCAATCTTGATTGAACAAGTTTCATTTGACTCTTCACGTCTTCATATGATTCTTTTGTTATGTGGTATGCAAGTTTTATTGAATCGTATTCCTTTTTCATTTCTTGAAAAGCATTTTCTTTTTGTAAACACTCTTCCGTCATTTTTGAAACTTTTTCTTTCAAAATCTCATTTTCTTTTTCAAAACTCTTGCATTTTTGTGTTAGCTTTTCATCATTATCTTTCAAAACTTTTTCTTTTTCTAACATTTCCTTGCATTTTTCTTTGAAAACTTTTTCGATTTTAGTGAATTCTAGATCCCTTATTCTGAATTTTTCATATTTTTCAATACAAGCACTGCACGTTTCCATGCATTTCTTGCACTGTTCATCAGTTTTATTTGATACTTCAGAATCAGTTGAGATGTTTACCTCAGTGATTGGCACTTTGGTCTTTTCTTCCGTCTGCTTCTGATCAGCTTTTTTTTCCTGTTGTTTCCCACCAGCACCATTAGCACCGATCTCTTCAACCGAACTTTCAACCTTCACATCATCTTCTTCTTTGTTCTTTAGATTCTCTTCATTCTGCTGTTCTTCAGTAACAACTTCTTTTTCTTGTTTCTGTTCTTCTTTTTCACCTTCTTCTTCTTTGACATCTTCCACTTTCTTTTCTTCAGCAACCTTCTTCAGTTCATCCACCAGATTTTCAACATTCTTCTTCATCCTCTCTTCATCTCTCTGTCTTAGACTCGCTGTCATGACATCTCTGATGATTTTATCCAGCTTTTTCTCATAATGTTTATCTTTCGCAACATTTGAATAGTACTCGCCGGATAGAGGGATTACTGCAAGAACATCATCAAACACCACTTCCTTTCGGTGGACAACTGGTTCACCTTTGTTATTGATATAACATTCTTGTTTCTTGTCATATCTTCCATAGTTCTTCGCTTCTTCGTATTCTTTCTCCATTTCTTGGATTCGATACCCAACAATACATCTCTCTCTGTATGTCTTCTCTTTCAGAATCTCTTCTTTTGTTTTCTCTTTCACAATAGCAACAAATGCACTATGTTTATTCGTTGATATAGTTTTGCCATGTGCTGTGAATGTGTAACCGACAGCATCCTCTTCTGGAAGTACTTTACTCCAGTCATACCCTTCATCATCTTGGATCACAACACATGCTCTTGACTTCTCTTTCTCAGAATTATCTTCAATTTGTTTCAACCTTGGTGATTCCTCTCTGCTCCTGTGATAGATCGTTTTTTGATAGTAATCCTCTTTAAACGGATTAGCGGTTTCTTCAACAGCAGATTTTCTGCATTCTCTTTTAAAATGACCCTTTTGCTTGCATTTGAAGCATATCACTTTTGATTTATCGAAACCCAGTTTTGTTGATGGTCCACAGATTGATTGTCTGCCAGTAATATCCATGAACCACTGAGCTCGTCGAATGCAGCTTGCTAAACACCATCTTAGATCAATAAGTTCCATCTCTTTTGGATCAATCTGGTTGTAATCTTCCTTTGTTAGTTCGGAATTTCCAATTTTCCCAGCTACCAGAACTTCGTATGATTCCAGAACGGATCCCAGAAAACTCATTTGCTGTTTAACAGCGTTGATGCTCATTATCGGAGAATTCTTCAGCTTTAAAGTGATGTTGCAGAGAATCTCATCAGGTTCTTCAGAGTTTGATGTTGTTGACAATGAATGATATCCTGGATTGTAGCTTGATGAGCTTTTCTGTGAGTCTTTCGTCTTTTCAACACTATATGCAGTCTTTGGTGATTCACTGACTGTCACCGAAGGTGCACTGCCCTTGTAGTAAAGACCGATATTCTGTTGATGCGAAGAACTGTTATCTTGCTTTGCTTCTACAGCTCAAGCTCATGACTTTCTATCTTTTCTATCAAAACATCAAGAGTAATTGTCAAACAACACATCGTTTTTCAAGATAAACACAAACGTTTGCCACTGATCAGCTCGTGGTATCGCTTCAATGATTTTGTTAATGATTTCTTCTCGTGTTTTTACAATTTCAAACCTATCAAGTTCAATTTTAAGGTGACAAAATCTTTCAATCATTTGTCTTACTGATTCACCTTTTAAACCATCAAACAAATCAAATTCTTTTTTAAGTAAAGCTATTTTGTTCTTTTTGATTTGTTTACCCCCCTCGGCTTTAACCCGTAAAGCTTCCCACACTAATTTAGATGATCCATCGTGATTAAGCAATGCGAATATGTCATCTCTAATCGACTGTTGGATTAGAGCAATCATTCTTTGTTCATGTGAGAAGTTCTTTTTGTCATCAACGGATAAGCTTTTGAGTGGAATTTCTTCGTTTTTATCATCGACTCGTCGGTCTACTGTATCCGAATTCCATGCAAAACCAGCTTTCGTGCGCATAAGCTTTGGCCCATTTAATGAATCTTTCTTTCCACCACGTATAATCTTCAATACTGTCAAGTTTTGGTGGTTTCAAATTGGTTTCGTAAAAATTATCATGATTAATGTTTTCAGTCATTGCTTTCGATAAGCTTTTTGGTGTGACAGTCGATGTTTCAGAAGATTCGGAAGTGAACGCCTTGTAAAATGTGTTGTAGAATTCTTCAGCCATGATGCTTGATTCGTTGTTTTTTTTTTCTTTTCTGTGTATCGCACTTTGAATTTGCACTTCGTTTATCACCTTGAATCACCTTCACACAAACAAATAATCGATCAGTTTTAAACAAACAATCAGTTGGATCGGATGAGTAACCGATCGGACGGGGTCAACGAAAGTCAATCGGATGGCTATGAACGAATGACTTTTGGATCGGATGACTCTGATCGGATGACGATTCGGTCAAACCACCCTTCGTTCAAATCAATTGCAATGGATCGGATGTCTTTTATGTAACGGATCAATTTTGTGTGATCGGATGGCAATCCGTACGAATCACCGTTCGTCAAATATTGGGCCGTTACTTTGAGAATGGATCGGATGACTTTTGTGAAACGGATTATGATCCGTTCGGATCACTCTTTAATGGGCCTTCAATTTGTATCGGATGAGTTATTTGGATCGGATTGTGAGCCGTTCGAATGGTCGTTCGTCAAATAGCAAATGTAATGGATCAGATGTGTTTTGCAATGGATTACTTTTTGGATCGAAGGGCAATTCATTACTTTGACACTTGATTGGGCCGCTTCCTTTTCAATCACATGGGCTTCAACAGTGGCCGACAAAGACTCGATTCACATGCAATCTTCACATACAAACGTTAATGCTTTTCAAACACATATTTGAATTATGAGCTATTGTATCAACTTTCACATTTTTTTATTAATTGGCACATGATGCACACTATCCCAAATTGGCTAAATGCCTTTTGTTCGATAAATTTTACTCTATCATTAAATGCAATGCAATGCAATGCAATTCAATTTTAATTGGACCGATAAGAGTCTAGTAATTAAAAGCAAGTGATTGTTAATGGGCTGATACTAATGAATGGCCGACAACTAATCTTGTATGTCACATGAATCTCTGACACTCTTTATTTGACTCACACTTATCAAATGAATATCAGACACTAATTGGGCCGCTTAACATAATCATGTGAAACACTAAGTCTGATGTAGTTTTGGATCGGAGGGACATTCGTTCGGACGTGGTCAACAATTGTCAACTATTACTAAACACCTTCGATCGCATGTACCTTCGATCGGAAGGTCGTTCGTCAAATGTCACCTTTTTAATCCCAACTGTTAATCAACATCACATGGGTTTCAGCAAAGAAACAATATGATTGGGCCGATTATTATTAGGTCCAAAACAGTCTGACAATACACTATTGTTTTATGAAATAAGTAAATAGTGTTAAAATGAATCACGTGATACTTTATCAAATCTCAACTTGAATGGAACCAAAACAGACTTTTCAAATGACACCTATGCAGCAATTCACATGCAAATTTATTACTTGGCAGACAAGATTGATATATTTAAAACATTATTGGACCGATAACTATGATGGGCCGATGCAATTGATATACTCACGTGAATAGTCTGACAAGACTAAAACATAATTGGACCTTTTATATTGCAATTAATGGGCCATGTGTGTGACAACTGTCAAAATTTCATGTATCCGTACAATACCTAAACAGTAATTTATGACTTAATGACTGTGCTAATTTAAATTAATGACATGAATGCTTTCTAATTATTGTCATATACATACATGTGCATCACATATTGCATAATGTCATATCATTATTGCATGCAACACTTTATTGATTCAAATGATGCGTGAAACAAAGTTAGCACATTTATTAGACAAATCAGAAAATGATGACGGAAGTTCAGTACTTAGACATACATGGTATTGAGACACAGAATGAGCCAGAAAACAAGAGATACACTAGTATAGTGTGTAGGAAAGTAAGGATCATAAAACTGCTTTCCTAGTGATAGTTTAAGTGCTAGAAAGTGCCAAAAACTCACATAAACTGCAGAATTCAGCAAAAATCAGCATTTAAACAACTAAATATTATGCAGAATTATGGTTAAATGGTCCAGAATGCTTTCCTAAGTGTCGGGAATCAAAACTGTCACAAAAGGTAACATAAAGCACACTAAACTGAATAGTTTAGCACCTTAACGAACCAGTAACCAACCGGACACTAACCGAAACACCAAATTTTCACTAGAAGCATTGTTTTACCATTTTCGAGCTAGTTATGGTCCCCGAACATCATAACAACTTATATACTAACTAAGCCATTAGATTTCAACTATTGTCCTTAACATTCCATTACAACCTAATCTACACCCCCCCCCCTTATTTACGGTCACTATAAGGTGGCCCACCCTTGATTTTGTGTGAATATTTTAATGGATCTTGTTATATCTTTTAAAAACATATTACATAATAGATAACATTGTGTTGGAAATTTTATATAATTAACCACAAGATCATTCCCTTCTCAATCTCAAACACACCACACTTGAACTCTTCTCCCTCTCCTCCCTCTACCTTCAGCCGAGAACAAGCAAGACCACCACTACCATCTTCACTTCATTTACATCCATTCTCTAGTGATCACAAGGTGTAAGAAGCTCGGTAAAGAAGCTAGGAGCCATTGGAAAGTGAAGGACCTCTTGCATGTGCTTTTAACCACCAAGATTGTCATCTTCATCTTCTTGAATCTCATCCCTAGCCTTATGCTAGTAGTAAGGTCCTTCTAATCCCATTTTACATCTTATTATGTTGGTTAAAAGATGATATAAGTTGTTAATCAAGAAGAACACTAATGATCAAGAACATAATCTTCAACATAAGACTAAAAATCATCATGATCTATGTTGTTTAAGTGTTTACATGCTTCTTGATTGTTGATTGCTTGTGTTAATGATGTTAAACATCATATGAAACTTGCTAGATTGTGATTAAAGACAAGATCTAGCAAGATGAGTGGATGATCTTGTGAAAGACCAAGATGATCATACTTTATGTAAGCATGAACTTGAAGTATGAAGTGTTTTTCTTGAATGATGATGATCAAAGTATAATATAAGTCTTGTAAATATGTGATTTCAAAAATGATTTTCTCAAGAAACTAAGTTAAATTACAAGATTTACATAACCATGGTTTTTAAGGAAACTAATCACATTTTTAGTGGTTAATCAAGTGTAGAAACATATTATTAACAAGAAAAACTCAAGAAGAAATATTTTTAGAAAATCAAGTTACAAGTTGTAATGTCACGGCCCCCGTCCCGGTGTGACCCGGTCCAGGAGCCCCGGGACAGAAACCCGTGGTAGTTATTATTTGAGTTGACAGCGGAAGTTTAACAGGATCTTTTGAAACTTGAAAATGACCGATTATTTTATTTCATAATTTGGGACAAACCCCGTAATTTACAATAGAGGAATTTCACGAGGAAATTCCCTGTTTACAAAACATGTTTATTTATTTACTGAGCCACCACTTCAAGCTTTATTAGTGTTCCGTAGCACTTTTCCTTGATTCACAGTAGGTCACCTGAAACATGTTTAAAAATATTTTATCAGCGGGGAAATACTGGCGAGTCATCCAGGTTAAACAAAACGACACATTAGTTATAAATTACAGCTTAAGAGTGATTACATGGCTACTATCTTATTTTTATTTGGCGCCGTGTCACACCCTGGTGACGATGGTCATACCACTATTAGGTCATTTCACCCAAGTAGTGATGATTATCACTGTTAGGTTGATGAACCTAACCGTGAGAAATTAGTAATGTGCACAATACCCCCACTAGCCAGTGATTCAAGATAACCAAGAATTAATCCCTGTAATTATAACTAGAAAACATTTGGGTATTGTAAAACACTTTTGATAAAAAGAGAATGACTCACATTGCAAGTATAGTCGGGCAGAGTTTAGCCTACCGATAAGCCTGATAACCTAATTTAAACAACAATGCATACGAAACTAGGTCAGTAACTTAATGCAACATTTACGATAAGCTCACGAAATCAAAACCCTCACGACGAATGACAAAGTATAGCCCTGATTTGGGCAGCACTTAAACATCCATCAGATCGGTTTCAATCAATCGGACATTATATCGTAGCAGTGATCGAGTTAATACCCTGTAATCGTAGCAGTGTTTCCCTACTTAGAAATTCGAATTTGAGCAGTTTCTTTCGTTTTTTTATTGAAATTTCAAACACAAATGAACTGCTCATGCACCAGCAATTTATAGCAAACTTTTTGGTTTTACGCGGCCCGCGTAAACCCTTGCTTCACTCTTACGCGGCCCGCGAGGGCCACCTAGTCTACAACTAGGGCTAGCGTGTCACACCTAGGTGCGCCACGTGTCTGACACGTGGCCTGTTCACTTATCTGGAGACATTTTAAGTTGTCACGGTCCGCGTAACCTTATCTTAAGGCTTATGCGGCCCGCGTGAAACCAGAAATCTGATTTTTCTTGATTTTTGTTATGGATTAGGGTTTTAGGGGTCCGGGATACTACTTACGGGTCGTTTATGGACAATTTTGCAGGTCCTTACATCCTCCCCACCTTATTTAAAATCTCGTCCTCGAGATTTATTGAAATAAGTGAGGATACTTTCGCTTCATTTCCGATTCCAGCTCCCAGGTGTATTCGGGTCCTCTTTTTGAATCTCACTTGACTTTGACCAGTACCAATCTTTTGTGTTTGAGAAACTTAATCTTTCTGTCTTCTATTTAGAGTGGTTTCTCCACGAACTTCAACTTTTCATTCACCTGTATGTCTTGAAGAGGGACTACCAGTGATTTGTCCGATAGACATTTCTTGAGGTTAGATACATGAAATACATCATGTACTCCTGCTAGTTCTTCTGGTAGTTGCAAGCGATAGGCGACCGGTCCTATTCTCTGGATTACTGGGAATGGTCCTATGTACCTTGGACTTAGCTTTCCTTTCTTATCGAACCGAACTACTCCTTTCCAAGGAGAAACTTTCAAGAGTACCTTATCTCCAACTTGAAATTCTAGTGGCTTGCGTCGATTGTCTGCATAACTCTTCTGGCGATCTCGAGCCGTTTTTAGTCTTTCCTTGATTTGAGTGATCTTATCGTGGTTTCTTGCACGATCTCAGGACCTGATAATTGGCTTTCTCCTATTTCTGCCCAGCAAACTGGAGTTCTACACTTTCGTCCATACAGTGCTTCGAACGGGGCAGCTTTGATGCTAGAATGATAACTATTGTTATAGGAGAATTCAATTAAAGGCAAATGGTTGTCCCAGTTTCCTCCAAAATCTATCACACATGCCCTGAGCATGTCTTCCAGGGTTTGGATTGTGACAAACCGTGATTTACGGCTCTTAATTTCATGATTAACGCAATAATAAATAGCGTTTACAGCGCAAATTAACTTAATTAGACCTTTGGAGTGCCTAGGAACGTCTATACAACTTTACAGTGCGCGAACGGTGGTTTACAGAGAAACCTCCGAAACGTTAAACGGCAATGGATTGAAACCGAACAGGATACTGACAACGCCGACAAATATTAAATTCTTACGATATATTTTAGCTCCGTAATGAAATTTTAGCAACTACAGTCGAAACCGGATTAGAAAATGGATTAAAAACGGCAACGATACAATTTTTCGCGATTATTACCGTGACCGACGAACGGGCGCGCAAACAACAACTACCGACCGTATTTTTGGGTATTTTAATTTTTGACGTTAAACGGAGTTCAGGGTTTTGACAACGGGTCTCGAAGGAATTACGGGCCACTTACACGTAAGATGGACTTGTGGGCCCTGGGCCCAAGCCCAACACCCACAAGCCTAAACCTACACATAGAGATTTTTTGCTATCAAAATCTTATAAAATCCTATAGAATCTCAATAGAATCTCGATAAAATCCTGACTAAATCTACAAAATCACACAAGATCTCTTGAGAAGATCTCCATATTCTCTATAAAAGAACCAATACCTTCTCATTTTTTTTATCATCTCTCTCACTCTATTGCACAGACTCTAAGTCTGCCTTACCCTCCCTCTCGATCTCTTATACAGAACACACATACAGGAACTCATTCAAACCCTAGCACACACACTCACCTAACACACTCTCTCTCTCTCGGCAGACACCTAACCGGACTCCGGCCGACACCGGCGGAGCTCCGGCAGAGACCATCGGAGGCGGCGGCGGCATTGTGGTGCCCTCGGGAACTCGTACGAGCAGAGAAACAGAGATCAGAGGTCGGAGGAGGGACACCAACCGTAGATCCGGCGTCGGTTTGTCCGGTCAGCCACGAGCACAGCCCCCCCCCCCCCCTTTTCTTCTTCGGTAAGTGGTTTAACCCTCCTCCATCCTTCTTCTTCTCCTCGATCTGTAACAGATCCGTGTTGATCCGGTCGAATATTTGTAGTTCCAGGTAGTGACGAGGATGATGATGATGTGGTTCGGTCAGATTTAGCTTTGGTTCAGTTCGGGTCGGGTCGCAAGTTTGGGTCTCGGCCTGGGTTCAGTCAAACCGGTCAAAATCAGCGGCTTTGGGGTTTTAGCTGGGTTCGGTCAAAGACGGTCAACAGCTCGGTTCGGGTTTCGTGAGGCGAGTAAACAAACGGGTTCGGTTCGGTCAGGTTCGCGGTTTATAATTCGGGTTGACTCGGTCAAACCGAGTCAACTCAGTCGACAGTCCAGTTCGGGTCAGCCGATTCGGTTCGTGGTTCGGGTTGACTCGGTCAAACCGAGTCAACTCAGTTCAACTCGGTCAACTCAGTTAACGGCTCGACGCAAGGATTGGTAAAGATTTTACGGCACAATACATTTCATTATTCTTATAATCTTATTTATTTCGTGAACGAGCTCGAACCGATACAAACTAGTGCTTAATTTACATTTTGTCGCTTTTACGAAAATTATACATATTGATATTGAGAATATTGTTGAGTTTGACAAAATATATCGACACGTGGTTGTCGGGGGCGTCCAAAAACAGCGGAAACTCTGCCTGTTTTTCGAGAAAATCCGCAAACACAAAAGGCGTTTTATTATCGGATTCAAATAATCTTTTACAAAGACGACAATTTGGATATTATTTCGATAATGCTTTTATAAAATAAAACATGAAATAATATTTTCAATTCTTTTATTACTTTCGACAACTCCTTTATAAAGTCAATATAATTATTTATATTGTTTCAAACGCCGAACACACATTCGTTTATAAAATAAATATAGTTATATATTTATTTTCAAACACGACAATCCGACGATTCTTTCATGAATATGACTTTTTATATTCACGTCAAACGCCTAAATGGCATAGACATACACTTTGATAAATATCATACGAGACGTATATATGATACGAATTGGCTATACGTTATTTTCATACAAACTTTTGTACATACACGTACGATTTCTCGAGACAACTAACGCGATTATATCAATATATTTATATACTTTTATATAAATATTCATATATTTTAAACCTCACGAGAACTAAGTCTTTTCGAGACTTCTTAAATACCGACGAATAAACGAATTACGCAAGCATAACTTTTTCGCTTCTTTCAAGTTATCACTTACCGTCAAATCGTTCGGTTAACGATTCGGTAGAGCTCGGTGACACGTAGACTAGTTACCGCTTTTATATAGAAACTTATTAGATATTCCGTGTTAGGAATATTGTAGAATGCACGCTAGCGAGTCTCATTTTGGAAACGACATCACGGAGTCGTAATTAGCTAGCTTTGCACAGGAATATTCAGGTGAGTTCATAACCCCCACTTTTTACTGTTTTACATTTTTGTAAATTTTTTCGGGGTGGAAAGACATGCACGTTTTGCAAAAACATACAAAGTTTTGAACAAACGCAAAACTCGTATTTCTAAATCATATTACGAAGGGATTTCGAGGAACACAAATGATTTACGAAAGGTTTATACTAAACATACCGGTTTTCAAACAAACGTATCTTTCGGAATATGCATACCCACGAATTCTAGTTTTCTAAACTACGGGTAAATACAAGAAGCACTCTTGGTGAGAACGAGTACCAAGTATGATGCAAATGCTTATTTTTGAAATGTGAATGAATTTCGGTCAGGGTGACCAGGGATTTGGTCAGGGTGACCAGGGATTGGGTCGGGGAGACCAGGGATTTTTTTTTTACACATGGTATGTTTAGCGTAAGGAGGGTTACTACTTAGATCATGTGAGTGGGTAGGCGGGAACTGGAGGCCATTAATCCTCATTGTAGGACCGAGGGACAGGAGCGGTAGATCTATCTGGGTGTAGCGAGCCCAGCCCCCAGGCCAAACAGAACGGACCTCGGGGTGACTTTGTGCCCGACGCATAAATCTGCTAGGTTTGAGTCTTCCTACTTGCACTTCACACATACCATTGGCTTTGCAAACCATTGGTGATCTCTTTTTCCTTATTTGCTACATACCAGGGACATATATACTTACAAAAATACTTGTTCATACAAATTAAATACCATGTTTTATACAAATTCAAAGCATAGGATTATGCGGGTATGGAGTCAAAGTCAGGGTGGGCATTGACGGTTATACGAACATTACAAATACAAGATTTTACAAATACATGGTCTTTATGAACATACTGTGTTACAAACACAACGTTTCCATATAACTTGGCAAGAAAATGATTTTTAAATTCATTTTCTCAATACTATTTCAAAAACCGGTTACTCTAAGGACTTATTTCAAATATTTCACAACTCAAAAGATTTATTTCAAATCTTTCACAACTCAAAAGATTTATTTCAAATCTTTTACAAACAAACTATGAACTCGCTCAACTTTATGTTGACTTTTTCGCATGTTTCTTTCTCAGGTTGCTTTTCAAAGTCAAGGCACGGTTGGAATAGGAGGACCATCGAGGATTCGAGTACTTAGCAGGCGTTCAGTTTCTAGAAGTCTTTGCTTATTTGCTTCCGCTGTGCAATGACGATACCAGTCCAGTCACGCCAGCTCTGATAATTTCGGGGTGTGACATGGATCGTCCTTTCACTTTGTCCGTCTGTCTGGGGATGATATGCAGTACTTAAATTTAGTCGGGTTCCTTGCTTCTTGGAAACTTGTCCAAAAATGTGAAGTTAAACGACTATCCATGTCCGATACAATGGAGAGTGGGACTCCATGTAAGGATACTACCTCATCTACATAAAATTTTGCTAATCTTTCCATGCTAAAGATTTCCTTCATGGGTAGAAAATGAGCTGATTTGGTTAATCGATCCATAATTACCCAAATTGCGTCATTACCCTTTCTGGTTTTGGGCAACTTAGTAACAAAGTCCATGGTTATTAGTTCCCATTTCCATACAAGCATTTCTAATGGTTGTAATAGACCTGAGGGTTTCTGGTGTTCTGCCTTAACTTGTGAACAAGTTAGACACTTAGATACATATCTAGCTATGTCCTTTTTCATTCCTATCCACCAGAAGTTATTTCTCAAATCTTGGTACATCTTATTATTACCAGGATGCATGGTATACCTAGATTTATGGGCTTCTTCTAAAATTTTATCTCTTAAGTTTCCTTGCTTAGGTACCCAAATCCTTTTCTTGTGGAATCTCCAAATTCCATCACTTCCTTGCTCTAATTCCTTTATTCGTCCTTCATTCCTTCAGCATCATCCTTGATTGCTATTTCCAGAATATGTTTAAGTTGTTTCACTAAATCTAATTGTAAACTTAATCTAACAGCACAAACTCGTTTTTGCTTTTCATGATACTTACGACTTAGAGCATCCGCGACTACATTCGTTTTTCCTTCGTGATATTGGATATCACAGTCGTAGTCACTCAAAATTTCCATCCATCTTCATTGTCTTATGTTTAATTCTTTTTGCCCAAATATATATCTTAAACTCTTTTGATCTGTACAAACAGTAAACTTACTTCCATACAGATAGTGCCTCCAAATCTTAAGGGAAAAAATTATCGATCCTAATTCTAAATCATGAGTCGTATAGTTTTCCTCGTGCTTCTTCAATTGCCTTGAGGCATACGCAATTACCTTTTTGTGTTGCGTCAGCACACATCCTAATCCCAACTTAGAGGCATCACAATAAACTTCAAAATCTTCTGTCCCATCTGGTAGGGCAAGAATTGGGGCGTTTGTTAACCCTTGCTTTAAAGTCTTAAAAGCCTCTTCTTGCCTAGGTCCCCATTCAAACTTAACTGATTTACAGGTTAGCTTAGTTAATGGCACAGCTATTTTGGAAAAATCCTTAATAAACCGTCTATAGTATCCGGCTAACCCTAGAAAACTTCTAACTTCCATAGCTGATTGCGGGACCTTCCTTTTGGTGATTGCTTCTATTTTGGAGGGATCTACGTGAATACCTTCGTGATTCACCATGTGTCCTAAAAATTGTACTTCTTGTAGCCAAAATTCACACTTCGAGACTTTGGCGTAAAGCTTCTCTTTTCTTAACAAAGTTAAGAGTGCATGTAGGTGCTCACAATGCTCATCCTGACTTTTAGAATAAATAAGTATATCGTCGATGAAGACAATTAAGAATTTATCCAAATACGGTTTACAGATCCTATTCATCATGTCCATAAATGCTGCAGGAGCATTTGTTAATCCAAAGGGCATGACTGTAAACTCGTAATGACCATACCTAGTTCTGAAGGCAGTTTTAGGTATGTCTTCTTCTTGTACCTTCAACTGATGATATCCGGAGCGTAAATCTATCTTAGAAAAATATCTAGCTCCCTGAAGTTGATCGAAAAGATCATCAATCCTGGGTAATAGGTATCTATTCTTAATTGTAACCTTATTTAATTCCCTGTAATCGATTCACATTCGCATTGAACCATCCTTCTTTTTCACAAAAAACACAGGTGCTCCCCAAGGGGATGAACTAGGTTGTATAAATCCTTTGCTTAGTAATTCATCTAACTGCTTTTTTAATTCTAACATTTCGGTGGGTGCTAACCGATAAGGTTCCTTGGCTATCGGTGTAGTTCCAGGAATTAGATGAATTCTAAATTCTACTTCCCTATCGGGTGGTAATCCAGGTAGTTCTTCGGGGAATACATCTGGGTATTCTGATACTACAGGAATTTCCTTAAGTTCCTTACCTTTAGTGTTAATGATTACCAAAATCATATACACTATTCCATGTTTTCTAGAATAACTAGCAACTTTCACTACAGAACTGAACTTCATTGGCTTTTGTGGCTATCTCCTGTAATCACCACTATTTCTCCTATGGGTGAGTGTATTTCTATGGAATTCTTATCACAGAGGATTCGAGCATGGTTGGCTACTAACCAATCCATTCCTAACACCACATCGAATCCGGCTAAGTTCATAGGTAACAGGTTTGCAGAAAATTTATGGCCTAAGAGTTCTATCTTTTCTTTTTGCAAAACCTTATCTATGTGAACCGAATTACCATCTGCGGTTTCTACCGTAAAAATTTGTCTAAGGTTGGTTAAGGGTAGGTTAAGAGCTTGGAAGAATGAAGTATTTATAAAACTTTGGTTTGCACCAGAGTCAAATAATGCTTTTGCATAAACATCGTGAACTAGGAACGTACCAGCTATTACATCTGGGATGAGTTTTGCTTCTTGGGTAGTTAACTGGAATGCTCTTGCATTCTTTTTGGTAGTTCCTTCGGCAGGTTTGGCTTTGTTGTTAGCTGGTTTGACCAGTTTTGGGCAGTCTGGTCTAAAATGTCCAGCTTCTCCACAATTGAAGCAGATTGTTGATTTCTTCCTTCTGCAATCTTCTTCTTGGTTCCCCGGAATTTTGCAGAAATTGCAATACCCTTTGCATCTTCCAAAATGCTTTCTTTTACAAGTACTGCAAAATGGAGCAGTGGGAGATTGCCCAGTTCCCTTTTTCTTGAAATTATTATTATTACCCACACGGAATCCTTGGGTAATCTTTTGGGCCACTTCCTTTTTCCGATTTTCTTCTCTTGTGCGTACCAGTCCGTCGGTCAAAGTGTTGGCTAATTCCACTGCATCGTCAATTGTGCGAGGTCTAGCAGCTTTAAAGATATCACAGATTTCGCCAATCAAACCCCAAATATAGCGAGATATAAGTGCCGGTTCTGGCGAAGCCAGGGTTGGTACAACTCTAGCATATTCGAAGAATGTCGAAGTATACCCTCGACAGTCAATGTCCACCATCCGGTGGTTCAGGAATTTATTTGTCATTTGTTCTTTTTCATATTCAGGGCAGAATTTCCTTTCCACCAAACTTTTAAATTCTTCCTAATTCATGGCATAGGCCGCATCACTTCCTTTGGCTTGTAGTACTGTGTTCCACCATTCGAGTGCCCCTTCTTTAAAAAGATGCGACGCGTACATGACCTTGTCTTCCTTGGCACATTTACTTATTTTAATTACTGCTTCGGTTTTCTCTAACCAACGTAGTGCTGCAGTTGCCCCTTCATTGCCTGCAAATTCGATTGGTTTACAGGCAATAAATTCCTTGTAAGTGCAACCAGGCGTTGCAGTTTTCATTTTCTTAAGAAATGGTGCTTGCACCACATCATCATTATTATTAATGTTGCCACCTCCATTTACACTATTACTGAAATTGTCGCCGTGAGTACGTTTGCTGGGAATAATTGGTTGAGGTTCAACTGGATTTCGGGCAGCAGCAAGGATTGCTGGAATAGCATTGGCTATTCCTTGAGCAACAATATTTTCTATATCTTGCCTATTAAGAAATTGATCTCCAATGTTTTGCTTAGATTGGTTAACCTCAATAGCTGGTTCATTACCAGCGTGTTCCATCTGGTAATTAATATATATAAATTATTAGCACAAAATAAATAACAATCAAACATATTAAAATAATTGCACATAATCACGTCAACACTTATAGCCAAAATTGTCGACTTTGCGACTTTCATCTTTTTATATATATTAGTATGCATCACTACACACCCGTTATATTATAAAAGTTTTATTTTAAGTCATTTTACATGATTATATTTTTATTAATATTTATTATTATTTTATTGTTATTAAACATGTTGCCACATAACCACAAACGATCCCTGTCAGCTGGCACTTCAGAAATGACGTTCCCTCTCGTCGTATTTCCATGATATCCTCTCCCCCACTTCTCGGATTCTATTTTCTGCGTCCACCAACTCCTCACCATAGTGGCGGAGTTCAGCCAGGTTTTTTGTGCTCATAAGTGGGTTTGGGGCAGGCTCAGGGTCAAACTGGGGGAAAAAGGTATTAGGGTTATTCAAGAGATTCTGAAATTGCCAGTCAGTTGTCCACCATTCTTCTAGCTCTCCTGGTAGAGGTCGGGGGTGGATAATGGGATATGGGATAGCAGGCTCTAGGTTAATTGGAAGTTGTGATTCAACAGGGTAATTGAAGAGGTTTTCATCGGCAGGTCTGATGAGGTCACTAAGTGCCAGTTTACGATCCAGCTCCTCCCATGATGGCATTTCCTGGGCTTGCCCGGAACTTTCCCCGATTTCTTTTCCTTTTCCTTTATCCTTCGGATCCTAAGTCTTTATAACTTTCTGTGTCGTTGGTTTCTTCCTACGTATACGCCTCCAGCCTACAAGTCTTCTTCTCTTTTTCGGTTTTGGTTTCTCCTGAGGTTGGGCTTGGAATACCATCGGCTCTTCAGTATCAGCCTAGTAGCCAGTGAATGTACAGGTGGTATCCATATCTGTGGTATGGATAGTAAAGTTTTGAAGTGCTTCTCATAGTTCATTCATGCTGTTAGCATACATGAAGAAACACACAAAATTCTAAGTTAAAATTTTGTAAATTAAATTTTAATAGAACCACATAATGGCAATCAGAAAAATTAAGTATTTCTAAATACTTAATTGGCTTAAATCAGTGGCTCTGATACCACATTTTTCTGTCACGGCCCCCGTCCCGGTGTGACCCGGTCCAGGAGCCGCGGGACAGAAACCCGTGGTATTTATTATTTGAGATGACAGCGGAAGTTTAACAGGATCTTTTGAAACTTGAAAATGCCCGATTATTTTGTTTCATAATTTGGGACAAACCCCGTAATTTACAATAGAGGAATTTCACGAGGAAATTCCCTGTTTACAAAACATGTTTATTTATTTACTGAGCCACCACTTCAAGCTTTATTAGTGCTCCGTAGCACTTTTCCTTGATTCACAGTAGGTCACCTGAAACATGTTTAAAAATATTTTATCAGCGGGGAAATACTGGCGAGTCATTCAGGTTAAACAAAACGACACATTAGTTATAAATTACAGCTTAAGAGCGATTACAATGGCTACTATCTTATTTTTATCTGGCGCCGTGTCACACCCTGGTGATGATGGTCATACCACTATTGGGTCCTTTCACCCAAGTAGTGATGAATATCAGTGTTAGGTTGTGAGAATTTAGTAATGTGCACAATACCCCACTAGCCAGTGATTCAAGATAACCAAGACTTAATCCTTGTAATTATAACTGGAAAACATTTGGGTATTGTAAAACACTTTTGATAAAAAGAGAATGACTCACATTGCAAGTTTAGTCGGGCAGAGTTTAGCCTACTGATAAGCCTGATAACCTAATTTAAACAACAATGCATACGAAACTAGGTCAGTAACTAAATGCAACATTTACGATAAGCTCACGAAATCAAAACCCTCACGACGAATGACAAAGTATAGCCCTGATCTGGGCAGCACTTAAACATCCATCAGATCGGTTTCAATCAATCAGACATTATATCGTAGAAGTGATCGAGTTAATACCCTGTAATCGTAGCAGCGTTTCCCTACTTAGAAATTCGAATTTGAGCAGTTTCTTTCGTTTTTTGATTGAAATTTCGAACACAGATGAACTGCTCATGCACCAGCAATTTATAGCAAACTTTTGGGTTTTACGCGGCCCGCGTAAACCCTTGCTTCACTCTTACGCGGCCCGCGAGGGCCACCTAGTCTACAACTATGGCTAGCGTGTCACACCTAGGTGCGCCACGTGTCTGACACGTGGCCTGTTCACTTATCCAGAGACATTTTAAGTTGTCGCGGCCCGCGTAACCTTATCTTAAGGGTTATGCGGCCCGCGTGAAACCAGAAATCTGATTTTTCTTGATTTTTATTATGGATTAGGGTTTTAGGGGTCCGGGATACTACTTACGGGTTGTTTATGGACAATTTTACGGGTCCTTACATGTAAAGATCTAAAACCTTCAAGAATGATATTTTTAAACAAATAACCACACTTTAAAGGGTAACAAAGCTTACTAAACACTCTACTAAGTTACTACAATTTTTTTTATAAATTTTCAAGTTCATGAAGTTGTGTAAAATGCATGATTTTGGCACTTGGTAAGTGTTGTATGAATTGTTGATGATTTGTGATGATTTTTAAAAGAAAATGATATGCTTTGAAAGCATGGAAACCTCCATTTTAAGGGGAAACTATGGAAAAAATTTTCTAAAAATTAAACACTTAGAAAAATATTTTTAAACAAGTGTTTACAAGTGTATTTTAACCATAAATCTTCACACAAAAATTGCCATAATATTTGTTACAAAAATTACAAATATTGGAGGTTGGTTTTTGATAAATAAAAGTGACTAAATATGTATTTAGGAAAATATATATTTAGATGTCACAATGTGTGTGATTACTTGTATATTTTGTGTATTAGTTGCATTATTTTAGGACTTGAAATAATATAACTCACCAAAATACCAAAAATTACAATACAAAATATTACCAAAAATTCCAAGATATAAATATATAATTTATACCCAAAATTTGAGAAACCGAACAAGGAATATAAGCTACAAAATATTCCGGAATTAAATTCATAAGTATATTTTGGTAAACGTATTTTGGAAACTAAGGAAACAAAAAATATGATTATGATGAATATTACAAAAATATATCATATTTTTGACAAGAAGAAATCATATTATTTTTTGGTAAAGAAAAATATATATGTTTTCTTGAATTACTAGAAAATACATTATTTTTGGAGAAAATATATATTTTCTTAAATAAATTTAGAACATATTATTTTGGGGTGAAAATGGATTTATAAATATTTTCTAACATAATCTTGAAAATATGTTATTTTTGAGGTTTATATGAAAATATAAATATTTTTTTCCAAGGAAGAAGTATAAATAATTTTCTATACAAGTTTTCTTAAAATATTTATATATTTCAAGAATATATGTACGTTGGTAATTTTTATTGAAAATAATAATATTCCGGAAACATAAATACAAAAATTAATTATAAGAATACTTAAAAAAACACAATAAAAATACGTATTCTCGTACATATAAATACACCGGAATACGCCACCGATACTTGGCAAAAATACACAAGTCTAAGAATACACCCATCCTTGGGGAAAATATACATGTATAAGTACATAATGTGTCAAGTTAAAATATATTATTTTAACTAATATTCCAAAAATTAATAAATACAATTTAAGTTAAAATATTCATTATTTTAACAAATAATTATATACTTTGGAATAATATTATGACACAAAGAAATGAAACTCAAAGATATTAAGTAAGACTAAAAGTCAAGGCACGACCCATCGGTTAACAAACCGTAGCACGCTTGTAGGTAGTCGTGCGACCTAAAGGAAGCTTTGAGTTATTTGATCGAAGAAAGCAAGACTATGAGTTCATGTCCCCCTTTTCTTTTAAATGTTTTCAGTTTTTATAACTTCGGGGGTGAAATACATGTTACAAATGATTACGATTACAAATGGTATGGTTAGCTAAGAAATGAACTGCTAGATCATGTGAATGGGTAGGCGATTAACTTAAGACCAATAATCCTTGTATAAGGACCGAGGGGCATGAGTGATAAATCTATCAGGTGTTGCGAGCCCTACCCATGAGCCCGCGGGTTGGACCATGTGGTGACTTTGTCGTTCCCGCCGGATGGCCCGGTACGAAATTCGCATAAAAGGATTGAACCTTCCTACACCGTTGCACACATATTAATGGCCTTGCAAACCATTAATTGATTTGTTTCCTTGTTGCTTTCTAACCGGTTTACACATACATACTTACAAATGTTTACAAGGATGTTCGTGCACACATACAAAACACATGAACTCGCTCAACTTTTGTTGATGTTTTCAAACTACATGTATTTCAGGAAACTGATTATGGATCTGGCAGGCGTACGAGGATTTTCAAGTTGTGTCTTCAAACAAAAGATGTCATCCAGTGTCGAAGGGTTTGGATTGTGTATCTTATCTTGGATAAGATACATAGTTCAAAGCCTAGCTTTTAGTAGTGTCTTTTGTTAAGTCCAGTATGGAACTTAAAACTTGGGTTGTTATGTACTTTGAACTTGAAGTCTTGGTCTGTGGTTAAACAATGTTGGTTGTGATATTTGAAACTTGATTATGGATGAACATCATGGTTTTATCATATAGTTGTTTGTTATGGTTGAATGCAATGATATTAAGCAAGTCACTCATAATCACGCTTCCGCAAAAGTCAGGGTGTGACAGTTTGGTATCAGAGCTTCGATTGTAGCGAACTAGGATTCTTTCTCGAGTCTAGACTACAATCATTAGGCCTCCCCCATGAAAATATTTTTACAACATATTTTTCATTGCATACACAAAATGCCCAGATCCATGGAACAAACGTTTTACAAGAGGAAAAACAAGAAACACAATGCAAGGTCACATTGGTGGTTTAGTCTGCACGGGGTAGACTAGGAAAGATAGAACAGTTTCATGAAGGATAATGTGAATACATGATTGAATGATAAATTGTCTTTGTTTGTATATACTAAGGGTTAGTGGTTAATATATGTGCACATGTTATGATTACTATGTTACAGGCATCATGTCATTTTCAGAGAGTGGGTTGTCTGATGCCCACGACCCGATGGCAGTCGTTTCGGACGACGAGGTTATGCCCGCGCCAGAGATATATACGTCGGACACTGAGAGTGATCATGACATGTTGTCCGAGGACGAGGACGACTTCCAGCCGTTCGCGCTACCAGACTTTGGTGATGATTTACCTATTGCTGATGGTTTCCCTGACGAGGATCCTTTTGACATTCCTGCTCCAGTCCATGATCACCTCATCATTGGTCACCCCGATGGTGAGCACATCGTGGCCCCGATCCTCGATCCCCGATCCCGTTCCTCTTGTGATCATTCCTCCTGAGGATTTGCCTTTCGATGACTTGTTCGATGATGATGATGTCGATTTGTTTGTAGACGATCCCCCTGACGCCCAGGGCGACGGGGAGATTGATGAGGATGTTGTTGCTGTACCACCTCCTACTGTTCCTGTCATTGATATATCTTCTTATTCCAGTTTGCACTCGGTTTCAGACTCCTTTGAGTCTGTGACTTCTTCAGCTTTATAAGCGGCCGGACTGCAGCTCTATGCTACTGACTCCAACGATGACACTACTATGACTGCTGCACCACCTCCTGCTCGAGACCCCACACCTCCACACGATCCAGAGCATGCCCCTGAGCTAGCTCCTGTTCCTTTTGGTCAGCTTGACATTGAACCTATTGATCCTGAGCTGATTCTTGATCCTGACCATGTCTCATTTGGACTACCAGACATTGCACCTCTTATCCCAGACCCGGTGCCTGCACCTGTTGATTTTCCTTTGGCTGAGCCATTTATTCCCCCACCTCCACCCGCTGATGTTGCTCCCCGCCCTCCTGTAGAGTCTGATGTCCACCGCACTGATTTGCCGATTGTATTCTTACAGTACATCCCTGCACCCCGTCCAGGGGAAGGTACTTCGGGCCAGCACCCGAGTTACGATCCTTTTGCTTCAATAGCTTTTCCTCCGATTTCTCAGACTGCATCATTTGCTCCCTTCATATCTACACCGCTTGACGAGCCATTCTGATGGTTCCCACCATACTCTATGCCGATCTCAGACCCTTACCATCCCTCACATATCGTTGGATACACACGGGATGAGTTGCTTTTGTCTTTGCAGTTACAGTTTGAGGTATTGAGTCGCAGAGTTTTGGAGCTCGAGCTGACTCCACGTCCTCCACCTTGGCCCCGTCAGTCTACTTTTGTTCCTACGCATTCATCGTCATCTCCTTTTGCACATCCACCTGCTGCTCCGGCTCCTTTTCCAGGTTTTGATGCCCGTTCCCTTACTATCGAGTAGCAGATTAGCTTCTTGCTTCGCCGTGTGTACGAGCTCGAGAAGGAGCTCGCACATGTTCGTAGTTTGCTTTTCTCCCTTCCTCCTCCTCCGCCATCAGTACAGTAGGTTTTTGGTCTTATGCAGATGCATTACTTTTGGTGAGAGCATTACAATTGGGCCGAGACAGTGAAGATACGAAGACCATATTTTGATAATTACTTTTGTACATTGACAAACTTATTTGCCAAGGGTGGTGTGACCCTGTGTCCTTTTTGATACGATGCGATGTAGAAACAATGTAACTTGTGGTTGGTCTGTAATGAAAGCTCAATAGTCATGTTCTCATTAAGTACATGGTTGATTTACATGTTTGTGCTATGATTATGTGGTTGTATGATTGCTTGATATGAGAATTGCTTGTATGTATATGTACATACGACCTCAAGACAACTATTTATTTATTTGACGAATAAGACCTGACCTATCCGATATTCCTTTTAGAAGAAAGATGTTGCCTCGAAGGAACACCGATACCAACAACCCTCTGCCGACGACAGAGGCGGAATTACAAGAGCGCATCTCACAGGCCATCGCACAGCACGAGGCCCTTCGCTCCGAACACAGCGGAGGTACCTCAGGAAATAACCCACCCAACGGTAATGTTAAGTCACCTAAGACACATTACACTATGTTTGGACATTTCCAAGTGTGCTTTGCTAATGCTTTCTGTGAATGATGTTGCTTATGTTTCAGGCTGCACCTACAAGTAGTTTTTGGACTGCAAGCCCCTGAATTTCGACGGCACTGGGGGTGTCGTAGCCTTTGTGCGCTGGATTGAGAAGATGGATTATGTTTTGCGAATGAGTAAATGTACTCCAAAGCATCAAGTCACGTACATTTCTGGGTTGTTTCTAGATGGAGCATTGTCTTGGTGGAATCTTCAGGTTCAGACGTTAGGTGAGGCTGATGCGTATGCTTTGTCATGGAATGAGCTAAAAGAATTGATGCGTAAGAAGTATTATTTTTGGGCGGAACTTCAGAAGTTGGAAACTGAATTCTGGAACTTGAAAATGGAAGGTCCAAAGGTGGCTGAGTATGTGCAGAGATTTCATGATTTGTCTAGATTTGTTCCTTATCTGGTGGAACCAGAGTTTAAGAGGATAGAACGTTTCATCTGGGGATTGGCACCTCAGAATCTGAGCATGGTAACAGCTTCCAAGCCTCCAATGATTAGTGAGGCAATTGACTTAAGTGTGGCGCTCACAGAGGAAGCGATTAGATTAGGAAAGTTTTCGATTTCTGAAACAAAGAAGAAAGAGACTCATGTGGAGTCATCTGGGGAGAACAAAAGGAAGTTCACTAATTTCAAGAAGGGTACTTGGCCGAATAACAACAGCAATGCCAATAAGGAGAAGGGTTATGGGTACCCTACCTAAGTGCGACAATTGCCAACGTCATCATACCGGGCGCTGTAGGTATGGAAAATGTGATAACTGTGGCAAAGTGGGGCATGCCAAGGAGACGTGTTGGCATGGTGCTGGACGTGGAAATGGAGGTCAAGGTGGGTATGGAAATCAGACGGGAAACCGAAACCAGGGAGGAAATGGAAATTTCGGAGGAAATGGAAATCACGGTGGATATGGAAACCAGGCTGGTAGTGGAAATCGCGGAGGAAACAACAACAACAACTATCAAGGCGGAAATGGTAATGATCAAGGACGTGGTCAAGGTTGTTTTAACTGTGGTGACATAGGGCATTTCAGGAAGGATTGCCCTAAAAATAATCAGGCACGTGGAAGAGTGTTCAACATTGGAGCTAGGGAAGCACGCCAGGATCCGAACGTAGTTACTGGTACGTTCCCTATTAATCAATGTTATGCATCAGTACTGTTTGATATTGGTGCCGATTTTAGCTTCGTATCTCTGGACCTTAAGAACATGCTTGGTTTAGTTGCTAGTAAGTTCTACATCCAGTGTTCGATAGAATTGGCTAACGGGAAGTTAGTAGAGACGAAGGAAGTGATTAGAGGTTGTGTTATAGAGCTTAGAGATATCCCTGTGGTAAGGGAATATCCTGAGGTCTTCCCCGAAGACTTTCCAGGATTACCTCCTCAACGACAAGTCGAATTCCACATTGACTTGGTTCCAGCATCGTGCCTGTAGCCAAGGCACCTTATCGACTTGCGCCTCCAGAGATACAAGAGTTGTCCACGCAACTTCAGAAGTTACTAGATAAAGGATTAATAAGGCCAAGCTTCTCGCCTTGGGGAGCTCCAGTGTTGCTCGTCAAAAAGAAGGATGGTAGCTTTCGAATGTGCATCAACCACCGGGAGCTGAACATGTCACACCCCGACCACGTAGAACCTACAAAACGTGGCGGAAACATCGGGGAGTGTTGTAACAGAATCATTGTTTCATAACACATGGAACTTGAAATATTGTTTTATTGATTAAAAGAGTTACAATGTCTTGAAAATCAAAGAAACATAACAAAATAACTAGTCTTGCATCTTTTATTGTCACTAAGGCCCATGTCCGCCTAAGTGTATCTTGATCAATCCTATGCTTCATTTCCTGAAACACATGTGAAAATAGGTACGTCAGCATAAAAATGCCGGTGAGTACATAGGTTTTGTGAAAATAAGATTCATGACATCTGTTTAAGAAAATGTTTAGTCATGAACCTTGTAATTTGATTTGTCTTTGTAAATCATTTGAAAAACAATAAGTTCAGATGATACGTATAAATAAGAGAATAATGCATGGTTAAATGAATAACCATGTAAAAATGAGTTTGTATAAGTTAAGTTGTTTGTAAAACAATGTATTGTGAAAAGTATGTTATTTGTATAAAATGTTATATGTCTAAATTGAAATGATTTCAAATAACGCAACGATATGTAATACCATACAATCACTTATATATAGGAAGTACCAGCGGCGTATCCACCATGCTTGTATCATATTACACACGCCTCGTTACTTAAATCACTTACTCAAACCAAACCACCAATATAAGATGTCTATATTTAAACCAATTGTCAAAAGTCCTTGTATAAACCATGTCAAATGTTGATAGTCCAAAAGTAGTCAAGTAATGTGTAACAAATGTTTATGTATGGCTAGTGAAATGCATCAACTAAACCATAGATGAAATGCACAAAACAAAGTATTGAAGTAAAACTTGGTTTAAATCAAAGTTATATTTTGTAAAATATATGCATGCTATACTGAATATGAACATTTATGCGGTATTGTAAAAATTCATACATCCAAGCCTTGCGACAGTCGGATAACTATGTAAAAATGAGTTATCAAAAGAATATGTATTCGGATTCGGTCATTCCTTACGTCCAAACAAACCCGAGATTTCAGGAATGGGATTTGTCAAGTCCTATGGTACCACTACCTACTACCGAGCGGCGTGATCGGTGTTAATGAATGTATAGTATAGTTTAAACAAACCAAATGTCATACCAAAATGTAAGCATGTTTTATGAAGATAATGTACCTAGTATGCTAGAGTAAACATACAAGGTAGAGCTGTAAAACAATGTGTCCATATGTTACTGGAACATATGCAACAGAGATGCAATGTAAAATAATGTACTAAGCATGTACTAAATGGACATACATAGCATGTGATGTGATGTGATGTAAAACAATGTACTAAGTATGCACACAATGGACATACATAGCATAAAATGTAATGAAATCATGTACTAATAGTGTACTAATGAACATAGCATGTATATAATGTGAAAACATGGAAAGCATGAAAGTAACAAGTAGGCACATGTGTTCCACCCCAAAACGTTTGGAAAACAGTAAAAGAGGGGTCTATGTACTCACTTGAGATTGCTCAGAAGTCCTAAGATAACCACCAAGCAATGCTAGAGATCTCGGAATATCAAACGGCACCTAATATAGGACTAGTTGGGAACTCATTAATAAACCGGACCTAAATCGGAAGATCTGATAGAATGAGGGCTCGTAAACCAAATGAGTATGGGAACTCATGTAGTATGGTTTAACAAAGCCTACATACTAAATGAAACCTAACCTAAGTGCTTACGACCCATTACGACCCGTTTAGGTAGCTTATGCTACTTTAACGCATCGTTCGCGTAAAACGCGTTCGAACCGCCTAACTAGTCCTATGACAAGTAACATATGCCTTAACATGTCTAATATTGTTGTCAAATCAGTTTAGATGTCAAAAGTTATGTTACATATGCTTAAAATGAATTTTGGCGTCAAAAGGGCATTTTGGTAATTTACCTAAGGCATATAAGCTACCTATCATACAACTACTTAAACGAAGCGACCATAAGGTATAACCTCGGAAGGTTATTCCCTATATACTATGGTCACCTAATGTGCTTGGTCGGATCCTAATGATCGACCAAACGGGTCGGGTTCGAAAGTATAAGCGATTGTTTAAATCGCTTACCTATAAGCACTACACTAAAAGTGACGAGCTAAGCATGTTAAAACATGCTTAACTAAGTTTAGAAAACAGGTTTGGTATCAAAACAAACGGTTTTGATACCCATAAGTAGTTTGGTTACAAAATACGCAAGAATACGTATTCTGACCGAAACTACGGCTCGTCACTGAGCCTAGATAACGTGGTAATCAGTAGGTATAGTCACAAAGGACTATAACCATCGTGATTACAATCACGTTGCGAAGTTCAAACGAACTTCGCATTGACCATAAGCTGGTCAATGCAGAAAGTCAAACAAAGTTTGACTTTCAGACTCGAAAAGCAATAAAAGAACGAAAGAATACTCACGTAGGGTCCCCGAATGCTAATCTAGATCAAAATAGCTCAGGTATGAAACAAAGGTTTCAACTTAGAGCATTTGAGATCAGATTCTAGTGAGTTTAGAGGTTGGATGGCAAGGGGTATTTATAGTGAATGGTCCACCATTAGGATCGTTTGTCGAAATACGTGCCTTAATCTCATCCGTACATGTGTCGGAACCTTATGGTACCCAAAAAGGCCACTCACCATAAGAGTTTGACACTTGGCACTTGACCTTTGGAGAGTGTTAAGGGCTGTTAAAAGATGAAAAAAAACATTTTGCTGCATCTGGCCCCTGTTTATGGACCTAGTTTGGCAGATTTACGGTTTCAGTCCCTGCAACCTCAAAACTTGGTTTTCGATGCGTTTTTTTTTTTTGACACGTTTAAGCCCTGTTAACCCCATTTCAAAGCTCTAAAATGAAGTTAAAGTATAGGGAACTTAAAATGTGTTCAAAAATATCTCGGGTGTCGGTTCGTTTAGCCGTACGGTTACATTGTTCGGTTAATTACGACGGAATGCGCATAAGCGCGAAAAATGATCCAAATGGCGTGACGAATGGATTTTTCTTATGCCAAACACTAAAATAAAATATTTTAGTGCTTACATAAATTTTTGGATGTCCGGATGTATTCAGAACGTAAGTTATGCACGAAAATGCAAACGTGTGCACTTTTTGACGCTTTTAGTACCTGAATGAGCCAAAAGTTTATTTTAGCACACCGAACCCCTCAAAGCCTATTTCTAAGCTATATAAAGGATATTTAAGGTGTGTTTAACTTATGGTCATGTTCCGGAATGTCTGTTACAGTTCAAATTGGCATACTTTCGCAGTTTGTCAAGTTTAGTCCCTGTAAGCGAATTAACTTGTTTTTGCCATACCAAAGCCTTCAAAACTTATTTCTAAGTTATGTAAAGGTTATTTAAGGTATGTTAAGCCTATGTCACTATTCCGGAGTGTTTGTTGCATTAAACTAGTTATATTTACGCATCGGTGCGCGTATAACCTTCTAGAAAGCGATTTAGAGTTTGGAATTGAACAAAAATTGATATGTGCAAATGATACACATATTTTTACAAATCCCAAGTATGAAATATAATATTTCATTGGTTCGGTATTTGTTTGATGGCCGTGGAGGCACAGGTGTTACAGTCTCCCCTACTTTTGGAAATTTCGTCCCGAAATTTATTTAGAGGAAACTTGTGAGAGTTTAAAACATGAAGTTGAAAAGATCGAACAATATTGGTTAGGGTTCTGAACTTCTAGTAACGTTAATAACATTATGCTTGCAATGTAAGAGGGACACTTATATACAAGTATATGAAGCGTCATTGGTGCGTCCACCGTACCTCCATTACATCGTTCTCATTTTGTTATTGTTGTCGCTATCGGTTCTTACACATAATAAATCTTACTGGGTTTTTGTGCACTAAATTTCATAATTATGTACGCGTCCATAATTAGACAATTCCTTGCACAGTTCACACAGTCTATTTTATAATGTGTAGTGTAAAACCAAATGAACAAACCTGTGATGAGTGTGACTAGACCGCCATAGAGTCCTTTTAATTAAGTCAATAAATGATCTAAATAGACTATCAAGGAGTCTGTTCAGCTACATCACTAGATGTCGTCCTTTAACCGGATTGTGAATCAATCTTTTTTACTAGACCTCTAAAAGGGTCTATTATGAAACATGGAGTGGTACTATATAATCCAAGGGTCTTAACTATTATATAGAAGCCCATTAAGGATTTAAGGCAGTACCTTTTGACTATCCTGCTACGAATCCCTCATATGGAGATATGAAAGATCCTGCGAGGATTTGGATAACAAATATCCAGAGTATAAAAACACAAAATGCATAAAAGAAAACATAAGATGAATAAACACATAGTCACATAACCACAAAACTGTTTGTTAATTTGTCTTGTTAATTGCGTACATGCATTTAAAGCACACTAGGAATCCATTCCGTGGATTTCATTTGGTACTTTAAACGTTATCAATAATCTAACTATAAAGATAGAAAGATTCAAAAAGAAAATTCGATTTCGATTATTAGGAACCAAAATGTTCGAATTTAGGTACATAAGGAATCCAATTAAGGACTCTGATTTGTATGACAATTATCCACAAGGATCTAATTGTGAAGATAAAAAGATCCCATATGGATTTTAGAGGTTGAAGATGTTTTGAAACCTTGCATTGGACGTGCTTAAGTCAAAACATGAAGTTGAAATGCTTATGAAGTTGAGATGCTCGATATGCCAAGGCGACATATGAAGAGAAATTTGAAGGTTAAGTCAATGCATGAGAAAAATATATTTTTTTTTTGCAATACTATGCATGGGGTTCTAAAAATCTGTTCAATGTTTTTGAAACCTTATATATAATACCTTTGAAATCATAAAGTAGTTGTATTAGGTAGGTATATTCATAAAAATGTTTTAAAATCATGCGAAATGAATTTTAAAATTATGTATAAGGTTTTTGGAAAACATGAATGATGCTTTTGAAATCATGCACTTGATAAGAAAATATATTGTACTAATATTGTTTTCAGGCTATATGAGACATTTTGAAATCATGAAGGTTGTTTTTGAAAATACAGACAAAGCTTTGTGCATTTGTTATGTTTAAGTAAATACACTATATTAAAAATGTTTTCGGACTATGTATAGGATGTTTTGAAATCATGTAGGTTGTTTTGAAAACTTATGTTATGCATGTTGAAGAAATCAGAACGCAATGGGTATGAGATTTGAAAATACTCTTAGTTATCTATCCAAGAATTCAAAGGCACAGATGTGTGAAAAGCACGATTACTCATAATTTCGATTTATTTCTTGTACTTCGTTTCCTAGAATGAAACGAGTACTTAGAATTTTCCAAAGGAATCATGAACAAACGCAAGAATGGGAAATTCGCAAAAGTAGTTTGTAAGGAATATAGTTCCTTAATGTAGGTATCATAGGAAAAGTCATACACATATGTAACTACAATTGTACATCAGAATTTGTGAACAATAATTTATTTATAAACAAAACAGATTGTTTCACATTACAAGAAAATAAAAGAACAAAAGCATAAGACAGCAACATCCTTTGTTCAGTCAAATGCTCATCCGAGGGTCAGATTTGCATTAGCAAGCTTTGGGCAATCCCTCCGGAAATGGCCCATCTCGCCACAGTTGTAGCAAGACCCCGGCGAGAAACGAGCTTGAGCAGGATTGTCATCAGCTTGATTTGGTACAGCTGCAGTTGGGCAAACCCTTGCTGTATGACCTATAAGTCCACAAATCTGGCATTTGCGGCACTTCACACTAGCATGATGATGGAGGCTACATTGGTTGCACAAGGGTGCAGTTCCATTGTATGGCTTCCTAGTAGGGGGTTGAGCTGGTTGGTTGGGGACGGCTTGATCATTGTGAGCGACCACGGCGAAATTCTGAGAAGCCTTTCGCTTCTTTGACTTCTTAAGATATCGTCCATCCATGGTCTTTGATTCCTCGATTGGTTTCTTGGCTGATGGTGCTGTCACCTGACTAGGTCCTGCCTGTCTTGGTGACTCTTGAGTGGCTTCATCCTGGAGACGATACATGGTAGTAGTTAATTCAACAGTCTTCAGGACTACTTCGCCTATTCGTTGAGCGAATTTGGCTGTCTGCTCGGACATTTGACCGGTGCTGAGAGGAAGAGACATTCTAGAAGCAAATGAAAGGCATAGGAAGAAACAGGTGAAAGGTTATTGGATAATCAATACAGAATGGTAACGAATGAAAATTGTGATAATTTGTTTGTTTCCTAAGGCAAACAAATGAGATGGTGACAAATCAAAGTAAATGGGTCAAAAATAATGTATCGCGAAGACATGCTCGCCTATAAGTGAACACTCATCCCAAGAATTCCCAGGTAAGCACAACTGGTCTCGCGTCTGATGAGATGTATACGAAGTGCTTGCCTAGACAGAAAACCCAGAATACAGGCATTCACCCTTCCAGTTTGCACGTGTTCACATTATTTAAAACCCAAGACCTTGACGAGGTTTTGAAAAACTCAAAGGGGTTCAAAACCATATAACAGAGGGTTCAAAACCTTACAATAAAGGGTTCAAAACCTAGTAATCAATCATCCTAGAACAGATGATTAGTTTTCAAAGTGGTTTTGAAATTTATGTTCTTGTTGTGGTTGTCGCCTAAGGATAGGTGACAGTATTGTTTTATGACTAAACGCAAGTAAACTCGCGTTAGGGTCCTAAGAAGGTTATAGACTAGGTCAAAGTATTACTAATAACCTAATTCCCTATAACCATGAGCTCTGATACCAACTTTTTTGTCACACCCCGACCACGTAGAACCTACAAAACGTGGCGGAAACATCGGGGAGTGTTGTAACAGAATCATTGTTTCATAACACATGGAACTTGAAATATTGTTTTATTGATTAAAAGAGTTACAATGTCTTGACAATCAAAGAAACATAACAAAATAACTAGTCTTGCATCTTTTATTGTTACTAAGGCCCATGTCCGCCTAAGTGTATCTTGATCAATCATATGCTTCATTTCCTGAAACACATGTGAAAATAGGTACGTCAGCATAAAAATGCCGGCGAGTACATAGGTTTTGCGAAAATAAGATTCATGACATCTGTTTAAGAAAATGTTTAGTCATGAACCTTGTAATTTGCTTTGTCTTTGTAAATCATTTGAAAAACAATAAGTTCAGATGATACGTATAAATAAGAGAATAATGCATGGTTAAATGAATAACCATGTAAAAATGAGTTTGTATAAGTTAAGTTGTTTGTAAAACAATGTATTGTGAAAAGTATGTTATTTGTACAAAATGTTATATGTCTAAATTGAAATGATTTCAAATAACGCAACGATATGTAATACCATACAATCACTTATATATAGGAAGTACCAGCGGCGTATCCACCATGCTTGTATCATATTACACACGCCTCGTTACTTAAATCACTTACTCAAACCAAACCACCAATATAAGATGTCTATGTTTAAACCAATTGTCAAAAGTCCTTGTATAAACCATGTCAAATGTTGATAGTCCAAAAGTAGTCAAGTAATGTGTAATAAATGTTTATGTATGGCTAGTGAAATGCATCAACTAAACCATAGATGAAATGCACAAAACAAAGTATTGAAGTAAAACTTGGTTTAAATCAAAGTTATATTTTGTAAAATATATGCATGCTATACTGAATATGAACATTTATGCGGTATTGTAAAAATTCATACATCCAAGCCTTGCGACAGTCGGATAACTATGTAAAAATGAGTTATCAAAAGAATATGTATTCGGATTCGGTCATTCCTTACGTCCAAACAAACCCAAGATTTCAGGAATGGGATTTGTCAAGTCCTATGGTACCACTACCTACTACCGAGCGGCGTGATCGGTGTTAATGAATGTATAGTATAGTTTAAACAAACCAAATGTCATACCAAAATGTAAGCATGTTTTATGAAGATAATGTACCTAGTATGCTAGAGTAAACATACAAGGTAGAGCTGTAAAACAATGTGTCCATATGTTACTGGAACATATGCAACAGAGATGCAATGTAAAATAATGTACTAAGCATGTACTAAATGGACATACATAGCATGTGATGTGATGTGATGTGATGTAAAACAATGTACTAAGTATGCACACAATGGACATACATAGCATAAAATGTAATGAAATCATGTACTAATAGTGTACTAATGAACATAGCATGTATATAATGTGAAAACATGGAAAGCATGAAAGTAACAAGTAGGCACATGTGTTCCACCCCAAAACGTTTGGAAAACAGTAAAAGAGGGGTCTATGTACTCACTTGAGATTGCTCAGAAGTCCTAAGATAACCACCAAACAATGCTAGAGATCTCGGAATATCAAACGGCGCCTAATATACTACATTAATAAACCGGACCTAAATCGGAAGATCGGATAGAATGAGGGCTCGTAAACCAAATGAGTATGGGAACTCATGTAGTATGGTTTAACAAAGCCTACATACTAAATGAAACCTAACCTAAGTGCTTACGACCCATTACGACCCGTTTAGGTAGCTTATGCTACTTTAACGCGTCGTTCGCGTAAAACGCGTTCGGACCGCCTAACTAGTCCTATGACAAGTAACATATGCCTTAACATGTCTAATATTGTTGTCAAATCAGTTTAGATGTCAAAAGTTATGTTACATATGCTTAAAAAGAATTTTGGCGTCAAAAGGGCATTTTGGTAATTTACCTAAGGCATATAAGCTACCTATCATACAACTACTTAAACGAAGCGACCATAAGGTATAACCTCGGAAGGTTATTCCCTATATACTATGGTCACCTAATGTGTTTGGTCGGATCCTAATGATCGACCAAACAGGTCGGGTTCGAAAGTATAAGCGATTGTTTAAATCGCTTACCTTACGACCCTATATAAGCACTACACTAAAAGTGACGAGCTAAGCATGTTAAAACATGCTTAACTAAGTTTAGAAAATAGGTTTGGTATCAAAACAAATGGTTTTGATACCCATAAGTAGTTTGGTTACAAAATACGCAAGAATACGTATTCTGACCGAAACTACGGCTCGTCACTGAGCCTAGATAACGTGGTAATCAGTAGGTATAGTCACAAAGGACTATAACCATCGTGATTACAATCACGTTGCGAAGTTCAAACGAACTTCGCATTGACCATAAGCTGGTCAATGCAGAAAGTCAAACAAAGTTTGACTTTCAGACTCGAAAAGCAATAAAAGAACGAAAGAATACTCACGTAGGGTCCCCGAATGCTAATCTAGATCAAAATAGCTCAGGTATGAAACAAAGGTTTCAACTTAGAGCATTTGAGATCAGATTCTAGTGAGTTTAGAGGTTGGATGGCAAGGGGTATTTATAGTGAATGGTCCACCATTAGGATCGTTTGTCGAAATACGTGCCTTAATCTCATCCGTACATGTGTCGGAACCTTATGGTACCCAAAAAGGCCACTCACCATAAGAGTTTGACACTTGGCACTTGACCTTTGGAGAGTGTTAAGGGCTGTTAAAAGATGAAAAAAAACGTTTTGCTGCATCTGGCCCCTGTTTACGGACCTAGTTTGGCAGATTTACAGTTTCAGTCCCTGCAACCTCAAAACTTGGTTTTCGATGCGTTTTTTTTTTTTTTTGACACGTTTAAGCCCTGTTAACCCCATTTCAAAGCTCTAAAATGAAGTTAAAGTATAGGGAACTTAAAATGTGTTCAAAAATATCTCGGGTGTCGGTTCGTTTAGCCGTACGGTTACGTTGTTCGGTTAATTACGACGGAATGCGCATAAGCGCGAAAAATGATCCAAATGGCGTGACGAATGGATTTTTCTTATGCCAAACACTAAAATAAAATATTTTAGTGCTTACATAAATTTTTGGATGTCCGGATGTATTCAGAACGTAAGTTATGCACGAAAATGCAAACTTGTGCACTTTTTGACGCTTTTAGTACCTGAATGAGCCAAAAGTTTATTTTAGCACACCGAACCCCTCAAAGCCTATTTCTAAGCTATATAAAGGATATTTAAGGTGTGTTTAACTTATGCTCATGTTCCGGAATGTCTGTTACAGTTCAAATTGGCATACTTTCGCAGTTTGTCAAGTTTAGTCCCTGTAAGCGAATTAACTTGTTTTTCCCATACCAAAGCCTTCAAAACTTATTTCTAAGTTATGTAAAGGTTTTTAAGGTATGTTAAGCCTATGTCACTATTCCGGAGTGTTTGTTGCATTAAACTGGTTATATTTACGCATCGGTGCGCGTATAACCTTCCAGAAAGCGATTTAGAGTTTGGAATTGAACAAAAATTGATATGTGCAAATGATACACATATTTTTACAAATAACAAGTATGAAATATAATATTTCATTGGTTCGGTATTTGTTTGATGGCCGTGGAGGCACAGGTGTTACAGAACAAGCCAACCGTCAAGAGTCGGTATCCCTTGCCGAGGAATAATGATTTATTCGACCAACTGTAAGGATTCAGTTACTATTCTAAGATTGATCTTCGATCGAGTTATCGTCAGCTGCGGATTTAGGAAGGAAGTATACCGAAGAACAGTGAATCGAAAATTTGTTTTTAGACATGCGCTGGTGTTGTGTTTTATACGCTGGATATAGGAAACATGCACTTAGGACTTTCGGGAACTTATGTCGAAGTTCATCAAGGGTTATCGCGTAGGAACCACGTCTATTAACTCGGGCAAACGCCATTATTATGTCGTGTATGCCATTTTAGTTGACCGAGCAAGTAACCTGTGCAAAACGAATTGCCGGCATGCAGAATTACGCGAAGCTTAATCTATACATCAACAGAGGTTGAAGTACGTCACATACGACTTACGAGGCACAGTCTTTGAGAAGACGTATGTCTCCGCTTTTCCCCTATCTTATTAACGACGAATACTCCATGTTCGACATTCCATGGTAATGTCACCTAACAACTGGACATCACATGCAACCCCAGGTAAATACTTAAAGTTCTTTTACTGAAATTCCCACTTTTGTATCTAGCGAGTAGATTTTTACAGCTCTACTCCTCTTAATGGTAGTTGCATCACGACAATTTCCTTCATTAGAGCGAACACTCATTTGCTTCGGTTCTTGATCATTTCATATGTTACACATGCATCGTTTATTATGCATGTGGCTTCCCTTAGAATGGTCGTTTTCATCAAAGTTCAAATATTATTTGGCTAAATCTAATTATTGATTTGTGATTCGAATGACCTGCATTATTGTAATTGTTGGCTCCTTTGTTATTAAGTCAACACACTTTCTTGAAATTTCTTTTCCTTCGAGTTACATACATGGTTTATCTTTGTAACATTGCCGAAATTTCCTTGTCGATACGTGTAATTATTGTCGGATTGCGCCGAGACCAAGTTCGATTGTTTGAACTTGTCCGTTACACATATTTAATTCAATACACCATATGATGTATTGAAAACATCATATTCAAATTTTTATTAACAAGCGTTTCATTTGTTCCGGGTCGTAGTAGACTTGTTTGGTCTATGACTCCATTAAGTCGTTTGTTGATTTCAACACCTTGTGGTGGTGTCTCGCTAATTTGAAGCTTGTGCTAATCTCGTTTACGCATCTCATGCACGGATTTAATTATTTATTCATTGACGTGCTCTAAATCCGCTCTGATTCAATTATGTTAAAGCAGTCTTAACGCAATTGTGTGTTAAGGCAATGGTATATAAATTCATTTTATATTCCAGTGTACCTCCTAACGGTTCTTTCATTATCGATCGAATGCCTTGCGATATTTATTGCTTGTTCATCTTCGATCGAAAGCAGTAGTTCTTTGGTGTTCCATATTCAAATGAAAATCCTATGATGTCGTTTGAATCAAATTTTCAGATTTGCTTCATTGCGCTTTCATTTAATTTCAAACACGGTGAACTTGTTCGGTCACCACTATTATTGAATTATTTCATTCACTACGACACCTGGTGGCGTCGGTACAAACTTGAAGCTTGTGCTAATCATGGTCAACCGTTCCATACGAAACTACGTATACTTTTCGTTTGACTCATCATTTAAACACTCTTAATGCAACTACGAATCAAGACGATGATACACCAGATTCGGTTGTATTTCATTTCGGTGTATTCTCGCAATTCAACAATGTCAACACACTAATTTTATTCAGTTATTTGTTCGAAAGTTGATGGATCATTTTCATGTTACTATTACATTTGAGCTTGCTGATTTTGAGTTCATCTAGCGGATGCTATTGTTTCTAGAACTCATTTGCATATTGTGAAAGGTCGTTAGGAATTGTATTGGTCGAAACTCCTCTTATTGAACCCCTGTTAACAAAGTCACACTAGTTAATACATCTATACGTCTCGTTTCCTTTGACATCAAATTCTGAAACACATACCTTTTAACCGATGGGTTCTTATTTTTGTAATATGTCCTTAGATTCACTTGATTCGAATAAGTCTTGATTCGGTTTCGTGGTTATTCACTTTGGCATTATTCATGTCCATCTACGCATAACGTAACTCTAAGGAGTTAACGTAGTCTAAATTTCGAGGACGAAATTTTCTTAACGGGGGGAGAATGTGTAACACCTCGAAAATTCGTGTTAAATAATAAAACGACACGTGTCATGTAAGACAAAACGCATTGTAAACTCGGATTTAATAAAAATGTTTGACAGGATTTAAAAGTGTCGTCATGTTAACTTTTGCACCTCTGAACGGCCTCGTTATAAATCCCAAGACTTAAAACATATTAAAAACATCTAATATATGTTCAAAATTCAGTGAATTATAACATTGAATGATGCATGATTTAATTGGTGGACTCCTACGAAGAAATTCCAACGGTAAACCTTACAATTCGGTACTTTCTTTTGGAATACAAGCATACAATTCATAATGGTAGGGTATGATACTGTACAAAGCACTTTTTGGAGGTCCCTAATTGATAAAACAAGTCCCAATTTCGAAACAAGTGGTTGCCCTTTCGAATGCTTGAAGGAACAAGATTTTTGGCTGCTGATGATTTGTTGCGCACCGCAACAAATAATTGTTACGGTGCGCAACAAATGCCCAGCGACCAGAAAACTTGTTGCAGCCTGTTATGCGCAATTGTGACCATTCTAGCCGGTTTTTCTCACATGTGGACGACCCCTAGGCACCCCCTAAGCACTAGGACAAGTGTTAATCAGTTGTGGATGGGTGCTAGACTAAGATGTCAAGCTTTTATGGTGTCTTGGATCACTATATAAAGCCTCTTTAGTTACAAACTGTAACACCTGTGCCTCCAAGGCCATCAAACAAATTCCAAACCAATGAAATATTGTATTTCATACTTGGGATTTGTAAAAATATGTGTATCGTTTACACATATCAACTCTTGTTCGATTTCAAACTCTAAATCGCTTTCTGGAAGGTTATACGCGCACCGATGCGTAAATATAACCAGTTTAATGCAACGAACACTCCAGAATAGTGAAATAGGCTAAACATACCTTAAATAACCTTTACATAACTTAGAAATAAGATTTGGAAGGTTTGGTATGCCAAAAGCAAGTTAATTCGTCTACAGGGACTAAATATGACAAACTGCGAAAGTATGCCAATTTGAACTGTAACAGACATTCCGGAACATGACCATAAGTTAAACACACCTTAAATATCCTTTACATAGCTTAGAAATAGGCTTTGAGGGGTTCGGTGTGCTAAAATAAACTTTTGGGTCATTCAGGGACTAAAAGCGTCAAAAAGTGCACAAGTTTGCATTTTCGCGCATAACTTACGTTCTGAGTACATCCGGACATCCAAAAATTTATGTAAGCATGACTATATTATGCTTTAGTGTTTGGCTTGCCAAAAATCCATTCGTTGCGTCATTTGGATCGTTTTTCGCGCTTATGCGCATTCCGTCGTAATTAAGCGAACATCGCATTCGTACGGCCAAACGAACCAATGTCCGGCATATTTTTGAGCATGTTTCATGTCCACAATGTTTAGGCAACATTTTAGGGCCTTAAAGTTGGCTTTACGGGCCTTAGAAGTGTCGGAAATGGGCTTAAACACGTGCAGGGACTGAAACTGTCATTTCTGAAACTTTGTTCTGATCTGTGACTGCTAGGCGGCCCGCCTCAGTTTCTTAACATCCTCAGGCGGCCCGCGTCAGTCCTTCTGACCAGGTTAACTGCATTTAACAGCAGATTGCAGCTGTTTTAACCACACCCACACATTCTAAATTGTCTAGTCAGCTGATAAGGCACGTTTTCCATGAAACGATCTTAACGGTCCCGACACTTGTACGGGTGGGATTAAGGCACCATAAGGTCCCGACACTTGTACGGGTGGGATTAAGGCACGTTTTCCATGAAACGATCTTAACGGTGGACCTTTTACTATAAATACCCCACCCCCCATGCTTCAAAATTACAAGAACTTTGATTTGAGAAACTCTAAGTTGAAACTATTGTTTCATACCTGAGATTTTTGAATCGAAGTTAGCATTCGGGGACCCTTCGTAAGTATTCTTTCGTTCTTTTCCTTATTTTATTGCTTTTCGAGTCAGAAAGTCAAACTTTGTTTGACTTTCAGCGTTGACCAGCTTATGGTCAATGCGAAGTTCGTAGGAACTTCGCAACCTGAGTGTAATCACGTTGGTTATAGTCCCTTGGGACTGTGCCTACTGATTACCACGTTGTCTAGGGTCGTAGGGTAAGCGATCTGATAAATCGCTTATACCTCGAACCCGACCCATTTGGTCGATCATTAGGATCTGACCAAATATATTAGGTGACCATATTAGGTAGGGAATAACCTTCCGAGGTTATACCCTATGGTCGCTTCGTTTAAGTAGTTGTATGATAGGTAGTTTATATGCCTTAGGTAAATTACCAGAATACCCTTTTCATGTATAATTGGTAATTAAGCATATGTAACCTAAACTTTTGTCACATAACTGATTATATAACATGTTTAGGCATATAACACTTGTCATAGGACTAGTTAGACGGTCCGAACGTGTTTCACGCGCACGACGCGTTAAAGTAGCATAAGTTACCTTAATGGGTCGCGATGGGTCGAAAGCACTTAGGTTGGTTTCATTGTAGTATGTAGGCCTTGTTAAACCATATCATATGAGTTCCAATACTCATTTGGTTTACCAAGCCTCATCCTATCCGATCTCCCGATTTAAGTCCGGTTTAATTATATAGTTTTAGATTGCCGACTGATTCCGTGCTCCCTCAAGCTTTGTTTGGTTGTTGTTCAAGACCTCTAAGCATTCTCAGGCGAGTACATTATTCCCCTCTTTTACTGTTTTCAACTGTTTTGGGGTGACTCATATGTGCTAAATGCTTTATCAATGATTTCAATAACAATTACAATGTGGTTTCAAAAACTAATTACAAATTTCAATAAAGTGAACGAACTTGTTGGTTGTAGTTGCATAACCAATGACATTCATTAGCAATGATCAAGTCGACCAGTATTAGGTTATGGTACCATAGGATCTGACAAATCCCGTTATTCTCTATACCCATGGTTATGTATGGATATTTTGGGTAGCGACTGAATCTGTAATTATTAACTTACCCTTTGGTAAGGGTTTGTTAAGAACGAGAGCGAGTTGGAACGATGAACGCGTCAAGAAGGTTTGAATGTTATTAGAGAATCGACCATTAAGTAGTTTCACAATTAAAACGAGAACGATTTGAACAATTAAAACAAGAACGATTTGAACGATTAAAACAAGATGGTTTAACGATTGGGTAAACATTTGGACATGATTTACATTTAATCATGCATTTCCACGAAACATAGTATTGATTTAAACCAAGTTTTACTTCAATACTTTGTTTTGTGCGTTTCATCTATGGTTTAGTTGATGCATTTCACTAGCCATACATATCATTTTGGTTACACATTACATGGTTTACATTTGACACAAACACTTTTGACATTGATTATACATGACATGATTTACATCTTAACATAATCATTTTGTTATGTTATTCAATACATTTGACAATTTGTTTAAACATAGACATCTTACATTGGTGGTTTGTTTGGGTAAGTGATTTGAGTAACGGTGCGTGTGTAATATGATACAAGCATGGTGGATACGCCGCTGGTACTTCCTATATATAAGTGTTTGTATGGTATTATATATTGTAGCGTTATTTGAATCATTTCAGTTTGAGACATAGAACATTTTATACAAGTAACATACTTTTCACAAGACATTGATTTACAAATAACTTATCTTATACAAACTCATTTTACATGGTTATTCATATAATCATGCATTATTCTCTTATTTATACGTATCATCTAAACTTATTATTTTTCAAATGATTTACAAAGACAAAGCAAATTACAAGGTTCATGACTAAACATTTTCTTAAACAGAAGTCATGAATCTTATTTTCACAAAACCTATGTACTCGCCAGCATTTCTTTGCTGACCTCGTTTTCACATATGTTTCAGGTATTGTTGGATGATATCGATGGATAAGATGCATGCTCACATAGGACTGGACAAGGCCTTAGTGACTAAATAACAATGATAGACTATGTTTAAATAGTGTATTTAGATTTCAAGACGATGTAATTATTCAATGTTTAATAAAACGAAACACTCTTTGGTATCCATGGTTATGAAACATTAATTCTGTTGCAACACGCCCCGATGTTTCCGCCGCGATTTGTTGTTTTACGCGGTCGGGGTGTGACAGAAAAGATGGTATCAGAGCCAATGGTTATAGGGAATTAGGTTATTAGTAATGCTTTGACCTAGTCTATAACCTTCTTAGGACCCTAACGCGAGTTTACTTGCGTTTAGTCATAAAACAATACCGTCACCTATCCTTAGGTGACGACCACAACAAGAACACAATTTTCGAAACCGCTTTGAAAACTAATCATCTGTTCTAGGATGATTAATTACAAGGTTTTGAACCCTCTGTTATATGGTTTTGAACCCCTTTGAATTTTCAAAATCTCGGCAAAGATTTTGGGTTTTAAATAATGTGAACACGTGCAAACTGGAAGGGTGAATGCCTGTATTCTGGGTTTTCTGTCTAGGCAAGCACTTCGTATACATCTCATCAGACGCGAGACCAGTTGTGCTTACCTGGGAATTATTGGGATGAGTGTTCACTTATAGGCGAGCATGTCTTCGCGATACATTATTTTTGACCTATTTACTTTGACCAGTCACTGTGTGTCATTTGTTGCTTTGTAGTAACAAACAAATGACCACTATCCTTGCTTTCATCAGATTTGTTTCATCTCATTCTTTTCGTCTAATTCTCTCTCTCGTTTCCTTTCATGTTTCCTCTTTTAGAATGCCTCCTCGACGCGAAAGCCAGATAGAGACTGCCGAATTGGCAGAAATCATTGCGCAGCAAATGGCTGCTCAATTCCCAAACCTCTTTACTCAATGGAACCAAGCCAACAACAACAACAATGTGCTATGCAAATACAAGGATTTTAACCAGGCTAAACCACTCAAGTTTAGTGGTTCTGAAGGAGCGACTGGGCTTCTTCAATGGTTCGAGAGCATTGAGAATACTTTCCGCCACGTGCAGTGTCCTGACAATCACAAGGTCAAGTTTTCTTCGAGTGTGTTTCAGAAGAGGGATCTCACATGGTGGAACGGGATTATGAGGGATCGTGGTGCAGAAGTTGCTCTAGCACAGACATGGGCTGAACTTAGGGCTCTCATGATGAGGGAATTATGTCCTCGTCATGAGCAGCGAGCTTTGGAGAAGGAATTTGATGAGTTGAAGCAAGATAGTGGTGAGCACAGGGCGTATACTGATAGGTTTGAGGAGTTGAGTCTGCTTTGCCCGACAATGGTTACCCCACTTGACATAGCTATCGAAAGGTACATCGACGGCCTACCTGACTCGGTACAAGACATCCTTACTGGTAGTAGCCCTGCCACACTCCGTCAGGCGATCGAGTTAGCTGCGACATTGACTGAGTCGCAGATTCGGAAGAATAAGTTACACAGAAAGGGTGACAAGGGTAAGAAGCAGGGGTCTGACAAGGAGGATAGCAAGAAAGGTCAAAACAAGAAGGGAAAGGAAGGTGAGACGTCAAAGAAATCAAGAAAGCGAAAGGGTGGTCAGAACTTTGCTGTTACAGCACAGACTGCTCAGAACCCGCGGAACCCACCAGCTCAGCCACCTGCAAAGAAAGCATATGCCGGTACCGCACCTCATTGTGCACGCTGCAACGGTCATCACGCGATACAACAAGATTGCTGGCAATGCACGACGTGTGGTAAACTTGGGCATTTGGCCAAAGTTTGTCGTTTGGGACAAAATCAGGCTGCTCAAGTTCAAGCTCCGGTTCAAGGGAATGCTGTGAGATTCCCACTGGGTTCATGTTTCAACTGCGGAGAGATTGGTCACTTCCGCCACAACTGCCGAAGACTGGTGAATGCAAATGCTAACGCAAACCCAAATGCGAATGTCAACGTCAATGTGAATCCAGCACGTGGTCGAGTGTTTAACATCAATGAGGCACTCAATGATGAAGGAGTGAACAATTAGTATTTTGTTTTTCCTCTGGTTGGTATCTTGTAACATTTAAAGATAATGCGGTTGTTATATAAATAAAAATTTATGGTTTTATTTTCTAACTAATGCAATTGTATGAATGTTTGATTCAACCTTGTGATGTCAACACAAAGACAAAACTACTCGTGTGGTTCTGTCATTTTTACGATCACTTGAGATCTCCCTAAGAACCTCAAACACTGGTTTCTTTTAAATCTGAAGTATCTTATCGTCTTGCACCGTTCGAGATGCAAGAATTATCAAAACAGCTTCAAGAGTTGTCTGATAAAGGATTCATCCGTCCGAACTTTTCACCTTGGAGAAACTCCTGTTCTCCTTGTGAAAAGAAAAATGGATCTTTTCGAATGTATATCGATTAACGTAAGCCTAGTAAGCTTACCATCAAGAATCGATATCCCCCCTACCTTAAATCAACGATTTCTCCGATCAACTGCATAGCGTTTCATGCTTTTCCAAGATCGATTTGCGTTTTGGGTATCATCAACTTTGTATTCTCGAAGAAGATATTCCCAAAACAGTTTTCTGCACGAAGTATGGCCATTACGAGTTTACAGTCATGCCTTTTAGGTTGACAAATACTCCAGCCATCTTCAAGGACTTAATAAATAGAGTCTGCAAGCCTTATTTGGATCAGTTTGTCATTGTTATTAATGACATCTTGATCTAATCATATCCCGAGCTGATAACGAACAACACTTTCATTGACATTGGAACCCTTAAAGAAGGAACAAACTTTTCGCTAAATCCTCCAAGAGGAAATTTTGGCTTAAAGAAGTTCAGTTTTTGGGTCATGTAGTCAACAAGCAGGGTATTCATATGGATCAATCCAAATTACCGCAATTAAGGATTTGATTCCTTGTATGCTTTAAATACCCGTGTCCAAAGATAACAAATTTAAAGGTCAAATTAAACAATTATGCGATTATGTGATATGTGTTTATGTGTTCTCCTTTATGTTCTTGTGTGGTACGATTTTCAAATCCTCATAGAATCTTTCATATCTTCATATGAGGGATTCATAGTAGGATACTCAAAAGGTACTACCTTAAATCCTTATGGGCTTCTACGTGGTAGTTAAGACCCTTGGGTTATATAGTACCATTCCATGATTCGATGATAGACCCTTGAGTGGTCTAGTTAAAGATTGATTCAAGACCTGGTTAAGAATGGCATGTGATGATACAGCTGAAAGGACCCTATGGTAGTCCAGTCACACTCATCACAGGTTTGTTCATTTGGTTTTACCCTACACATTATAAAATAGACTGTGTGAACTGTGCAAGGAATTGTCTAATTATGGACGCGTACATAATTATGAAATTTAGTGCACAGAAACCCAGTAGGATTTATTATGTGTAAGAACCGATAGTGACAACAATAACAAAATGAGAACGATGTAATGGAGGTACGGTGGACGCACCAATGACGCTTCATATACTTGTATATAAGTATCCCTCTTACATTGCAATCATGATGTTATTAAAGATTACTAGAAGTTCAGAACCCTAACCAATTTTGTTCGATTTTTTCAACTTCATGTTTTCAAGCTCTCACAAGTTTCCTCTAAATAAATTTCGGGACGAAATTTCCTAAAGTAGGGGAGACTGTAACACCTGTGCCTCCACGGCCATCAAACAAATGCCAAACCAATGAAATATTGTATTTCATACTTGGGATTTGTAAAAATATGTGTATCGTTTACACATATCAACTCTTGTTCGATTTCAAACTCTAAATCGCTTTCTGGAAGGTTATACGCGCATTTTATACAAGTAACATACTTTTCACAAGACATTGATTTGCAAATAACTTATCTTATACAAACTCATTTTACATGGTTATTCATATAATCATGCATTATTCTCTTATTTATACGTATCATCTAAACTTATTATTTTTCAAATGATTTACAAAGACAAAGCAAATTACAAGGTTCATGCCTAAACATTTTCTTAAACAGAAGTCATGAATCTTATTTTCACAAAACCTATGTACTCGCCAGCATTTCTTTGCTGACCTCGTTTTCACATATGTTTCAGGTATTGTTGGATGATATCGATGGATAAGATGCATGCTCACATAGGACTGGACAAGGCCTTAGTGACTAAATAACAATGATAGACTATGTTTAAATAGTGTATTTAGATTTCAAGACGATGTAATTATTCAATGTTTAATAAAACGAAACACTCTTTGGTATCCATGGTTATGAAACATTAATTCTGTTGCAACACGCCCCGATGTTTCCGCCGCGATTTGTTGTTTTACGCGGTCGGGGTGTGACACAAACATTCCCACACCTTCTCCTGCATTGTTGGATCATTTCTGGAGCTATCAAGCAGCCTCAAGTGATCATTTTTCGTGCATTGGACTCTTGTAAGTCTGCTAGTACTTCTTTAATTAAGTTTAGCTTAGTATTTTAGCTAAAAGTCAAACCGTCGTAATTACGGTTTGACTTCGAGATTAGCCAACAATGGCTCAGTCATATCTCGAATTAAAAGTAGTTATATGTTGGTATTTATGTGGGTAATAAAACCTCAAAAGGGTTTCCCCTGATCACCACTCTAACTAGTTCAAATGTCGGGTCAAACATGTACTTAGAAAAGTCAACATGAAGCTTAAAATACCATTTATGCATAATTAGCAATGCAAATCATATACAACCTGTTTGATCATTGTTATAAATTAGTAATAAGTGTAAGAACATGTCTAAACATGTTCAACCCGACAATTGCCTGTTTAGACCCGGTTCGGAACCGAAAGTCACATAGTTTGACTTACACTTTGACTTTCAGTTCTGACCCGTTAAGGCATGTTTTAGAAATGCCTCAGAGCTTTAATTGGACTAGGTTACATGTTAGAACAACCCTCTGTGATTATACACCTTGGTTCAATAGTTATCCAATTAATATGCATGTTTCCGTTAATTGCTCATATGTTGACCGTTATGCCCTTATTACCTTAAAACGTGATTTATGAAAATGTAAAAGTGTAGAAACCTTAAATACTGATATATAAACTTGTATGCAAAGTTTGACATCAGTTTGACTTGTAGATTAAGAGTTATGCTCATTATCGCAAAACTAATGCTTTATGTTAATAAAACGGCGTAATTAGCGTATAGCCTAATTTTAGGTATCAAACTTAATACCCACTGATGTAATATATTATTTTGGGAATTTTAAAGATTTTTAATTAATTTTAGGCTGAGCATAACTCATAGTCGTAGGCTTAATCCGGTAATTGTCGGTTTTGCCCTAACGGGCCATAAAATGAGTTTTACATATCTAAACGACTCCAAACCTTTTGCAACCGATCACATATGATAAATAAATTATTTTAAGCCTTCTGTAAATATAAAAATCTCAGATTTAAGTATCGAACCCGGAAATGGCCTTTAATCGCCTTATATAGCGTTTTTAACGCATAGTATGTTTTAAAATCATATTGAACATACCCGGGTTGATACCTACTGATATTTTAGGAAAATTAGAATGTTTTAATAGTAAGCAAAGGTTGATAAACTCAGACTTCAGTTTTGAGCTTTTCGGCTTATGTGAAATTACCAAAATACCCCTACAGGGCATAGTTTGGTTAAAAATGATAAATTTCATATACATGCTTTAACCTACTGATATAACTTAGCAAATTGAGTATATTTGCTGATTACATCAGACCCATAACTCAGAATGTTACTAAAACTCTTTTATACACTTTTAAATGACCAAACTACCCCTACGGGGCCTAGTTTGTGTTTAAACACGTTTCGGGCATAATGAAAGACATCTTACTGATGTCACAACATATTTGAAGCATATTAACTTAGAAAACCTGTATATGGCTCTTACGGATACCCGTTACGCTTATTACGCGCACGGTTCGGTTTATGTAACAAGTTTACATAAATTAGCCGAAACGGGTCAAACCTTATCGGTTTTATCTCAAAATCCAGAATGTGAATAATAAACCCATATTAAACAAGTCTTCAAACTTGTCGGGTCTGAATCACATTCTATCCGGTCTTCGCTTAATCGTGCGTACGAACCGTATCTTGAAACTAGCCGGTCTAAGCTTAAGCTTAATAAAAGGCCCGTTAGAATTCTAATAGGTTATTATAAACCTTCGTTCCAGATTAGGAGGACCAGTAAAAGCTACGTGCATTTTGCTTATTGTGATTAATACTTACTCAGGTAAATACTTTTAACTTATTTTCCCTATACGGGCTTGGGTTACGGTATATAGCATACCGCTTGATCGGGCATTAAATCTCCACATTAAGTGGGTAGTTGAATAATTTGATCGGCTCGTTTAAACAGTCTTGTTTACTTTACAGCCTTTGGGGGGTTAATGACCATGTTCCGGATATCCTTGGCATCATCTTACGAGATGGCCACGACCTGAGCACGGGGTGTAGGCGTACACCTGTCAGTGTATAACTCAATTATGTGGTGTGTCTGTTGATCTTTAACCCGGACATGATCCGGGCTACTGAACGCATAAGTAACATGTAATTCGTTCACAAGATTATAATATTAAATAATTCTCCCAAGTTATAAAAATGTTTATGCCATGTGCATCCAAACCAATTTTCAATCATTTTCCAAAATGAGTCAGTTGATTGTATTTACCAGTGTAAACTGACGTATTTTCCCAAAAAGACTGAATGCAGGTACTAAATCAAATTGGCTGGATTGTCTCCTAAGCATCAATAAAAAGTCTCGCAAGCTTAGGATGCCTGAAGTCTGTTGAACCATTAATATTATTTTGTTTCGATCCTACTGTGGATAAACTTCCGGATATTGTTACATTGATAAACAATATTAAATTCGGTTGTATCATATTTTAAATTTGCTTCCGCTGTGCATAATAATATTGTGTTGTTTGACTATTACGTTGCCAACCACGTCATGATACTCCCCCACCGGGCCCACCGGTGACACGTGGAAATCGGGGTGTGACAGGTTGGTATCAAAGCCAACTCTGAGTGAATTAAACACTAGCCTTTTGTGTTTAATCTCAGTACACAATAGCACATTCTAAACTTTCGAGTCTAGACATATAACATAGGACAAATTCTATTTTTGTTCATTTTTGTCTTATGCTTTATTTTTATATCTTGTTATTGTTATCTCATGAAATATTGACAGGAATCAAAATGCCGCCAAGATTCTTTAGGAGACGAGGACGAAGCAAGGGGCCAGTCACCGCCCCCAACGATCATGAAGCTGGACCTTCGCAACGGCGAGCTCCATCCACCACCGAGAGTGACAACCCTCGGGAGAACCGGAGAAACCTGTTCGAGCCGGCCAGACGGTCGGTTTCGCATAGTTCAACACCTCATGTTCTTAACCCTTATGAACCCAATAACCCTCAACCGTCCTACATACCACTTCAGAGATCCATGTCTCATCATTCATATGGTGACCCCACACCCATCTTTCGAGGCCAATTTAATCCGGCCAATTACTTACAAGAACCTGTGGGTTTTAACCCACTGGGGCCAGACGATCACTTCTCTCCGGTGATAATGCGGATGACATGGATGAGGATACGGACCCCGTCATGCCGGCAAGTGGTACTCCGAACCACCCGATCGAGATCTCTAACGGATCTTCGTTTCACGGATCACCCTATGGTGGTCCAGACAGCTTCCAAGCCCTGTTTACTCAGCACGAGTGGTACTATACACCTTCTCACCACTCGTCGCCTCATGAGCAGCAGCAGCCGCAGCAGCAGTAGCATCATCAAGATTCCTCTGAGGATCACCGGTTTGTGGTAGTTACGCCACCGCCTCCCCCGCCACCAGTTCAGCCGGCACCTCCTCAACCGCCAAGGCGTAGGAGAACCGGTGCCCGCATGTCGGTACGACCAGGGGACTTCTATTTAAGTTCCCCACGTCAGTCAAGTGCCAGCCACTACCCGCCACATCAGGAGGACCCACAAATGGGTGGACCTTCCAACCCCGCGATGCCGCAGCCGCCGCCAATGGGTTTTGACAACCCAATCCCAGCTTATACAGGTTCCATGGCTTATAACCCGTTCGAGCCGCCAGTCCTCAACAACTACGGGTATGCAGAGGCCTACCCCTACTTGGTGGCAGCTAACTACAATGCCCTACACCCAGAAGGACCATACGGAGCTCCATGGGGAGTTTGGTACCCAACACAAGGGTACCAGATACCACCTAGGCCTATCATACGGACTCAATCGCAGCCGCCTAGGTTCTCCCCACCTGAGCATGAGGAACTCCTTCAGAGACTGGATCAGGTGGAACGGGAAGTGCACAGGGACCGTAGGGAGAGACAGACTTTCTTCCAAGGATTAGTAGGATTGATCAAAGGGAAGAACAAGAAGGATCATTGAATCCTTCCATTTTCTGTAAAAGCCCCTGCGTGGGTGTATTTGGTTGTTAAGCCCCTTTGTGGGTATGTGTGTTGGTATGTTTGCTCTGAGCCCCTGCGCGGGCCTATCTTTCCATAAACCCCTACGAGGGTATATTGTTTGTGTAAGTCCCTGCGTGGACAATTATGTTATTAAGCCCTTGCGAGGGCATGTGTGTTATTAAGCCCCTGCGTGGGTAAGTACTTGTTTAACCCCTGCGAGGGTAAGTTTATTATTTGAAAAGACCCGTTTAGGGCAGTGTATAATATTTTGAATAAATCAATGGAATGCTTGTTTTATAAATTTCATGTTTGCCATTTTGCGCATAAATAATTTATAAATGAAATAAATAAATTAAGATCATTTTTTTAAATTAATCTGCCTAGGTAATTATTTAATTAAGAGTCTTAAAGTGTGAAACCTAGCCTCGTGTCAAATATAAGACCGGGCCAAGATGGTAAGACCTGTTTAAAAGATTCAAATCCCTGTTAACATCTTAAAACATGTTAACACTCCTGGCAGAAGTGATTCGTTAAAATCACATGTCATTCTTATATGTATAAGGATTCTTTAGAAGATTCCAAACCCAATTATATGATCTCTGAATCATGGGTAAAGATCATCAATTAAAATGATCATATTTTACCATACGTGGTAATATGATGCCTACGGGCCCAGCTCACTTCCATATGAGCCAAAAGACAATTGTAGCTATGACTCCCAGTCTGATAAGGGTAATGAACTAGGTTCAAACCTTAAAAGTTTTGATTCTCTGAAATCATAGCTTATAATTCAAATTGTCCATGTGACTAAGCCTTATGTGCTAATATATATTGTTATTGTTTATAATTAGGATACATTTTAATTGGAATCCTAAATTAATACGATTAATAAGTTAACCAAATGTGGTCTCTGTTTACCATGGTTAACGAGTTACCCTAAGGGGTAATTCCTTAATAAACTCCCAAATAAAATATTGTCCTTGTTTTCTGCAACAGTTCAATTCAAATGGCTGACTCAAATGAAATAAATAGCCATCCAGTGGAGCAAAATGAGAATGCCCAGATTACGTTAACGGGTGTTGAATTAAAAGCGATCATAAACGGCGCTGTTACACAGGCTCTGGAGCGGCAGTATGATGATTATAGTGGTACTCGAAGTAGGACCCAATCTACACCGCATTCAAAGCCCAAGACACATTCTGAGGCTCATAGCAAGCCTCCTCCCAAAAAGAATAGACCCAAGAAAGATGGCGATGACCGTCAGTCCACCAACCATCAAAGTGTCCCATCTCAGCAGATAGTACTGCATCAAGAGCCCCGTAACAAGGGTTGCTCCTATAAGTACTTCGTGACTTGCAAGCCCCGGGATTTTAATGGGGAGAAAGGAGCCGTCGATTGTATGACATGGCTTGACGAGATGGAGACGGTGGTAGATATCAGCGGGTGCGCTGAAAAGGATGTGGTTAAGTTTGTGTCACAGTCCTTTAAGGGCGAAGCATTAGCATGGTGGAGATCTTTAGTTCAAGCCACCGGGAAAATCCCATTGTACAATATGTCATGGGATCAATTTGTCGCCCTGATCAAGGAAAATTTATGCCCTCAACATGAGGTGGAAAAGATAGAATCTGACTTTCTATCGTTGGTGATGATGAACCTCGACTGCCAAGCTTATCTGACAAGCTTCAATACGCTGTCCCGGTTGATACCTTATCTGGTAACCCCGGAGCCAAAAAGAATCGCTAGATTTATTGGTGGTTTAGCCACGGAAATCAAGGCAAGCGTCAAAGCTTCTCGGCCAGCTACCTTCAGATCTGTAGCTGACATTTCCTTATCCCTCACTCTGGATGCGGTCAGACAGAGATCGCTGAGGAACAAGGAGGCTGAGAAGAGGAAGCGTGAAGATGATGGTTCACGACGATCGAACAAGAAACACCGTGGGAACGGTGATAACAAGAAAGGATCGGAGTCGAGGAAGGATGGGCATAATTCTAGTGAAAAGCCCAAGTGTAAAATTTGCGAGAAACAGCACTATGGAAAGTGCAGACTGGAGTCTAACTCTCAGACTCAGTCAAAATCCTTTGCTTGTGGTATTTGCAAGTCCACGGATCACAAAACCCTGGATTGCAAGAAGATAAAAGACGCAACGTGCTACCGTTGCAATGAAAAGGGGCACATCAAGACCAACTGCCCAAAATACAACAAGAAGCCTGAGGAGGCTAAGAAGACTAATGCCAGAGTCTTCAGAATGGACGCGAAAGAGGCTGTGCAAGACGATAATGTTATAACAGGTACTTTCCTTGTAAATGATGTCTTTGCAAGAGTACTTTTTGATTCAGGCGCAGATAAGTCTTTCGTAGATCATAAGTTTTGTAAATTGTTGAATTTACCCGTCAAAACCTTAGGCGCAAACTATGAGGTAGAGTTAGCAGATAGTACCATAGAAACCGTCTCTACTGTGTTAGATGGATGTGTTATATCCATTAAGAACCATTCTTTTCCCCTGTCTCTACTTCCCTTTAAGTTGGCCGGTTTTGACATAGTTCTGGGTATGGACTGGTTATCTCATAACCAGGCCCAAATTGTCTGTAACAAGAAACAGGTGGTAATAAAGACTCCGTCTGGTGAATCACTTACCATTCGGGGAGACACCCAGTATAGGCTGCCTGAGCAGGTGACTATGCTCAAGGCTTCCAAGTGTTTAAAGAAGGGGTGTGTCATCTACATGGCGCAAGTGATTATTGATGAGCCTAAACCGAAGATAGAAGACATCCCTGTCATTTCTGAATACCCAGAAGTGTTTCCTGAAGATCTACCTGGTTTACCACCAGATAGACAAGTGGAATTCAGGATAGATATCATCCCCGGAGCGGCACCAGTTGCCAGAGCACCATACAGATTGGCACCCACAGAAATGAAGGAGTTGCAGACGCAGCTAGATGAATTGTTGACTAAAGGTTTCATTAGACCTAGTTCATCTCCTTGGGGAGCGCCAATCTTGTTTGTCAAGAAGAAGGATGGGTCGATGCGTCTGTGCATCGACTATCGCGAGCTTAATAAAGTCACGATCAAGAATAGGTATCCTCTGCCCAGAATCGACGATTTGTTCGATCAGCTTCAAGGGGCAAGTTACTTCTCGAAGATTGATTTGAGGTCAGGCTACCATCAATTGAAGGTCAAAGATGAAGACGTGCACAAGACTTCATTTAGGACTCGTTATGGCCACTACGAGTTCCTAGTGATGCCTTTTGGGCTCACTAATGCACTGGCCGCGTTCATGGACCTCATGAATCGCGTCCGCAAGCCTTACTTAGATAAATTTGTCATCGTTTTCATCGACGACATTCTCATTTATTCCAAGAATCAAGCTGACCATGAGAAACATCTTCGCTGTATTCTCAAACTTCTACAACAGGAGAAGCTCAATGCCAAATTCTCTAAATGTGAATTTTGGCTACGAGAAGTCCAATTCCTTGGACACGTGGTCAGTGAGCGTGGTATCCAGGTGGATCCCGCTAAAGTTGAAGCCGTAATGAACTGGCAAGAGCCAAAGACGCCTACTGAAATTCGTAGCTTCCTGGGATTGGCAGGATATTACAGGCGTTTCATTGAAAAATTTTCAAGGATTGCTGCACCCCTAACCTCCTTAACTAAGAAGAAGGTTAAGTTTGTTTGGGGCCCTAAGCAGCAAGAATCCTTTGATATCTTGAAGCAAAAGTTGAGCAACGCCCCAGTACTGACACTACCAGACGGAATTGAAGACTTTGTGGTTTATTGTGATGCTTCGCACACTGCCATGGGGTGTGTGCTTATGCAGAAAGGCAAGGTTATTGCCTACGCTTCAAGACAATTGAAAGTGCATGAAAAGAATTACACCACCCATGACTTGGAGCTGGGTGTCGTTGTATTCGCACTAAATCTTTGGAGGCACTATCTTTATGGTGTCAAATGTGTGATTTATTCTGATCACAAGAGCCTCCAACATCTGTTTAATCAGAAGGAATTAAACATGAGGCAACGCCGTTGGATGGAAACTTTAAATGATTATGATTGTGAAATCAAATACCATCCCGGCAAGGCGAATGTAGTCGCCGATGCCGTGAGTCGGAAGGAAAGGGTTAAACCCATCCAAATTAACGCCAAGCGTATGGAGATAAAGAATAATTTGATTGAAAGGTTGTTAGCTGCACAGAAGGAAGCTGTGTTGGAAGCTAACTATCCAAATGAAAAGCTAGGAGTAACTGAGGAGCAGTTAACTCTTAGCAAGGACGGAATTTTACGATTAAATGGGCGGATATGGGTTCCAATTTTTGGAGGACTTCGAGATGTCATCCTCCAGGAAGCCCATAGTTCCAAATACTCCGTTCATCCTGGAGCTGATAAGATGTACCAGGATTTAAAGGCAAATTATTGGTGGATAGGCTTGAAAAAGTCTGTAGCCGCCCATGTAGCAAAATGCTTGACATGTGCGCAAGTTAAAGCCGAGCATCAGAAACCGTCAGGTTTGCTACAACAGCCTGAACTTCCTACGTGGAAGTGGGAAATGGTAACTATGGATTTCATTACCAAGTTACCCAAGACAAGGAAAGGAAATGATACGATATGGGTTATAGTTGACCGACTGACTAAGTCAGCTCATTTCTTACCCATCAAGGAGACTTATAGCTCCGACATGTTAGCCCAGTTATACGTTGATAAGATTGTAGCCCTACATGGCATACCTGTGGCTATTATCTCTGATAGAGATACTAGGTACACGTCGCATTTTTGGAAGAGTTTCCAACAATCTTTGGGCACGCGTTTGAATTTTAGTACGGCTTATCATCCTCAGACTGACGGTCAGAGTGAGCGTACTATTCAAACGTTGGAAGACATGTTGCGTGCATGTGCGATCGATTTAGGTGGTAGTTGGGATAAGAACCTACCGTTAATCGAATTCTCCTACAAAAATAGCTATCACACCAGCATCAAGGCTGCGCCTTTTGAGGCATTATACGGTAGAAAGTGTAGATCGCCTATTTGTTGGGCGGAAGTTGGAGATGTCCAGTTATCAGGACCAGAGATCGTGTTCGAAACAACGGACAAGATTGTCCAGATTCGCGACCGTCTCAAAGCTGCCCGGGATAGGCAGAAGAGTTACGTTGGTCCTAAGCGTAAAGATTTTCACTTCGAAGTAGGTCACAAAGTCCTACTTAAAGTGTCACCCTGGAAGGGGGTGATGCGGTTTGGTAAGAAAGGCAAGCTAAGCCCGAGATACATAGGACCTTTCGAGGTTATCGAACGTGTCGGGTCAGTTGCCTATAAGTTAAACTTACCAGAAGAGCTCAGTGGAATTCACAATGTGTTCCACATCTGCAATCTGAAAAAGTGTTTCGCTGACGAATCACTGGTTATACCACACACAGATGTGCATATAGACGAGAGCTTGAAGTTTGTGGAAAAACCTTTGTCGATTGAAGATCGACAGGTAAAGAAGCTTCGAAGGAAGCATGTACCTATTGTAAAGGTCAAATGGGACGCCCGTAGAGGTCCCGAATACACGTGGGAAGTTGAATCCACCATGAAAGAAAAGTACCCTTATTTGTTTCAGTAAATCTCGGGTCGAGATTTATTTTAAGGGGGTGAGGATGTAACACCTCGAAAATTCGTGTTAAATAATAAAACGACACGTGTCATGTAAGACAAAACGCGTTGTAAACTCGGATTTAATAAAAATGTTTAACAGGATTTAAAAGTGTCGTCATGTTAACTTTTGCACCTCTGAACGACCTCGTTATAAATCCCAAGACTCAAAACATATTAAAAACATCTAATATATGTTCAAAATTCAGTGAATTATAACATTGAATGATGCATGATTTAATTGGTGGACTCCTACGAAGAAATTCCAACGGTAAACCTTACAATTCGGTACTTTCTTTTGGAATACAAGCATACAATTCATAATGGTAGGGTATGATACTGTACAAAGCACTTTTTGGAGGTCCCTAATTGATAAAACAAGTCCCAATTTCGAAACAAGTGGTTGCCCTTTCGAATGCATGAAGGAACAAGATTTTTGGCTGCTGATGATTTGTTGCGCACCGAAACAAATAATTGTTACGGTGCGCAACAAATGCCCAGCGACCAGAAAACTTGCTGCAGCCTGTTATGCGCGATTGTGACCATTCTAGCCGGTTTTTCTCACATGTGGACGACCCCTAGGCACCCCCTAAGCACTAGGACAAGTGTTAATCAGTTGTGGATGGGTGCTAGACTAAGATGTCAAGCTTTTATGGTGTCTTGGATCACTATATAAAGCCTCTTTAGTTACAAACATTCCCACACCTTCTCCTGCATTGTTGGATCATTTCTGGAGCTATCAAGCAGCCTCAAGTGATCATTTTTTGTGCATTGGACTCTTGTAAGTCTGCTAGTACTTCTTTAATTAAGTTTAGCTTAGTATTTTAGCTAAAAGTCAAACCGTCGTAATTACGGTTTGACTTCGAGATTAGCCAACAATGGCTCAGTCATATCTCGAATTAAAAGTAGTTATATGTTGGTATTTATGTGGGTAATAAAACCTCAAAAGGGTTTCCCCTGATCACCACTCTAACTAGTTCAAATGTCGGGTCAAACATGTACTTAGAAAAGTCAACAGGAAGCTTAAAATACCATTTATGCATAATTAGCAATGCAAATCATATACAACCTGTTTGATCATTGTTATAAATTAGTAATAAGTGTAAGAACATGTCTAAACATGTTCAACCCGACAATTGCCTGTTTAGACCCGGTTCGGAACCGAAAGTCACATAGTTTGACTTACACTTTGACTTTCAGTTCTGACCCGTTGAGGCATGTTTTAGAAATGCCTCAGAGCTTTAATTGGACTAGGTTACATGTTAGAACAACCCTCTGTGATTATACACCTTGGTTCATTAGTTATCCAATTAATATGCATGTTTCCGTTAATTGCTCATATGTTGACCGTTATGCCCTTATTACCTTAAAACGTGATTTATGAAAATGTAAAAGTGTAGAAACCTTAAATACTGATATATAAACTTGTATGCAAAGTTTAACATCAGTTTGACTTGTAGATTAAGAGTTATGCTCATTATCGCAAAACTAATGCTTTATGTTAATAAAACGGCGTAATTAGCGTATAGCCTAGTTAAGCCTACTTTTTGGTATCAAACTTAATACCCACTGATGTAATATATTATTTTGGGAATTTTAAAGATTTTTAATTAATTTTAGGCTGAGCATAACTCATAGTCGTAGGCTTAATCCGGTAATTGTCGGTTTTGCCCTTACGGGCCATAAAATGAGTTTTACATATCTAAACGACTCCAAACCTTTTGCAACTGATCACATATGATAAATAAATTATTTTAAGCCTTCTGGAAATATAAAAATATCAGATTTAAGTATCGAACCCGGAAATGGCCTTTAATCGCCTTATTTAGCGTTTTTAACGCATAGTATGTTTTAAAATCATATTGAACATACCCGAGTTGATACCTACTGATATTTTATGCAAATTAGAATGTTTTAACAGTAAGCAAAGGTTGATAAACTCAGACTTCCGTTTTGAGCTTTTCGGCTTATGTGAAATTACCAAAATACTCCTACGGGGCATAGTTTGGTTAAAAATGATAAATTTCACATACATGCTTTAACCTACTGATATAACTTAGAAAATTGAGTATATTTGCTGATTACATCAGACCCGTAACTCAGAATGTTACTAAAACTCTTTTATACACTTTTAAATGACCAAACTACCCCTACGGGGCCTAGTTTGTGTTTAAACACGTTTCGGGCATAATGAAAGACATCTTACTGATGTCACAACATATTTGAAGCATATTAACTTAGAAAACCTGTATATGGCTCTTACGGATACCCGTTACGCTTATTACGCGCACGGTTCGGTTTATGTAACAAGTTTACATAAATTAGCCGAAACGGGTCAAACCTTATCGGTTTTATCTCAAAATCCAGAATGTGAATAATAAACCCATATTAAACAAGTCTTCAAACTTGTCGGGTCTGAATCACATTCTATCCGGTCTTCGCTTAATCGTGCGTACGAACCGTATCTTGAAACTAGCCGGTCTAAGCTTAAGCTTAATAAAAGGCCCGTTAGAATTCTAATAGGTTATTATAAACCTTCGTTCCAGATTAGGAGGACCAGTAAAAGCTACGTGCATTTTGCTTATTGTGATTAATACTTACTCAGGTAAATACTTTTAACTTATTTTCCCTATACGGGCTTGGGTTACGGTATATAGCATACCGCTTGATCGGGCATCAAATCTCCACATTAAGTGGGTAGTTGAATAATTTGATCGGCTCGTTTAAACAGTCTTGTTTACTTTACAGCCTTTGGGGGGTTAATGACCATGTCCCGGATATCCTTGGCATCATCTTACGAGATGGCCACGACCTGAGCACGGGGTGTAGGCGTACACCTGTCAGTGTATAACTCAATTATGTGGTGTGTCTATTGATCTTTAACCCGGACAAGATCCGGACTACTGAACGCATAAGTAACATGTAATTCGTTCACAAGATTATAATATTAAATAATTCTCCCAAGTTATAAAAATGTTTATGCCATGTGCATCCAAACCAATTTTCAATCATTTTCCAAAATGAGTCAGTTGATTGTATTTACCAGTGTAAACTGACGTATTTTCCCAAAAAGACTGAATGCAGGTACTAAACGAAATTGGCTGGATTGTCTCCTAAGCATCAATAAAAAGTCTCGCAAGCTTAGGATGCCTGAAGTCTGTTGAACCATTAATATTATTTTGTTTCGATCCTACTGTGGATAAACTTCCGGATATTGTTACATTGATAAACAATATTAAATTCGGTTGTATCATATTTTAAATTTGCTTCCGCTGTGCATAATAATATTGTGTTGTTTGACTATTACGTTGCCAACCACGTCACGATACTCCCCCACCGGGCCCACCGGTGACACGTGGAAATCGGGGTGTGACAGAATGTGACAACTGTCAAAATTTCATGTATCCGTACAATACCTAAACAGTAATTTAAGACTTAATGACTGTGCTGATTTAAGTTAATGAAATGAATGCTTTCTGATTATTGTCATATACATACATGTGCATCACATATTGCATAATGTCATATCATTATTGCATGCAACACTTTATTGATTCAAATGATGCGTGAAACAAAGTTAGCACAGTTATCAGACAAATCAGAAAATGCTGACGGAATTCAGTACTTAGACAAACATGGTATTGAGACACAGAATGAGCTAGAAAACAAGAGTTACACTAGTATAGTGTGTAGGAAAGTAAGGATCATAAAACTGTCTTCCTAGTGATAATTTAAGTGCCAGAAAGTGCCAAAAACTCACATAAACTGCAGAATTCTGCAGGATTCAGCAAAAATCAGCATTTAAACAACTAAATATTATGCAGAATTATGGTTAAATGGTCCAGAATGCTTTCCTAAGTGTCGGGAATCAAAACTGTCACAAAAGGTAACATAAAACACACTAAACTGCATAGTTTAGCACCTTAACGAACCGGTAACCAACCGAACAACCGAACACTACCCGAAACACCAAATTTTCACTAGAAGCATTGTTTTAACATTTCCGAGCTAGTTATGGTCCCTGAACACCATAACACACTATATAACATCATAACAACGTTATACACTAACTAAACCATTAGATTTCAACTATTATCCTTAACATTCCATTACAACCTAATCTACACCCCCCTCTATTTATGGTCACCATAAGGTGGCCCACCCTTGATTTTGTGTGAATATTTTAATGGATCTTGTTATATCTTTTAAAAACATATTACATAATAGATAACATTGTGTCGGAAATTTTATATAATTAACCACAAGATCATCCCCTTCTCATTCTCAAACACACCACACTTGAACTCTTCTCCCTCTCCTCCCTCTACCTTCGGCCGAGAACAAGCAAGCCCACCACTACCATCTTCACTTCATTTCCATCCATTCTCTAGTGATCACAAGGTGTAAGAAGCTCGGTAAAGAAGCTAGGAGCCATTGGAAAGTGAAGGACCTCTTGCAAGTGCTTTTAACCACCAAGATTGTCATCTTCATCTTCTTGAATCTCATCCCTAGCCTTGTGCTAGTAGTAAGGTCCTTCTAATCCCATTTTACATCTTATTATGTTGGTTAAAAGATGATATAAGTTGTTAATCAAGAAGAACACTAAAGATCAAGAACATAATCTTCAACATAAGACTAAAAATCATCATGATCTATGTTGTTTAAGTGTTTATATGCTTCTTGATTGTTGATTGCTTGTGTTAATGATGTTAAACATCATATGAAACTTGCTAGATTGTGATTAAAGACATGATCTAACAAGATGAGTGGATGATCTTGTGAAAGACCAAGATAATCATACTTTAGGTAAGCATGAACTTGAAGTATGAAGTGTTTTTCTTGAATGATGATGATCAAAGTATAATATAAGTCTTGTAAATGTGTGATTTCAAAAATGATTTTCTCAAGAAACTAAGTTAAATTACAAGATTTACATAACCATGGTTTTTAAGGAAACTAATCACATTTTTAGTGGTTAATCAAGTGTAGAAACATATTATTAACAAGAAAAATTCAAGAAGAAATATTTTTAGAAAATCAAGTTACAAGTTGTAAAGATCTAAAACCTTCAAGAATGATATTTTTAAACAAATAACCACACTTTAAAGGGTAACAAAGCTTACTAAACACTCTACTAAGTTACTACAATTTTTTTATAAATTTTCAAGTTCATGAAGTAGTGTAAAATGCATGATTTTGGCACTTGGTAAGTGTTGTATGAAATGTTGATGATTTGTGATGATTTTTAAAAGAAAATGATATGCTTTGAAAGCATGGAAACCTCCATTTTTAAAGGGAAACTATGGCAAAATTTTTCTAAAAATTAAACACTTAGAAAAATATTTTTAAACAAGTGTTTACAAGTGTATTTTAACCATAAATCTTCATACAAAAATTGCCATAATTTTTGTTACAAAAATTACAAATATTGGAGGTTGGTTTTTGATGAATAAAAGTGACTAAATATGTATTTAGGAAAATATATATTTAGATGTCACAATGTGTGTGATTACTTGTATATTTTGTGTATTAGTTACATTATTTTAGGACTTGAAATAATATAACTCACCAAAATACCAAAAATTACAATACAAAATATTACCAAAAATTCCAAGATATAAATATATAATTTATACCCAAAATTTGAGAAACCGAACAAGGAATATAAGCTACAAAATATTCCGCAATTAAATTCATAAGTATATTTTGGTAAACGGTATTTTGGAAACCAAGGAAACGAAAAATATGATTATTATGAATATTACAAAAATATATCATATTTTTTACAAGAAGAAATCATATTATTTTTGGGTAAAGAAAAATATATATGTTTTCTTGAATTACTAGAAAATACATTATTTTTGGAGAAAATATATATTTTCTTAAATAAATTTAGAACATATTATTTTGGGGTGAAAATGGATTTATAAATATTTTCTAACATAATCTTGAAAATATATTATTTTTGAGGTTTATATGAAAATATAAATATTTTTGCCAAGGAAGAAGTATAAATAATTTTCTATACAAGTTTTCTTAAAATATTTATATATTTCAAGAATATATATGTACGTTGGTGATTTTTATTGAAAATAATAATATTCCGGAAAAATAAATACAAAAATTAAGTATAAGAATACTTAATAAACACAATAAAAATACGTATTCTCATACATATAAATACACCGGAATACGCCACCGATACTTGGCAAAAATACACAAGTCTAAGAATACACCCATCCTTGGGGAAAATATACATGTATAAGTACATAATGTGTCAAGTTAAAATATATTATTTTAACTAATATTCCAAAAATTAATAAATACAATTTAAGTTAAAATATTTATTATTTTAACAAATAATTATATACTTTGGAATAATATTATGACACAAAGAAATGTAACTCAAAGATACTAAGTAAGACTAAAAGTCAAGACACGACCCATCCGTCTAACAAACCGTAGCACGCTTGTAGGTAGTGGTGCGACCTAAAGGAAGCTTTGAGTTATTTGATCGAAGAACGCAAGACTGTGAGTTCATGTCACCCTTTTCTTTTAACTGTTTTCAGTTTTTATAACTTCAGGGGTGAAATACATGTTACAAATGATTACGATTACAAATGGTATGGTTAGCTAAGGAATGAACTTCTAGATCATGTGAATGGGTAGGCGATTAACTTAAGACCATTAATCCTTGTATAAGGACCGAGGGGCATGAGTGATAGATCTATTGGGTGTTGCGAGCCCCACCCATGAGCCCGCGGGTTGGACCATGTGGTGACTATGTCGTTCCCGCCGGATGGCCCGGTACGAAATTCGGATAAAAGGAGCGAGCCTTCCTACACCGTTGCACATATGTTAATGGCCTTGCAAACCATTAATTGATCTGTTTCCTTGTTGCTTTCCTACCGGTTTACACATACATACTTACAAATGTTTAAAAGGATGTTTGTGCACACATACAAAACACATGAACTCGATCAACTTTTGTTGATGTTTTCAAACTACATGTATTTCAGGAAACTGATTATGGATCTGGCAGGCGTACAAGGATTTTCAAGTTGTGTCTTCGAATAAAAGATGTCATCCAGTGTCGAAGGGTTTGGATTATGTATCTTATCTTGGATAAGATACATAGTTCAAAGCCTAGCTTTTAATAGTGTCTTTTGTTAAGTCCAGTGTGGAACTTAAAACTTGGGTTGTTATGTACTTTAAACTTGAAGTCTTGGTCTGTGGTTAAACAATGTTGGTTGTGATATTTGAAACTTGATTATGGATGAACATCATGGTTTTATCATATAGTTGTTTGTTATGGTTGAATGCAATGATATTAAGCAAGTCAAACATAATCACGCTTCCTCAAAAGTCAGGGTGTAACAATGTGATTCACTGATGAACTTTGATTGGGCTGCATATTGTATTGACTTAAAAGTTCATGCAGTGGATCGAATGAGTTATTGAACGAATTGGGTTTGGATCGGATGGTCATCTGATCGGATGGCCATCCGATCGGTGAACATGAATATCAACAGCTAACAACTTTAACATATTCGGACAGAAAAATCTCGATTTCTCATAAACCACATGGAATTAAGTTCTGAAAATTTGAAGGCTTTTAAAACAATGATTTTCGCACACAATGTCAAAATTTCAGTCAATTTTAACCGTAAAAACCCCGTTAATTTTGTGTTTTTCTGTCGAAAAATGAAGAAAAAGAGTAGAGTGAGAGATTTGACAAATCTGATGCGATTTTGACTCTGAATCTGATGATTTCTCGTGAAATCTTGTGTGTTTGATCCGTGCAATCAAGCTCCTGCTCTGATACCACTTGTAGGATCGGTTTTGACTCCCGAACAATTGTGTATAACACGTGTGACGTGCGGAATCCGTACACGTGCGTGGACCGAACACAAGAACGTACTACAATATGTGATTTGATTAGAAGATATGAAAAGATACAATGAACCGTGAATCACCTTTTGCCTTTCTCTCTCTAGCTCCTATGCTCCAAATGTGCAAATTGACAAAAGTTCTAAACTAAAGGCATTAGCCTCTTATTTATAGGCAAAGGATATAAGGGATTTCCCTTTATTTACAATAATGCCACCTTGCCTTTTTCTATTTAAATATTACAATATAATCATGTTTTCTACTAAATCTTGCTACGAACTGGATTGACGTAGGCGATAGACATAGATGCCTCAGGAGTTGTTAACAGATATATTAATGCGGATCGAGGCTTCGGAATCCAATTGGCCTGGTAGAAAGAGTGTGGTTTGTTGTGATGCGGTTTGTTGAAATTGGAGGATGATTGTGAAGGAGATTGTTAAATTTCCGGCAGTTTTGGGCAATCTGACATTCCCGAATTATGGGGTGAAGAAGGGGCAACGAGGTGGTGGTTGTGGGGTGAAAAAGGGGCGACGGTGATGGTGGTGGTTGTGGTTGTGGGGAGATTTGATGATGAAGATGAAGATTTTATGAAGATGAAGAGGTTGGAAGATCTGGATGAAATGTTGAGTTCTTATTATAAGGAGTAAATTAAATGTTTTTTTATTTTTTTCAATAGAGTTAATAGCCAAAATGGTCCCTGAGGTTTGCTCACTTTTGCCACTTTAGTCCAAAATCCAAACTTATTAAATCTGGGTCCTTGAGGTTTGCATTTTGTTGCCATTTTAGTCCAAATTTCAAAAAAGTCTAATTTTGTCAGGATTTCTTACTGAATTTTGTCTTCTTCCTCATTTCTCACGTTCCTGCTTCCCCTCCCCTAATCAAACATCGAACCCTAACAATGGATGACAACGAAGACTGGAACTGGTGCATCCGAAGAGAAGGCACAACGTTTGATCCTGAAGTAAAATATGGTACGTAATCGTGATTGTTTACTTATAAATTTGATGTTTTTTCTTTCAAAATTGTTAGGGCAATCTTAGTTGAATCGATCTCTGAAAAGTTTTTTTGTCAATATACAGCTAATCGACCTGGATTTTTCATGCTGAGGAAGAAGATGATGGGGGAAGGTGAGAGGTTTTGATCGATTAGGGTTATTTAAAGTTCTTTGAGGCTTTTTTTTATTTTTGTAATATAAATTAGTTTATAATAATATATAATGACAATTTTGCCCTTATGAGAAATAAGGAAGAAGACAAAATTCAGTAAGAAATCTTGACAAAATTAGATTTTTTTGAAATTTGGACTAAAATGGCAACAAAATGCAAACCTCAGGGACCCAGATTTAAAAAAATTGGATTTTGGACTAAAGTGGCAAAAGTGAGCAAACCTTAGGGACCATTTTGGCTATTAACTCTTTTCAATATAAAAAAAAAAGAATGGATAAAAATGGCAATTTGTAAGATTTAAATTGAAAATCCCAAAAATACCCCTGGTTAAAAATGAGGTTTTTGGAGAGAGTTAGGCAATGTGATCAAAATGGCAACAAAAGGGAAAAGTCAGGGACCTAGAGGAGAAAAAAAACTATTTGGACTAAAATGGCAAATTTGGACAAACCTCAGGGACTAAAATGGCAATTTACTCATTAAAAATATTTTCTCAAAATTTGGTTAGATTAAACGTTGACGATATTCGGGTATTAAAAGTTCTTTATCCTTGGACGACCTCGGTATCTTACCATCACTATACTATGCCAACGATGAGTGCACTTGCCCTGGCGTGTTGTAGAGAGTGATAGTGTTATATCGTGTTTTGTAAATTTAAAGTTTGATAAACGAGTGAAAAGTGCTTAAAAATATATCCAAAATCATACACTCTCACCTCATGTCAATAATGAAAGTTGTTGGTAATACGAATCTTCAATTGCTATTAAATAATCCGAATCTTCCATCGCTTAGAATTGAATTAGGGTTTAATATAACTTAAAATTAAAAGCAGACTTAGGAGATTTAGGGTGGAATCGAATATGATAGATTTAGACGGGGAGATTTAGGTTTTAACCGAATAGAAGAGGTTGAGGGTTTAATCAGTGTTTTCTAATCTTCTAATTCACGAAGAACACTTAGTGCCATGTGTTCACGTATCTGACAACCCTAAGAAGACTAAAATCAAAGAAGAAGGCTGATGAAGAGCCCATGTATACTCTCATTTTTATTTATAATTGTACTCATTTTTATTTATAATTATAAAGATTTGTTACCAAAGAAGTGGTAGTCTATTGGTAAAGTAAAAAATTTAAACACTTTAAGAGGAAGGTATTATGTTTAAAAAAAATGACGTTCAAAAAAAATCATAGAGATCTATACCACCCACATTTTCTACGGAACCGGCGTGGCCTGTATGTATGTTTTATGTTTGATTTTGTCAATATAAAAAACAGAGTAAACTGCCATTTTGGTCCCTGTGGTTTGGCCAGTTTTGCCACTTTAGTCCAAATCTCAAACTTATTACATCCAGGGCCCTGTGGTTTGCATTTTGTTGCCATTTTGGTCCAAAAGTGAAATTTGACTAGAATTCCCAATTTCAACCCCCCTGTTTTGTCCTTATCTCCAGGGGTATTTTTGTCATTTTGGTTTTATTGTAAATGATTATTAATCCAAACACCCCCTAAACTGATTATAAATCCCAAACACCCCCTAAACTCTGATTATAAATCCCAAACACCACCTCTTTATCTTCAAACCCAGATTATAAATCCCAAACACTGTTAATCGACTTCATCATCAAGAACATCATCTTCAAAACACAGACAACAACAAATCAAAGTTCATCATCAAGAACATCATCTTCAACAACAAATCAAGAACATCATCTTCAACAACAAATCAAGAACATCATCTTCAAAATACAGACAACCATCAAACTTCATCATCAAGAACATCATCTTCAAGAAAAGGCACCTCCTTCCCCAAATTCACCACCGCCACAAGCACCACCGACCACCGCTGCTACTACCCAACCTCAACCACCACCACTGGAAAAAAGCCCTAACCCCTAATCCCCTTAAGTTCCCCAAAATCTTACCATCCCCACCGCACCACCACCATCCCCACCCCCTGTCTCTCTGTCTTCTCTCTCTCTAACACCCCTATCTCTCTCTCCCTCTCTGCCGCCCCAACCACCTCCGCTATACAGTAGTAAAACGACCTAGGGTTTTAGACACAGTTGAAATCAATCATCAACAATGGCAGGACTACAGTTTCTCACAGAGAGATCGGACACCGGTGAAAACCACACCCCCTTTCTCTCTCTCTAAAACAACACAGCTCTCTCTCTCTCTCTGAAAACCAGGAGACGGCCGGTAAAACACCACAACCACCATCAGCGCCGGTAAAACAACACAGCTCTCTCTCTCTCTCTTTGATGGGTTTGTTTCTTTTGGTGTTTCTAGATTGATTTCGGGGGGAGGAAGCGGCGGTGGTGAGATTGAGAGAGAGAGAGAGAGAAAGAGAGAGAGAGAGAGCGCAGATTGACGGTGGTGTTGGCAGCGGTTGTTGGGGTGGAGACGGTGTTAATAGATGATGAAGATCAGATGATGGTGATGAAGATGGAAGACTAATGATAATGCTGAAGATGGAGAGAGCAGTCTCTGTATGTGTGTGTATATATATATTAATGGTTATAATAAATTTAAAATCCCCAAAATGCCCCTGAGGGTAAAGACAAAATAGCAGGGTTATTAGTGGGGAATCTGGCCAAATTTGGATTTTGGACCAAAATGGCAACAAAATGCAAACCACAGGGCCCTAGATGTAATAAGTTTGAGATTTGTACTAAAGTGGCAAAACTGGCCAAACCACGAAGACCAAAATGACAGTTTACTCTAAAAAACAGGATGTTGTGACTCACTATGTGTTTGGTCAGTAGGTAGATACTAAATGATGCAATTAAAAAATCTTTCCAACTTTATAAACGTGGCAATTCCGACAGTCTCTCCTCAAAAGGCGAGGAACACTCTCAGTCAAAGCATCACCCGCGGCTTATTTTGTTCGATAAATACTACACCCAGTCTCGCCGGAAAACCACCATTTTAACCGCCCTTTAGCAGCTCTGCTGTAACTCTACTTTTTCTCTGCTGCTGCCAATTTCTCAGGTTACTGTTTCTTCCGATCTCTCATTACTAATAATAATAATAATGTACGTTCGTTAAATCTCACTGATCGATCGGTGTAAGATCTACTCGTTGGTTTATAACATCCGCACCGACAGACTAATTACTTGTTTCGCGTGCCTCTGTTTGTTTGTTTGTTGTGTGTTTTGATGTACTGTACTCTAGGTCATGATGTCTGAATCATTCTCTTACATTGTACATGTTAGATTTATTTGGTAAACCTAGACTACATGTCATGGATTGCACGCAAATCGCATTTTACAGTTGCTTAAAACTTAAAATACCACCTAATAACTTGAAGTCACCATTTCTTTACATTAGTTGAAGTTATGACATCATGATAGGGTTTATGCAGTTTGAATTTTAATTCTTATTCTAATTTTGATGTAGATATATTTGTATCTATTTTGACTTGAATTTGTTAATCAGGGAGGGTTTTATGTTGTATAATTACTTATTCATTATCCTTTAACCTTTGGAGACGATAGTAGTAGTATATATATGCGTGATTTCGGCACTATTATACTCAAGGATTGCATTTGATTGGTAAGAAGGATATATGTGATCTGAGAAATACTTATTAGTAAAAGAAACATGAGTAAAATGCAATTTTGCATCCCTAAAACGCAAATTTTGACTCCTGAGTCCCTGGCTTATAAAAAAAGCTACAATCTGAGTCCCCGAGCCTTGGTTCCGTTAAGTGGGTAACGGAAAGGGCAAAATTGTCTTTTTACCAATAAAAAAAGTGTCCTTATATATAGTTTGGTTTTCCCTACACTATGAGTCTCCCCACCACCACCACCACCACCACCGCTTTTAATCACTGTATCACCATCTTAAAGACATCATCAGCCGTCAACCTCATTCTTTGTCTTTTATATTATACCAACCTTAACAACTAATCAGACCTTAAGATTTTAATTTGCTTTTGACTTTGAAAATGGATGTATTGTATCAGACCATTGTGAATTAATTTAATTATTCAATACAAATTAAAACCTTAAAGAACTTCCAAACAACACAGCACAACAAGCTTCAACGATGGTGACGATGAACACTAAACAACCTGCAAATCTGCCCCCGGATCGTGTCTAAACAACCTGCAAATAAGAACACAATGACCTAGATCACTACAACAATCAAAACAATCAGGATTCATTGATGAACTTAACCTCTATTCCATTTGGATAAAAAACATAACACTCAGTCTCAACCGTTTGGATCTATACATATATGAGGATGATGAACTGAACCACTATTCCATTTGGATAAAAAAAACATAACACTCAACCGTTTGGATCTAAACATTGATGAACTGAACCAACAATCAAGTTGGTTGGCGAAGGAGAAGAATACTAAGTGCATCGCCATCTAGGAGAATCGTACCTGTAAATCGACCAGAAGATGACTTTTTATGAAAATCGATCGGAAGCAGAAGACGATGGATGGATCTCTGAAGACTAATTCAAAGGCAATGAAGACGGAATTTGAAAATGTAAAATAAAATTCCAACCTGTAAGCAAAAAGCGATGAATCAATCAAGGCAACACTCGAATGATGAAGGAAAAATCGTAACAAAGACGATCGGTGAAAATCCGTAACATTTCCTAGATCTTTCTTTGTTGAATTTGTCAATTAATAATCCCTTGAATTTAGTGGAGTTTAATGCGATGTAGATGATGAATTTAGGCTGAAAAGGGAATCTGCAAAGTTTTATTATTTTTGTGTTTGTTTTTTTAATTACATGGGTAAGGGGCAAAAAGTCTTTTCACATTGAAGATAAGGGGCAAAATGGTCTTTTCAGTCAACTTAATTGACAGAGTTAGCATTAGGGAGTCAAATCGTTGCGAGTTTTAAACAACAGGGACTCAGGCAGCAATTTTCACTTTGGGGACACGAGTTGAGAGCGGACCCCTTCCTCAGGGACGCAAATTGCAGTTTTTAAACTGATCCTTCTGGGGTGTGGCTGTCATCCTAGCAGAAACGTAGATTTAGGTAGCGTTTGGTGAATCACTATGGTGGTGTTTGTTTTTCTAAAAAAGATGATGGGTATGTATTTATGAATTTCTAAACTTAATTTAACTAAGTGGGCTGGAAGTATACTCGACTTAACCCTATTCCTTTAAACCCAAGTGCAACCCAATTTCAAGACTGTTTTTCATCTTCCAGTTTTGCACCTCACCGTACATTTATGTTAGATTTGCATCCGACCAACTTGTCTTCAAGTGTAATATATTTTTTGTTATCGTTTGAACATGCAGAAAAAGCTTTTAGGAGAGTACAATTTGTTCTACTGGCTATTGTTACCTGCAGTTTGGTATGAAAACATATATAAACACGAGTTGTTGATGAGAGAAGCTAAATCATGGAGGAATTTATGGAAAAGACATCTCCATTTTGATTGGGTAAAGTTTATGTTGTTGTACTCATCCTTAAGACAGTTTTTGTTGGTTTACATTTTTGAAAATCCTAACAATACAGGGACGTTATGGAATGAAGATGAAACCGTTCATGGGAGTTGCATTTATCATAATGCTGTATATTGTGTATAGAACCACAAATTATCAGTATCTCCAAACAGAGGTAAACACTGCAATTGATTAAGTTATTAAAGATGATGTGTGAAATCTGGTTTTATATTTTGTATCAATTAAACGAACTCCAACCAGACTGAGACATAGGTAGCGAACCTCTCATACTTAGATATACTAGCCACCCCTAACTGTTCCCTAAAAACCTTATTTCTTATCCGATATGCTAGAAGTTGCCTAAAGTTGTAATTAATCATAATAACTATATATATTCAACTTAATTCCAAACCAAACCATACTTAATATTTACCATTATAAGTTAGGCTTTAGCTCTTCCAAGTGAAAAATACAAAAAGTGTACCTTTATCATTTTACAACATATTTGAATATTCCTACACACATCAAGCGACCAAGATAATCTTCTTGTATCATGAGCCCGAGTCTTTTCACAATCTGCACGTTGGGGCGTGCGATATAACCATTTCTTTAATTTCTGAATTATCTGCTTGATTTATTCCATAAATATGCTTTTCTTATAAGTAGAAAAGACAATGATAGCGCATTGTTGAACCTGTATAATCATCATCTTATTAGTTGTCTTTTCTGGAGTGTTAATATTCCATGTGATCCGATCTAATTGCGCGTTTAATTATTTGTTCATATTAACTCCTTTGTTTTGATTACATGACTTGACTAACATGGATCTTTTTCTGATTTGTGTCTTATCAGCTGGACTCGAGATTTGATTCACTCTATTCATCAAAGGTAGATTTTAAAAATCAATTAAAGTTCGTGGGAAGAGTTAACATTTGTTCTCCTTTACTCTCTCTTTCTGCAACTTGTGACTTAATGTTATAGCATGAAACTCATGTGGTTTTGGTGCTATTATCTAGGACTATGCAATATCCCATACAAGTTTAAAAGGTTTACCTCGTGGTATTATTGAAGCTAAATCTGACTTGGAGTTAAAGCCGTTATGGTCTACAACTAGTTCACAATCGAAGGTTACAAACAACCTTTCTTGTAAATTAGTGTTTTGCTTGTGCAAGCCATTGTTTTATTGATTTGTTTATTTTGCAAATTATCATATATTGAAGGGTGATGTTTCCAGTACACATAATTTGCTGGCCGTTCCAGTGGGTCTCAAGCAAAAGCGTAATGTTAATACTATTGTTCAAAAGGTACACTAATTGTTGGTATCTGATGTTCGTATATATGTGAATCATGTTTGGCTAACATCCAGCTTTACAGTTTCTCAAAGAAAATTTTACAGTTATCTTATTCCATTACGATGGAAAGGTCGATGGCTGGCGGGATCTTGACTGGCATAACAAGGTCATACATATTGTAGCTCAGAACCAAACCAAGTGGTAAGGTCATTAGTTAGTCACAAAATTAAATAAAAATTAAATGAGCAAACATGTTGTTGACAGGTCAGCTCAGGCAGGGCCGTTTTGTCCCCCACATAAAATTACACATTTTGACCCAATCCCATATTGACAAGTCACCCAAACTGCCTGTTTTCCACCTCTGTCTAAATTTTTCCAATCTTTAAACTAATATTTTTCTGTCTTCAGTTATTAAGTCTTTCCCCATGGTCAAATATGAACTATTACAATAACAATTATCATTGTTAATCTTTAGAACGGCAAATCATTCATTTGTTACCAACAATTGTCTAATTCTTAGTAACAGGGGATGTAAACGAATTGAGCAGAGCCCGCACTCGCTTATGCTTGACTCAGCCCGTTTTGAGCTAATGCTCAAGCTCGAATCATGAGTAACTTTTTGAGCTTGAGCTTGGCTCATTTATATTTATTAGTTATTATACTTAAATACGTATCTAATATTTTCACAAATATATTTAATTATAATTTTGTATATATAACATTATACATAGTGTTTAGTTATTTTCAATATTTACCATATTAAAATTTTTCTATGTTTATACAAATAATAAGCTTGCTTAAGCTCGCGAGGCCTAGTCAAGCTTTGGAATATGAAACTCGGGCTCATTTAAGCACAGCTCGATTCGAGCTTTTGGCGAGTTAATCTCAAGTAGTAGCTCATTTACAACCTGAATTTTTATATTTGATAAAATGTTAGGTGGTTTGCGAAACGATTTCTGCATCCTGCTGCTGTTTCTATTTATGATTATATATTTCTCTGGGACGAAGACCTAGGAGTGCAGCATTTTAATCCCAAAAGGTAGCTTTAAATGTATCAACCTTTTGTTTTCTCTCAGTTGAGTAGTCGTTGACCCATATATTTGCAGGTATTTGAATATTGTTAAGGCAGAAGGACTTGAAATATCACAGCCGGCTTTAGATCCAAATTCAACTGATATACATCATCGGATCACAATTCGAAAGAGAACGAATAAGTTTCATAGGTGAATTAATTGTCTGCTTTTTAAACCAAGGCTGCTACTAAGCTATGTAATGGCCTGAACCTTTTCATTTTATGTTTTGGTTTCAATTCCATATTTTGTTTTACAGGAGGGTGTATGACAGCAGAGGGAGTGTGAAATGTTCAGATGATAGTGAGGGTCCACCATGTTCTGGGTAAAGTGGCATTCGCACAATAATATTTTCCGACTTCACTATAAATATAAAGATGCACAACAGATTTGGTTATACTAACTTTACTGTCTGTAAGGGCGTTAAATTGGTCGTGTTGGTGGGTTGCCGGGTCGAACAACACACAAACCTGAAAACTTGATACGAACCCAATAATAGTGTCAGACGCATAAACCTGAATACAACATGAGGCGGGTTGACAAAATACCATATGTTTAACCCAATATTTTATTTTATATTTCTACATATTAATAATACTCGAAAATTATATGAAGTAATTTCATGTTAGTCATAAATTAGTGCTCATGTTTCTTTTATCTTTTAAATTTTGGCATGAAGTACCAATCAGTTTAAGTTACGACACAAAACCTATTTTAAAAAAAAAATTAAGTATTAAATTAAATGGGTTAAACACAATTAACCTGTGAACCTGCCCGGTCGACCTAAACATGGCATGTTTAGCTGCTAAACGTGTTCGACCTGAAACTGACCCTAACCCATTTAGACTAAACCCAAACCCATGAATTTCGTGTTAGGTTTATGTCGTGTCGAGAATTCACACCCCTAGTTTGTGGATTAAATTTTGCTAAAATGTTTTTATATGGTTGTTGAAAAATGCAGATTTGTAGAAGGAATGGTCCCGGTTTTCTCAAGAGCTGCGTGGCATTGTGCTTGGCATCTTATTCAGGTAACCTGTACCTTTTTTTTCTTACTCTTTTTATTGTAACTGATAAGCCTTATTATGTTTACTTCCAGAATGACCTTGTTCATGGATGGGGAATGGATATGAAACTTGGCTATTGTGCACAGGTGATTTTAAATCTGTGGTTTTAAACTACCCGGGTAGGGTTGACACGAGAATACTTTTTGTCCACTTTTAATTTTTAAATAACTAATGAGATATATATTCACAAAAAAAATATTATTACCATACTAATCTAAATATATGAAGAAAGTGATTTAGAAGGTGGTATCAAAGATACATTTCGGTCTGATCCATTGTTCCTTTCTTCATTTTGCAAAGTTATTTGGGTTGGCCCTTTTGAGATAAAACTTAACCCCGATCAACCCATTCATAACTCTTTCCAAGACTGCCCTGCCACCCCTTTTTTTTCTTTTGTTTATTGTGTTTTTCTTGTTTAATTATCTTTAAATCAAGTGTGGGAGATATTGATTCCTGTATAAAGAAAAGGGGGAAATATAATTAATTTTGGCAAACTTTGCATTCTGAAGGGCGACAGGTCGAAGAAAGTCGGAGTTGTTGATAGTGAATTTATTGTGCATCAAGGAATACAAACATTAGGCGGGGCTTCTGTTAAAAAGGTCGTTCATTTGGACTCGGTTTTCTGTACTTTTCCCTCATTGTCAGTTTTTGCGGTTTACATTCCTATGGTTTTTATCAATTAACAGTTAAATTATGATTTTCTGCAGACTTCTAATAATGCGGATTTATCAAAGGTATTCTTGTTTTCCACTTGTTTTAATTTCAAGCAGATTTTTATATTTCATCCAGATTGCTGGTAGGGGTGTTCATCGAATCGAATATCGAATTTTCGAATTGCTCGAATCGAATTTTTTGAATAATTTATTTTTTTGCTTGAATTCGTATTCGATTCAAATTCAATTAAGAACCAGCCAATTCGTATTCGAATTAAAATCCCAATTCAAATTCGATTCTAGTTCGATTAAAAGTTCAAATTTGAATCGAATTCGGATAAATTCGTTTTGATTCAAATTCAGTTAAAATATGTAATAAATTCTTTTAAGTTATGGGTTTTGTAATGAGTTTGATAATGGGCTTTCTTAATACTTAGACTAAATATAGAGATTAATTTATACTATAGCCAAATAAAAGTTATATATGTATTGTATATAAAATAATAAAAGAATTTTTATAGTTTTAATTCGAATTTTAACCGATTTTTTTTTATCATCAATTTTTTTTTATTCTCTAACTTTATTTATATATAAAAAACTGGCCTAGTTACATCAATATCGCAGGTAAGCGAGCAACAAGCTGCGCCGCTACCCCTTTCTGAATCGAATTTGAAATTATAAATTCGTATTCGATTCACAGGACTCGAATTGATCCGAATTCGAATTCGAGTTCTTGATAATCGAAACGAATTCTTGATAATCAAATTTCGAATTTTTCGAATTCGAATCAATTCTGAATACCCCTAATTGCTGGTTACTTTCTGTTATGCTAATGGTTTCACTGGCTCTGTCTTCAGAAACATACTGCTGTTGATGTTCGAGCTGAGGTGAGTACCTAAATTCCCTGAAACCCTAAATATTCATTTGTGTTTTAAATCATTTTGTTCTTTAGATAATTTGCATAATGTAGACACGGAATCTTAGGCATAAATTGGTCGGGTGGGGTCGGGTTGGGACGGGCCGACCCACCAACACTTTTATGTGATTACAAAAACACATTATTACCAAAGCAATCCAACCTCTTTTTTGAATGCTAGCTAGGAGCTTGTTATGCATTTGAATACACTTTGGTTTGACCTGTTAGGGATAAAACATATTCAAAACCGACTGATATGATGACAGATAAGGAGACAATCAACAACTGAGCTTCAAATATTCAGAAAACGATGGGAAAAGGCCGTGAAAGAGGACACATGGTGGGTGGATCCTTTCTATAGACGAAAACAAATACAAACCTAGGGTCTATGACTTGGGTGTTAGTTTTGACCGTGTGATTCATTTAGATTAGTCGTGTCGTTATATGATATTTATTTTTTCACATGAAATCACTAGATCATTGTGAAAGCCCATTTGACATCACCATCATCAACTCATGGTTTGAACATTAAAGGACTCTTTTGAGGTTGATTCAACAGTAAATGTTCACTTTCTAGATCTGTGTATGCTTTTTATGTATGATATAAATGTAAGATGGGAGGTAATGCATGTTGGATGTGGAGGTGGATTGGTTAAAGTTCATATTTCTATTTCTAGTTACAACATTGAATACCAATTGATTAATCTGAAATTGGGCTAGCTGGATATGGAGTTCATGCAATTATAAAGGGTAGTTCTTGTAGTTTGGTGAAATTTCATCTATAGTCTCCACCTTTTTAAAATTACAACCTTGATTTCCAACTTTTGAACACTCGTTTCTCAGATAGTCCCTTACGTGGATGAGAGTTAGGTTTTGGTGTTAAGTGGATGTGAATTGACTAAAAGATGTAAAGCGGATGGTACTAATTCACTTTACACTCACTTTTGATTCTTTAAAACGTGTTGTGCGTGAATATAGATGATTATAAAATTTGGTACATGATTATACTTGATCATATAACCTGGTACGCGATAATATAACTTTGATTATGACTTGGTATGTGATACGTAATTATAAAACACATGAGGCATGATTATAGAGCTGGTACGTGCACTTGATTATATAACCTGGTACATAATAATATAACTTTACTTTTATGACTTGGTACGTGATACGTAATTACAAAACACATGGGGCATAATTATATGAAGTAGTACGTGATTACGTACCAACTTAAAAAAATGAAAAAAAAAATCATATAATATATATGTGTGTGTGTAGGGGAAGGTTAACGTACAATAGCCCATTCACATGCAAAGTGTATACAAGTAAATTATGCATGTTATAAAAGTCAAACTCTAATCACGCATAGGGTAAACTCAAAATCACGCATGACTACCCTAATCACGCATGTGGCCAAAATCACGCATGAACAAAAAACAGATAATCACGCATGACTAACCCTAAATCACACATGACTACCCTAATCACGCATGTGGTGAAAATAACGCATGAACAAAAAGCATATAATCACGCATGACTTACCTTAAATCACCCAAACAAACCCTAATCACGCACGTTATAAAAAAATAAGGAATGACACACGTCTTAATCTCCCGCTCACGTATCTTCGCACCATAAGGTACTATTGTATTTTACACACTCTCTCTCTCTCTCTCTCTCTCTCTATATATATATATATATATATATATAGGGTTAGGGTTAGGTTAACGTACATTATGTACGCTACAATCTCAGCCGTCCGATCATCTTCCCGCATTGAATTCGCATGTTGTTTTTTTGTAACAAATTCGCATGTTGGTTTTTTTAACATGCGATTTCATCAAAATTACCACATGCGAAATTGTTACAAAAAAAACAACATGCTATTTCATCAAAATTATCACATGCGAAATTGTTACAAAAAACATGCGAATTCATAAAAAATTATCACATGCGAAATTGTTATAAAAAAACATGCTATTTCATCAAAATTATCACATGCGAAATTGTTACAAAAAAACAACATGCGAATTCATCAAAAATTATCACATGCAAAATTGTTATAAAAAAAACAACATGCGATTTTAAAAGGCGGGAAGATGATCTGACGGCTGAGATTGATGCGTACGTAATGTACGATAAGCAATATTGTACAGTACTCTTTACCTATATATATATACTAGTCGTTTACCCACGCGATGCGGCGGGAAACATATCACTTAGGTTGGTGAGTTTAGGGCTATGTACGGGGAGGTTCAATTTTGAGCCATAACCAAAACCAAATTCGTGATGCAACGACAGTTTACAATGTGATCTTGGATCGACTACCAACCTGGGTCATGTTACCAACCTTGAGTTTTCATTAGTTTAGTTAGTTGTTGGTTTGTTACTTTTATGGTCGGTTATTTTGATTATCAAGACAGGCCAAATTGGTTGAAATAATAATTATTTATAACTATTAAAGTTAATTACACAAATAGTCTCTGCAATTATGAAAAGTCCTTTATACCCTTAACCTAAACCCTTAATATCTACACTATAGCATATATGATCACAATTTCATCACGCTTCTCAACATCATCTCCCAACTCCCAACACCCAACACTGCCGATTATAATCATCATCATCTTCATCGACATCAAACAGATCATCTTCATCTTCATCGAACAGATCATCTTCATCATCTTCATCTTCATCTTCATAAGGTTCGTCTTCAAAACAGAGGTTTGGTTTTGTTTGATTCTATAGTTTCAGATCTCATGTGATCATTTGGCTGATTAGAGTACAGATGTAGGTTGTTTATTGAAACTATGATACTTGTTTGTTTTAATTTCTGAATCAAATGCGAAGAAACAAGTCTGTAGTTATTTGAACACATCAATATTGATACTTGAAATGTGAAAATTGATTTTTGGTAAATTTCGAATCGTTTTTGTTGGTTGTTTGAGAACTGTTTAAAAAGAACTGATCAGATCAGTTTCGGATTGATGTGTTCCTCATATTGATTTTTGGTTTGAGTCGATGATTTGAATGTGTTATTTGGGTATTTTTGGTTTGATTCGATGATTTGAGTGTGTTCCTCATTTTGATTTTTGGTTTGATTCGATGATAATCAGTTATTTGGGTATTTTGGGTTTTCATGTTTGTTTTGCTTGTGAAAAAACAGAGGGTTCTTCATGTTTGTTTTGCTTTGAAAAAACAGAATGTGTTTATTGGTCATTTGAATGTGTTTGATTCGATGATAATCAGTTATTTGGGTATTTTGGGTTTTTCGTGTTTGTTTTGCTTGTGAAAAAAAAGAGGGTTCTTCATGTTTGTTTTGCTTTGAAAAAACAGAGTGTGTTTATTGGTCATTTGAATGTGTTTGATTCGATGATAATCAGTTATTTGGTTATTTTGGGTACTTCATGTTTGTTTTACTTGTGAAAAAACAGAGGGTTCTTCATGTTTGTTTTGCTTTGAAAAAACAGAGGGTTGATTTGTTTTACTTTGTTCAGGTTTGTTTGTGATGTTTTTTGTGAAAATATTGTACAGAATGGCTGCGGATGTAAAGATATGCAAAACACCAACTACGAAGGCGAGAACACTTGACAACCTCCTAGAAGATGGTGCGGTGCACATAAGGAAGTGATTGATATGAATGAATATAACCCCAGTGTAGCTCTTCAATTTTCCTTGAAATTCCAGAGCTCGCTAATTACATATCTACCACTGGGGTTATATTCATTCATATCTGCTACATTCCGAAGTGCACCCGTCAGTAAAGATCCACAATTGCTTGTCTCTGTATTGTATGTTACGGTCTTTTGTTATCGAGTCTGTAAGTTCTGTCAAGTTTACGAAGTTGGTATGACGTTTTGTCTCTGTATTGTATGTATTAAAAGTTTACATTTAATATACGTTTTGTCTAAAGGCGACACCTGTCAGTTTTCCGTTTAGTTCTGGTAGAACCTTCATTACAGCCTGAAAGTTAAAATATAAATCAAAGGTGGAAATGAATAGGACGGGCTAACAAATCAAACAGGCAATTCTGGTATTAAAGACATTTTTTTCAAATAATACATGGTATTTAGATTCAAACAGGGCAGTAACAAAATTAAAATGTAACCCATGAAAAATAAAATGTAACCCATGAAAAAAAATATTCATGTAGTCAAAAGAATATAAGATTATGCAGCCTATGTACGAGACGGTTTAGTTTTGAGCCATAAGCAAAACCAATTTCGCGATGCAACGGAAAACACAACACAAACAATTGGCTTTCGTATACAAACACTGAATAAGCAGTTGAATAAGTCTTTCAAAAGCTAAACAATGAACCCAAGACTAAACCACTTTGTATGAATTTTGGGTTGGTATCAGGTGTCACACCCCTTTCTGTGGCGGAAGCACGAGGTGTGATCATGAAAGGTTCTCATTGCATACGAAAGGTAAACATACTACATGCTCATAAAATAATTTCGAATGTCAAACATTACATAACTGAAATCATAATTTAAGTGTTTACATCACGAGACATCATTTTGTCTAATAAGTTCACAACTTTATTCAAAGATAAACAAAAGCGACATCCAAGAGCATGAGTAAGAACGCGCGCACATCCACTTTAGTTGCTTGAAATACATGTGAGTTTTGGAAAAACGTCAACATAATGTTGGTGTGAATTCATGCAGTCGTGTATTGAACACGTTTGTATACTTTGTATGAAAACATGATAAGTATCTTGTGAAAATAAAGTATTCTTGTGTAAATAAAGTATTCTTGTGGTATGAACCAAATAACGTATTCTTGTGTACGAACTTCGTACAAATAAAGTATTCTTGTGTACGAACCTCGTACAAATAAAGTATTCTTGTATAGTTAATGGGTTGCAAGGCCATTAACATGTGACACGACATAGGAAGTCACCAAACCATAGGCATTTTTCTAGTTGTCGATTCATGACGGAGACACAAAAGCACTACTCGGTACTAGTGTTCACCGAGAGTGTGGCTGCCCGGACACCCGTTAGATCTAACCTTTTGTTCTGCGGTCTAAGTATGTACACGATTAATGGTGCTTATGGTACCCTATTCGTGACACGATTTCTCGTATCATTCCTCAAAACGCATCATACTTGGTACTAGTGATCACCAAGAGTGCTTCTTGTTTATGTATTCATCATATCAAGTATCAATTCTCGTTTATTATATCAAGTATCAATTATCGTTTATTATATCAAGTATCAATTTTCATGTGTTTGCCCCAAGTTTAAAAGGTATGTAAAAGATTTAAAAGTGGGGACACGAACTTTCTTATAAACATTCAGTAACATGTATTTCACCCCCGAAGTTATAAATGTGACACCTGTGTCACTTCAACCATCAAACAAATGCCAAACCACTGAAATATTGTATTTCATACTTGGGATTTGTAAAAATATGTGTATCGTTTGCACATATCAACTCTTGTTCGATTTTAAGCTTTAAATCGCTTTCTGGAGGGTTATACGCGCTCTGATGCGTAAATATAACCAGTTTAATCCAACGAACACTCCGGAGTAGTGAAATAGGCTTAACATACCTTAAATAACCTTTACATAACTTAGAAATAAGTTTTGAAGGCTTTGGTATGGCAAAAACAAGTTAATTCGCTTACAGGGACTAAACTTGACAAACTGCGAAAGTATGCCAATTTGAACTATAACGAACATTCCGGAACATGACCATAAGTTAAACACACCTTAAATATCCTTTATATAGCTTAGAAATAGGCTTTGAGGGGTTCGGTGTGCTAAAATAAACTTTTGGGTCATTCAGGGACTAAAAGCATCAAAAAGTGCACAAGTTTGCACCTTCGCACATAACTTACGTTCTGAATACATCCGGACATCCAAAAATTTATTTAAGCACTAAATCATTTTATTTTAGTGTTTGGCATAAGAAAAATCCATTCGTCGCGTCATTTGGATCGTTTTTCGCACTTATGCGCATTCCGTCGTAATTAAGCGAACATCGCGATTGTACGGCCAAACGAACCGACATCCGAGATATTTTTGAGCACATTTTAAGTTCCCTTTACTTTAACTTCATTTTAGAGCTTTGAAATGGGGTTAACGGGCATTAAATGTGTCGGAAATGGCTTAAACAAGGTGCAGGGACCAAAACTGACATTTCTGCATAGTTGATGGCTTGCGCACCGCAAGCCATCCCTTACGGTGCGTAAGCAGTCCCCAGACAGCAGATTGTGCAGAAACATTGCACCTGGTCCTTTCCACCTTTGCACATGGTTTTGGGGCAATACTATGGGCTCAAATGGTTTTCTAAAACCAGGGTATTGAGGTGGAGGGTTGAGATTGAATCACGGTTTCCAAGAAACGATCTTAACGGCTCTCCAAAAACTATAAATACCCCCTCATGCCTTCCTCAAAACCCACTTGATTTTCTTGAGAGTTCTCTAAGTTGAAGTGATAACCACTTCATACCTGAGAATACTTGAGAAATCAAAGCTTTCGGGGACCCTTTGTAAGTATTCCTTCGTTCTTTTATTGCTTTTCGAGTCCGAAAGTCAAACTTTGTTTGACTTTCTGCGTTGACCAGTTTATGGTCAATGCGAAGTTCGTTTGAACTTTGCAACGTGATTGTAATCACGATGGTTATAGTCCTTTGTGACTATGCCTACTGATTACCACGTTGTCTAGGGTCGTAAGGGTAAGCGATCTAATAAATCGCTTATACCTTCGAACCCGACCCATTTGGTCGATCATTAGGATCCGACCAAATACCTTAGGTGACCATAGTGTATAGGGAATAACCTTCCGAGGTTATACCTTATGGTCGCTTTGTTTAAGTAGTTGTATGATAGGTAGTTTATATGCCTTAGGTAAATTACCAAAATACCCCTTTGATGCCAAAATTCATTTTAAACATATGTAACATAACCTATGACCTCTAAACTGATTTATCAACAATATTAAACATGTTAAGGCATATTCTACTTGTCATAGGACTAGTTAGGCGGTCCGAACGCGTTTCACGCGAATGACGCGTTAAAGTAGCATAAGCTACCTAAACGGGTCGTAATGGGTCGTAAGCACTTAGGTTAGGTTTCATTTAGTATGTAGGATTTGTTAAACCATATGACACGAGTCTCCATACTCGTTTGGTTTACGAACCCTCATTCTATCTAAATCCTCCGATTTAGGTCCGGTATATTAACATAGTTGTCTATATTAGGTGCCGTTTGATTTCCGGGATCTCTAGCATTACTTGGTGGTTATCCTAGGAGTTCTAAGCAATCTCAAGTGAGTACATAGAACCCCCTCTTTTAACTGTTTTCAACTGTTTTGGGGTGAAGCATGTGTACCTATCTGTTATTTTCATGTTTTCCAAAAGTATAATTGATTATACATGTTAGTACTTATCTGTTGATAAACTAAATGACTATCTATGGTTTAAACACTGATTTTTCAAAGACTATAACCTTAATTGTTGAATTGTACTTATTTTGTTCACCAGACCGGTTGGTAGTATGATATAGCGCTATAGGATTTGACACCCCATTCCTGTTGGCATGGAATGTCTGAAACCAATTTGTTTCTCCATCCAAATAGGGATTTCCTTTGTGGTATCCCTATAGTCTCAAAGGTGTATTTTGATGCACTAGGTCTGAATGAATTCTTAAATCACATTATTTTTGTATATTTAGTTATACTCCCAAAAGTATAGTTTGATATGCTCCCATATGCGATATAGTACAAAACCAACATATATGTTATTTTATTTATCACATCCAAAGCATATTATGATATGTTATATAAGAAACCAAAACATAGTTTAATATGTTATTTATCACATCCAAAGCATATTATGATATGTTATATATGAAACCAAAACATAGTTTAATATGTTATTTATAAAACAGAAGTACACTTGTAATATACTACTGAAAACTATTATTTTAAACAACTAAAGTATATTTAATGTACTATCTATCTAACGATTGGGTTTCGGTTAGTGTTTAGATAACGGGACGGATGTAATGTGATGAAAACATGGTAGATACGCCGCTGGTGCTTCTTATATATAAGTGTATTCATTGCATTACATACCGTGGCGTTATTTAGTACACTTGGGTTAACGATATTGGAACTGCAATATATTTTAATATATTACTCATTCGATTCTCTTAAAATCCAAAGTATATTTTCACATATACTATAAGTCTTTTTATCAAAATATTGTTTTCGAACGATATATTCAATACAAACCCATTTTACATGGTTATTCATTTAACCTTACATTTATTTATACATATCATCTGATCTTATTGTTTTTCAAACGATTTACAAAACAAATCAATTTACAAGGTTCATGACTAAACTTTATTAAACATTTTCTTAAACTTACAAGTCATGAATCCTATTTTCACAAAACCTATGTATCTCACAAGCATTTTTATGCTGACGTACCTATTTTTACACATGTTTCAGGTACTGCTTTGTGATGATTGATGATATATGCTACACTTGGGATGGACTCGTGCCTTAGCAACTTTAAAACTTGGAAGATCATAGTTGTACTTATTTGATTGTATTAAAACAATGAGTTCATTAATTCAATAAAACAAAATTATTTATTCCATGGTTACGAAACAATGATTCTGTTACAACACTCCCCGACGTTTCCGCCACGTCTGGTTGTTCTACGTGGTCGGGGTGTGACAGAAAACTTGGTATCAGAGCCAATGGTTATAGGGAATTAGGTTATTAGTAATGCTTTGACCTAGACTATAACCTTCCTAGGACCCTAACACAAGTTTTCTTGTGTTTAGTTTTAAAACAATACCGTCACTTATTCTTAGGTGACAACCACAATAAGAACATAAATTTCTATCCCGTTTTGAAAACTAATCATCTGTTCTAGGATGATTTATTATATGGTTTTGAACCCTTTAAGTTTTCAAAATCCCGTCAAAGTTGGTCTAAATAATGTGAACACGTGCAAACTGGAAGGGTGGGTGCCTGTACCCTGAGTTTTCTGTCTAAGGCTAGAGTGTTCGTAGAAATCCACATAATCGGACCAGTCACTCTTACCTGGGAACTCTTGGGGTGAGTGTCCACTTATAGGCGAGCATGTCTTCGCGATACATTATTTTTTTGACCTATTTACTTTGATTAATCACCAGGGTCGTTTGTTGCTTTGTAGTAACAAACAAATGACCACTATCCTTGCTTTCATCAGATTTGTTTCATCTCATTCTTTTCGTCTAATTCTCTCACTCGTTTCCTTTCATGTTTCCTCTTTTAGAATGCCTCCTCGACGCGACAATCAGATGGCGAATGCCGAACTGGCGGAAATCATCGCGCAGCAAATGGCTGCTGCCTTCCCAAATCTTTATGCTCAAATGATTCAAGCCATCAACAACAATGGTCCATGCAATTTCAAGAATTTTAACTCGGCTAAACCGCTCAAGTTTAGTGGTTCTGAGGGAGCAACTGGGCTTCTTCAATGGTCCGAGAGCATTGAGAATACTTTCCGTCACGTTCAGTGTCTTGAAAATCGCAAGGTCGAGTTTTCTTCGAGTGTTTTCAGAAGAGGGCTCTTACGTGGTGGAACGGGGTTATGAGAGACCGCGGTGCCGAGGTTGCATTAGCACAGACTTGGGCCGAGCTTAGGGCTCTTATGATGAAGGAATTCTGTCCTCGTCATGAGCTAAGGGCTCTAGAAAGGGAATTTGATGATTTGAAGCAAGACAGTGGGGAACATCGAGCCTATACTGACCGCTATGAGGAATTGAGCTTGTTATGCCCTACTATGGTTACGCCTTTTGATAAGGCGATTGAGAAATACATTGATGGTCTTCCTGACGTAGTTCAGGATATTGTTACTGGCAGCAACCCTACTACTGTCAGACAAGCCATTGAATTGTCTGCCACTCTGACTGAATCCCATATCAGGAAGCGCAAGCTGTTTCGAAAGGGCGACTCAAGACCATCTGACAAGACTGCTCAAGTGGAACCAAAGGAAGAAAATGCTGAGGTGTCCAAGAAGAAGAAGCGCAAAGCCTCTCAAAACTACGCTGTAACTGCTCAAGACAAACAGGTTGCACCAAACCAACCAGCACAACCTCGCAAAAGGCAAAACTTTGTTGGTACCGCACCTTTGTGCAACAAGTGCAACCGTCATCATCTAGAGCAAGAGCAGTGTCACAAATGTACCCACTGTGGGCGGTTGGGACATTTGATCAATGTTTGTCGTTATGCAAATCAAGCTGCTGCAAACCTTGCTGCTGTTCAAGCACGGTTCCCTCCGGGGTGATGTTATAACTGTGGTGACCTTACCCACTACAGGAACAATTACCCAAGACTTGTTAACATACCTCCAGCGTGTGGACGAGTGTTTAACATCAATGAGGCAAACATGAACAATGATGCAGTAGTGAACAATTAGTGTTTTGTATTTCCTTGGTTATTATCTTTTGACACTTCAAGACAATTCGGTTGTTACATAAATAAATATTTGTTGTTTTTATTTCTGCAAAATTTATGCGTTTGTGTGAATGCTTGATGCAACCTTATGATGTCAACCCAAAGACAAACTACTCGTGTGGTTCTGTCATTTTATGATCACTTGTGATCTCCCCAAGAACCTTAAACACTCGTTTCTTTTAAGAAACAAAGCCAAACTCTTATTGAAAATCCTTCTATCTTTATAGATGGATCCTTGAAAATGATTAAAGTGCCAAATAAAATCCACTGATTGGATTCCTGGTGTGCTTTAAATATCCATGCCCAAAGATAACGAATTAAAGAATCAAGTTAAGTAAATTTGTGCTTATGTGTTTTCTTACATGTTTTGTGGTTGTATGTGATCCATCCAAATCCTCATAGAATCTTCCATATCTCATACGAGAGATTCATAATAGGATATCCAAATATAATATCTTAAATCCTTAATGGACTTCAACATTGTAGTTAAGTCCCTTGGGTTATAAAGTACTATTCTAATTGGACCTCTTGAATGGTCTGGTTAAACAGATTGATTTTGAAAATCTGATTAGAAATATCATGTGATGATATAATTAAAAAGATCCCTTAAGTGGTCTATTTAAGGAGATCGTACGACGGTCTAGTTAAGAAGATCATGTGTTGATCTAGTTAAAAAGATTGTTCGTTGATCTAGTTGAAAAGATCCTTTGGTGGTCTAGTCAGGTCGCTTCATGTTTATTCAATTGACTTTTCCTCTACGCATTATGAAATGAACTGTGCAAACTGTGCAAGAAATTTCGTAATTATGGAGGCCTACATAATTATGGAAGTCAGTGCACAGAAACCACAGGAAGCTTTGTCATGTGTTAAGACCTATAGCGATAAGAATAATGATACGGGAGAAGTCTTGGACCTTGACCAATGTAATTTATTCTCACACTCCCCAATTCTGATTTCAAGCACACAAGTTTCCTATGATAAGTCTTCATAAGAAACGTTCTTCTGTCCGTAGTTCAAAATTCCATGTTTTACTACTACAAGGAATTCACTTTGAGGGTTAACAAATTCGCTAAGAGTCCTAACATGGCCCAGAGTTTTACTTAAGGGTTCAATGGATCTATTAGAAGGCGAAACCGTCACAGTTGTCTTCACAAGTTTCCTCTAGAATTAAATTTCGGGACGAAATTTCCTAAAGTAGGGGAGACTGTGACACCTGTGTCACTTCAACCATCAAACAAATGCCAAACCAATGAAATATTGTATTTCATACTTGGGATTTGTAAAAATATGTGTATCGTTTGCACATATCAACTCTTGTTCGATTTTAAGCTTTAAATCGCTTTCTGGAGGGTTATACACGCTCTGATGCGTAAATATAACCAGTTTAATCCAACAAACACTCCAGAATAGTGAAATAGGCTTAACATACCTTAAATAACCTTTACATAACTTAGAAATAAGTTTTGAAGGCTTTGGTATGGCAAAAACAAGTTAATTCGCTTACAGGGACTAAACTTGACAAACTACAAAAGTATGCCAATTTGAACTATAACGAACATTCCGGAACATGACCATAAGTTAAACACACCTTAAATATCCTTTATATAGCTTAGAAATAGGCTTTGAGGGGTTCGGTGTGCTAAAATAAACTTTTGGGTCATTCAGGGACTAAAAGCGTCAAAAAGTGCACAAGTTTGCACCTTCGCACATAACTTACGTTCTGAATACATCCGGACATCCAAAAATTTATGTAAGCACTAAAACATTTTATTTTAGTGTTTGGCATAAGAAAAATCCATTCGTCGCGTCATTTGGATCGTTTTTCGCACTTATGCGCATTCCGTCGTAATTAAGCGAACATCGCGATTGTACGGCCAAACGAACCGACATCCGAGATATTTTTGAGCACATTTTAAGTTCCCTTTACTTTAACTTCATTTTAGAGCTTTGAAATGGGGTTAACGGGCCTTAAATGTGTCGGAAATGGCTTAATTCCCTTTTAATTCCCGACACTTGGGGAAGTATTCTGAACAAACCCCTTCGTGGTGACGCTTGCAATTGTTGCATATGGGCCGAGTGCCCAGGTATCTCTTGGTAGAAGCATCATTCATGTTTGCAAGAGTTTTCGCCTCTTGAGGCGGGTTAGTGTCACACTTCTTGTTGGAACCCTTGCTATTGTTGCGGGTTGCTTGGCTCAGATTCACATGCTTCCTTTTTTTGTCACCAGACGACTCAGCATGCGTCTCAGTCTTTTCTGTTGGGTTCAGCGACAGCTTCTTCATTCGAACACAGTCTTCAGTAAGGCTGACAACCAGAGTTACAGCCTCCGTGATCGTTTGAGGTTTGGCCGAAGTTACCAAGCCACGAAATTCTGAGGCCAATCCCCAAATGTAGCGTTCAACGCGCTTAAATTCGGGAGTCACCATGTAGAGAAGCACTCTAGACAGATCGTGGAACCTTCGAGTATAACCATTAATGTCAGCACCTTCCATGGTCAAGTGCCAGAACTCCGTTTCCAGTCTTTGGAGTTCAGCACGAGAGCAATACTTCTCTCTCATTCTTTCCTTCAGTTCATCCCAAGTTAGGCCATAAGCGGCATCATCGCCCAAGGTTTGGACTTGCAAGTTCCACCAAGTCAAGGCTTCATCGACAAACAATCCAGTAGCAAAAGTGACTTGCTGATCCGCGGTACACTTGCTCATGCGGATAGTAGCTTCAGTCTTCTCCGTCCAGCGCATAAACGCTACTGCACCTCCTGTGCCGTCGTAGTTCATTGGTTTGCAGTCGAGAAACTACTTAAAAGTGCAGCCTATAATTGATCCAACCAACTCACACATGAGCATTCGAAGAAATAACGAAACAATGATTGTTCATAAGTTTCTTCATGCTTAGCAAATTGTCTTAAGGTTACCTTGAGCTGCGTTGCCTTCAGATGAATCTCCATTCCCATTACGTCTAGCGTTGCTTGGCCCGCCACTGTCTTGAGTTCGGTTTGCCTCGTATTGGGCGATAGCAGGGGAGATCCTTTCTTCCAGTAGAGCGTTCAGCTCTTCAGCAGTTCTTGGCAGTGGGGGAGGAGGAGGTTGATCACGAGCGTTCACAGCTTTCCTGGGTGCCATGTTCTGACATAACATAACACAATAGGGTTAGACATTTGTTTGATATTGTCAGACTAGACAGTAGTAGTATATATATTCACAAGTTTATACCACATAAGTAACATCAAACAATTATTACTCTAGCAAAGTATTTAATAAACTGGTGTTCACGTTTGACCTTTTCTTGCACTGAGGGAATCTATACGTGACAAGACTTACTGTGGTTTCTACGCACTGAATTCCATAATTATGTATGCATCCATAATTACGTAACTCCTTGCACAGTCCGCACAGTTCGTTTCATCCTCGTATTTCTTCCTTCAGATAGGCCATTGTTTTTAGGTAAAGTCACGTATACTTGGGACATTCTACTTCTAGTATATGTATTTAGCAATTATCACACATAATCGCAAGAAATTCTTAATCAACGACAAGTGCTACTCTAGTGCACCCTAAGTCTCGTAGTGTCTTTTCTTGACTCGTGTAGACAGTTTCAGGTAGTGGATGTCGCAGGACGTTTTATGCAATGAAAACTCTTTGAAAAATCGTTTTCGTGAAAGGATCCTAGAGATTGTAGACTAGACTCGAGAAGGAATCCTGGTTCACTACAATCGCAGCTCTGATACCAATCTATCACACCCCTTTCTGCGGCGGAAGCACGAGGTGTGATCATGAAAGGTTCTCATTGCATACGAAAGGTAAACATACTACATGCTCATAAAATAATTTTGAATGTCAAACATTACATAACTGAAATCATAATTTAAGTGTTTACATCACGAGACATCATTTTGTCTAATAAGTTCACAACTTTATTCAAAGATAAACAAAAGCGACATCCAAGAGCATGAGTAAGACCGCGCGCACATCCACTTTAGTTGCCTGAAATACATATGAGTTTTGGAAAAACGTCAACATAATGTTGGTGTGAATTCATGCAGTTGTGTATTGAACACGTTTATATACTTTGTATGAAAACATGATAAGTATCTTGTGAAAATAAAGTATTCTTGTGTAAATAAAGTATTCTTATGGTATGAACCAAATAACGTATTCTTGTGTACGAACTTCGTACAAATAAAGTATTCTTGTGTACGAACCTCGTACAAATAAAGTATTCTTGTATAGTTAATGGGTTGGAAGGCCATTAACATGTGACACGACATAGGAAGTCACCAAACGATAGGCATTTTTCTAGTTGTCGATTCACGACGGAGACACAAAAGCACTACTTGGTACTAGTGTTCACCGAGAGTGTGGCTGCCCGGACACCTGTTAGATCTAACCTTTTGTTCTGCGGTCTAAGTATGTACACGATTAATGGTGCTTATGGTACCCTATTCGTGACACGATTTCTCGTATCATTCCTCAAAACGCATCATACTTGGTACTAGTGATCACCAAGAGTGCTTCTTGTTTATGTATTCATCATATCAAGTATCAATTCTCGTTTATTATATCAAGTATCAATTCTCGTTTATTATATCAAGTATCAATTCTCGTTTATTATATCAAGTATCAATTTTCATGTGTTCGCCCCAAGTTTAAAAGGTATGTAAAAGATTTAAAAATGGGGACACGAACTTTCTTATAAACATTCAGTAACATGTATTTCACCCCCGAAGTTAAGAAACTGAAAACAGTTAAGAGAAAAGGGGGAGCATGAACTCACAACTTTGTGTTCCTTGCGTCGTAAACTTCACCGGGTTTTGCTTATAATGCATCGTGACCTAAACGTGTTTTATTATCGTTAATCACTAGACTTGTATCTCACAAGTACAAGTCCCTATCTTTTGTATATGTATTCTTGTGTTAAAAATAATTTATATTTTTAACTAAGTGTCTTACTTATATTATTTTCTCAAAAATAATTATAAGTATCTTGTATTTTGCACCCGAATTATGTATCTTGTATGTTGTATATGTATTTTTGTGTTTTTACTTCTCAAGAGTATTTAGTGTATTTTCAAGTCCTAATACACTATCATGTATAATACATACTACATACATTTAGCACAAAGTTTGGTGATCAATAAATACATATATTTTCTCCAAAAATATACATACTTAATATCCGTTTAGATCTTGAAGAAATAATCATTTCTTAACACAAAAATTAGGGAAACCTTGGTAAACATTTTAGATACATTTTTAGGGAGTAAGTTTCTCAAAAACTTATATTTTTATAAGTGTCAAAATTTGTAAAAATTTTGACAGAGCTTCCCCTAAAAAATGGAGGTTTCCCATGTTTTCAAAACACGTGTTTATTTTCTTTTAAAGTCATCATCAATCAATTTTAACAACAATCATCAACAATATACATTAAATTCTCTATTTCATAAACTTGAAAATTTATAAAAATGTGTAGTAACTTACTAGTGTATTTAGTAAGTCTTGTTACCCTTTAAAGTGTGGTTGCTTCTTTAAAAACTCCACTTTTAAAGAATATGATTCTTTACAACTTACGTTCATGTTTTCTAAAAAATACTTCTTCATGTATTTTTCTTGTTACACACGTGTTTCTTTACCTTGCAAACAACTAAAAATGATGCTTATTTATGTAAAAACCAAGGTTTAGTGAAACTTGTATCTTTAACTTGGTTTCTTGGTAAATCATACTTGAAATATTTAGATTTACAAGACTTTAAACTTTCGTGTTCATCATTTTGTAAGAAACATCATGTTTATTCAAGTTCATGACTTTTTGTGAGGATGGTTCATAACCTTTAACATGTCCATCCCCTCATCTTGCTAGATTATGTTTTTAATCATGATCTAGCAAGATTATATGAGGATCTACATCATTTCTACAAACAAACAATAATCAACAAGTATATCAACACTAAAATAACATGATTTCTTTATATTTGGAGCTTATGTCCATGTTTCATTCTTGTGATTCTTAGTGTTCATTAAGATTATCATCATAACAAGTCTTTTAACCACTAAAAATAGGAGCAAATATGAGTGTTCAAGGTGCTTACCACTAGCTTGAAGCTAGGGAAGAACTATGATGAAGATTGAGTGGTTAAAAGCAAACGGTTGAGGTCCTTCAAGATCCGAGTCAACTAAACCTTCTAATACGGCCCCTTATACCTTGAATGAAGCTTGGAATACTTGAGATTGAAACAAAAAGAAGGGTGGTGTTGTGGGAGGAGTTCGGCCGAAGGTGGGCAAGGAGGGAGGAGGATGATGAAGTGTGTAAGTGTGTGTGAAATGGTGAGAACATGGACCCTTTATAACATATTAATCCTTTGTCCAATGGATCACATGCTTCCTAAGTACAAAGCATGTCTTTAGCAAATCTTTGAGAAAGATCAAGAAAGATTTATGAAGATTATAAAATCTTGGAGTGGGGCCACTCACATGGACCGTCCACTTTGAGAAGGGGGGGGGGGGCAAAGTGTAAATATTAACCATGTAGTTAGATGATAGTTCAATTTCCAACATATAGTTAGTTATGATAGTTACAATATATTTTAGTGGGTGTTAAGGTGTTCGGGGATTATAACTAGCTCAGAAATAAATAAACAATGCTTCTAATAATATTTTGATGTTCCGGTTAATGTCCAGTTGTTCGGTTAAATACCGGTTCGTTAAGGTGCTAAATTTCACCGTTTAGTGTCATTCATGTACCCTTTTGTAACCCTTTTAATTCCCTACACTTGGGGAAGTATTCTGAATAATATAACATAAATTCTGCATGATATTTTGGTGTTAGAAAGCTGATTATAGCTGAATTTAATTAAATTCTGCACTTAAAGTGCGTTTCGGGTGCTTTTTAGTGCGTATTTTAGCTTCCGGAGAGTCTATATATAAACCCTTGTATGTACTCTTGGGTTTTAATGTATTCTTGTCGTTGGACCTACACCTAGGCTCCAATTCTACTGTCTAACTGCTTTCTGCAGAATTGTTGACACAATGTGTCTTACCGGTGAGTTTACTAGTATTTCTGACGCAACGCTCTCGTTAATGCATAAAGCAATATTTGTAGTATAAAACATGCATGAATTCACTTGTTTAGTATGAAATCAAACAATGTTGACATTTAAGCACATAATTGCAGTCATTAAATAATAATTAAAGTGTACGGAAATTACCGGTTTGGTGCCAGTTGTCACATCAGGTCGGGTCAGTTTTCGTGTATGAATGCTACAAGTATAAGTGAAAGTAAGATTCTTTCCATTGCGCATCAAAGAATGAAATCAAACCACGCCAAAACTCTAAGAAGATGATGATTACACAATACAAAAACAACTTTCTTTTTTTCTTAATATAATTTGTGTTCATAAATACAACAAATTGAAATACACATATCCACATGGTCAAAGCTTCTGAAATCATACATAATGACTATCAAAACAAAACTGGTACACTTTAGCGATCGGAATGTTGTTGCCATTAAATTCTTTCTCGTTTCTACTCGTCCAAAGTCTCCATATCGTAGCGAAAGCCACAACTCCCACCTTCTTCCAAGCCTTAGACCCAACTTGACTTCTAAAGTACTCCAGCATCTCTTTTATGCTTTCACATTGAGCTGGTCCACAACCGTATAACAAAATATTAGCAGCACAACATTTCGGTTTAATAAATCAGATCTTTAACTACTCCATAATCATAAGTTGTAATATCAAATAAGAAATTAGAAGGGCAGAGTGAGAACTATGCAACCTGGATATTGCCCCGCCAAGATGCTACTCGGATCTTCTAAAGCATAATGTACAATCTGCAAAGCTTCAGGATTAAAAAGAAAAAAACACGGTGTACTATACAATCGATTTTAGGGTTTGCCATTTCATTTTATCGACCTGCAGCGGGTTCAATCGCCTAAGGGGAAGATTGATTTCGATACACCACCTGCTCATTTGCTTATCAAAACATCTGGAAGACTCAGGCATATAATTGAGAGATGAACACAGCTACAAACTGGGTAAAGCCATGGCTGCAAACACACGGTTGCAGGTTGAGAACTATGCAACCTTGATAATGCCCCGTCAAGATGCTACTCGGATCTTCTATGTACCCTCAAAATACAATCATCATCACAGTCTATTGTGTTATGTAACCTCGCTTTAAAGCATGATGTACAAGAGTAATTTGCCACTAAACTTAAGCACAGAATACAACCTTTAAAGCATAAAGGTGTTGAAAAATCCTTCAACACATGCGGAGCAGCTCATATAAGCGTTTGAAGCTCATTTTATGCTTCACAGCTATTTCAACATTTACAACGTTCTAAAGCATAATGTACAATCTGCAAAGCTTCGGGATTAAAAAGAAAAACACGGTGTACTATACAATCGATTTTAGGGTTTGCCATTTAATTTTATCGACTTGCGGCGGGTTCAATCGCCTAAGGGGAAGATTGATTTCGATACACCACCTGCTCATTTGCTTATCAAAACATCTGGAAGACTCAGGCATATAATTGAGAGATGAACACAGGTACAAACCGGGTAAAGCCATGGCTGCAAACACACGGTTGCAGGTTGAGAACTATGCAACCTTGATATTGCCCCGCCAAGATGCTACTCGGTTCTTCTATGTACCCTCAAAATACAATCATCATCACAGTTTATTATGTTATGTAACCTCGCTTTAAAGCATGATGTACAAGAGTAATTTGCCACTAAACTTAAACAACCTTTAAAGCATGATGTACAAGTGTTTTAAGCACAAGAAACACATATGTAACCTCACAGGCTCAGCTTATGCATCATAGCCTCAACACTTTCAGTTCAGACATATTATGCATCATAACCTCACAGGCTCAGCTTATGCATCATAGCCTCAAAACTTTCAGCTCAGGTTATGAATTTAGGGTTTAGATTGAGTGAAAGAAAGTTTATATTGGATCCATTTGAGTAAAATTGGTCAAAGAGATCCGGTTAGGATCCATGAGCTGCTCCGCGTGTTGAAGAAAGTTTCAACACACTCATGCTTAAATGCTTGTACAATGGGCTTCAAATGGTTGTACAATGGCAAATGACCATTCTTGCCCTTCCAAAATACACCACATACTGCGAGACCCATATCATAAAATGTTACAAAAAGTACACATATTTAATCAGTAACATTAGATCTATAACAAACATAATCAGCTACAAACATACCAGATCTGTAACAAACATAATCAGTAACATAAGCATGTAAATCAGCTACAAACATACCAGATTTGTAACAAACATAATCAGCTACAAACATACCAGATCCGGGCTGTCAATATTCCTCTATGAACTCAGATCTGCAAGTCGTGTAACCTCAGATCTGTCAATATTCATCAAAAATCCTCAAAAAATGACGGTAGATCTGAGAAAAATTTCAGCAGAAAAAATTACCTGGCTCGACGGTGGTAAGGTAGATCTAAGTCGACGGTATCTCCACCGCTCCATCTTCATCTATAACAGAACAAACAAAACAACCTCTAAGTCGACGGTGGTACGATAGATCCAAGAAAACATTTGGCCAAAAAAAAGTACCTGGATCTTTTTTCCATCGGAGAAAGAAACCCTAAAAGAAGTTGAACCCAGTAGATCTGATGTCGGAATCACCGGAGAAAGAAACCCTAAAATTTCACAGATCTAAGTCAAACCCTAAAATTTCACAAAAAATGTCGATAACGTTAAAAAGACGGTACCTGAGAAGAAGGATGGTGAAATCGCCGGTGAAATCCATCGCATGCAGACACCGCGTCTGGTGAGAGAGAGAGAGAGAGAGAAGAAGGATGGGGGCGGATGTGAATCAAATGAATTTAGGGTTTAGATTTAGTGAAAGAAAGTATATATTGGATCCATTTGAGTAAAACGGGTCAAAGAGATCCGGTTAGCTTATATGAGCTGCTCCGCGTGTGTTGAAGGATTTTTCAACACCTTTATGCTTTAAAGGTTGTATTCTGTGCTTAAAATGATTGTACAATGGAAAATGACCATTGTTGCCCTTCCTATATGCTTATTAAAGTAGTATTGATAGTGTGAGTTTCATTGGTGAACACCAAAAAAGTGGGGAACCGGGGAACCCCCTTAGGAACCGTTGGATTAACTTAATAAAGGGCTGATATTAGATTAGATTTTTAAGGCTTAAAAAACATGGAGGGGTATTTTTGGCATTTTTGAAAAGTTTCAATTAGGTCGCTGGAGAGTATCGTTGTTCACCCCTCCACCGCCCCTTTCCCCTCTGCCTTCCCCCACTGCCGCCACCACCACCTCTCGCCGCCGTCCCTCCTTCACCTCTCCTGTTCAATTAAATACACATGCTATGTATATTTAAAACCTAATCTCCACCGTATATATCACGATCTCTATAGCCTTCACAATTATACGACAAAGGATTCTGCTCTTTGTGAATGTCGCCGGTGAATCGGTGAGGTTCAATCCACACTTGATCTTGTTCGTTTCAATACTGATTTCAAATTACCTTATCTAGATTGTGTAGGTTATAAGAAATTCGTCATAATTTTGTTCGAAGATCCATTGAGTTTTCTAGGTAATAAGCATTCTTAGTTGTTTACTGTGAATTACCAAATTGTTTTATGTAAAACTTGTTTTTATATGTTAATACTTGCAATATTGAGTTTTTTTACATGTTAAATTATGTCAAAATGAGTTTTAGTGATGCGGATTCTGGATCCTACTTTGTCTTATCCTTCTATTGTCACACCCCCAAAATCCACTTGCGGAGTACTACCGCTTGGAGGCGTGACTGACCAGGATCCAGCCACCAATTATACTGAGCATTGATTAATAGCAAAAGTATTCACCAACCACAGTAGTTAGTAAACACCATATTTTTAAAGTTCTAAGAGTTTAAGTTCAAGTGGTAGTTTAAACAAACAGCGGAAGCATAAATCAAACAGTTTCAAAACAAAGTTCATTGTTCAAGATTATTTGAAACCCAACACACGGGTTAAGACGACCACTACATATCCCCAAGCTGCAAGCTCCTGATTCACTGATTACCTGCAAAGCATGCAGTAGGGTGTCAACAGAAAAGTTGGCGAGTTCACGAGATGTCCAGTTTTAGCTTTTCAAAAGAAGATGTAGGTTGTTTAGGTAAAGCATTTATAATCACGTCATGGGGAGCTACACCATATGAAAGCTACTAAACTTGAATTACCGAAACTGTTGACGAGAAGATTTGGTGCCCCAGGTCAATGTCTATCGTCATTGACCGAGATGCAAGGTCTATAGTTCACGCCCGATCTCCCCCGGTCACGGTGTGAGGTTGTCAAACCTAATAGCGCTATCAACTAATAACCCGTTCGCCCCCGGCGATTAATCGGTACTATAAGCAGGGACTTAATGTGATAGAGATTCGTTTAGTGTTGCTAGTTGTGATTTATAAATAATACCCAAACGTATCTCCCCCGGATGTAGTAGTACAAGAGTACCGTTTGCATATTCCCCGGAAATTATTGGTTTGAAAACATTATTTTGTTGGTTCGTGTCCCTCCCTGGGACGCATGCTTTTAGTGTGTGAACTCACCTTAGGTTGCTCGGCAGTTTAGTTTACTTGGTTAAGTATGCTGGTCACTCCGTCCTAAATGGTTACCAGTATAGGTCAGGTTCGGGTGCAGGACGATCACGTATATTCTACACATAGCTAACACATTGCATGCATGACATATAAGTATCCAGCAAGTTATCGAGCCTATTCTAATACTCAGCAGTTTAAACAGTAAACGTCAACACCTATCATACAAATCATAAGTGTCATTGGGCCTATCCTATCCAACCATACTAACAGTTAGCAGCATCACATAATCCAAATAGAACGGTATGCACAATTCACATATTTTTGGCCCAATGACGGAGACAAGCAGCCCACTCGAGACAAGGTGATCTCGAGTCGAGACCAAGAGGTCTCGAGTCGCAACCGAACGGTCTCGGGTTGTAGCGGAGTGGTCTCGAGTAGTGCTGGTGTGAGTCGCAATCTCAGGTGTCTTCGAGTCCCGTCTCGAGTCGAGATCACGGGGTCTCGAGTCGAGACCTTGATGACTTTAAAGTCCCTGATGTGTGCTTCGTCTGGTCTCGAGTTGTCACGTATGGTCTCGAGTCGCAACCATGCGGTCTCGAGTCGCAACCGGATGTCTTGACTCGCAAACGTGCACATAAAATCCTTCTAGAACATCTGGTGTACTAACCAATAATCTTGCAATTTCATGTAATTGTGTACTAGCCAATAGAATCCCATAAACATGTTTTGTTGTCTAATATTTGATAAAAATGGATCAAACACACAATATTTCAAATATTCATGTCATATTCAACAAGTTCATCATTAGGGTTTTCATCATGTTCAAATCACATTCAAATATTCACACTTGTTCATGTATTCCAACACTAGAGTTTTTATCATTCATCCTAATCTTCAAAGCATGCACATATATCCTTAGTTCTACACATAAAACACTAAATTTGCTAACAAGAATTATGTGACATACTTTCTAAATATCGAGACAATCATTAAGCACAATATTCATCATGAATCGGATGGTGATAAGCATCATTAATCATTCAAGGTGCAATGGTTCACATCTCATTCATCACTTAATAAATCAAGCAAGCAAAACAAATTTATTATCTAATAAGCCACATACCCATTCAAATATCCAACAATCAAATGTATTCATAAATCATCATTTTTGACCAACACTACAAGGGAACTAACCGGCTAGATGAAAGGGTAGGAGGGATTGATGGACTAAGTTCCGAGTGATGATCTCAAGCTAATCCGAGATGATCCGAGAGCCCCTTTGGTTATCGCCGGTTTGATCCGAGAGAGGGAGAGGAGAGGGTGTGTTGTTAGGGTCTTAGTGAGATAGGGTGAGATAGAGTGTAAAAGAGAGTGTGTGTGAGGGTTTTAGGCTTAAATAGGAGGTGATGCACCCCAAGTGGGTTTCCGAGTGGGCTAAGGAAGGTTGCGGCCCATCCGGCCCATTTGTCACTGTTCACTCGAGACCGAGTGGTCTCGAGTCGGGTCCTTAAGTTGATGGGCTAGGTAGGATGGTAGTCCATAGTGTACAAGAGGGGGGTTTCGGTTTGGTTTGCTAAAACATATTCGCCCATACATTGTACGTACACACATATATATATATATATATTATATTATGTACACATAGTTTAATACAAGCATCACATAATACTTCAAGACATTTCGCAAATCTTCATTTAATAATACACGTACACATATAGCTAAACAAATGAGGTTGCTCGGGAAAACCCGAAGTGTCACATTATCCCCAAGTTTTAAGAACTTTCGTCCCGAAAGTTAAGGCAGCCACTGACAAGCTGGTATGAGTGAGAGTGTTTCAACGGGGTGTCACATCATCCCCCCGTTAGTTTGGAATTTCGTCCCGAAATTCGGTGGTAGCTTCAGCGCTGGGAGTTTCATTTGGGAACAGCTGGGGATACTTGCGCTTCATCTGGTCTTCCCGCTCCCAGGTAAACTCTGGGCCACGGCGTGAGTTCCAACGAACTCGCACGAGAGGTATCTGGCTACGTTTGAGGGTTTTGATCTCACGATCCGTGATCTCAATTGGTTCCTCTGTAAAGTGTAGTTGTTCGTCAATAGTGAGTTCTTTGAAAGGAATGATGAGTGTTTCATCTGACAGACACTTCTTCAGATTAGACACGTGGAAGACGTTGTGCACAGCACTCAGTTCTTCAGGCAGATTCAATCTGTAAGCGGCCTTACCGATCTTTTCGGTAATTTCAAAAGGTCCGACATATCGCGGGTTAAGCTTGCCCCGTTTTCCAAAACGAACCACACCCTTCCAGGGTGAGACTTTGAGTAGAGCCCGTTCTCCAATCTGGAACTCTAGAGGCTTTCTATCCTTATCCGCATATCTCTTCTGACGGTCACGAGCTGCCGCCATGCGTTGCCTAATCTGGGCAATCTTTTCTGTGGTGTCAACTACATGTTCCGGGCCTGTGATCTGGCTGTCACCAACCTCCGCCCAGCAGAGGGGCGATCGGCATTTACGACCGTACAATGCCTCAAAGGGTGCCGCTTGTATGCTGGTGTGGTAGCTGTTGTTGTAGGAGAATTCCACTAACGGTAGGTGCTTCTCCCAATTCTTGCCAAAATCGATCACACATGCCCTAAGCATGTCTTCGAGGGTTTGGATGGTGCGTTCCGATTGCCCATCCGTTTGCGGATGATAAGCGGTGCTCATGTCTAAACGCGAGCCAAAAGATTTGTGCATGGCTTGCCACAACTCAGAAGTAAAACGCGCGTCCCGATCGGAAATAATAGAGGTTGGCACTCCGTGTTTCGAAACCACTTCTTTTAAGTATACCTCTGCTAAGGTGGAGAACTTGTCCGTCTCTTTAATAGCCAAGAAGTGGGCAGATTTAGTTAATCGATCTACTATCACCCAAATGGTGTCATTTCCGCGTTGAGACCTAGGCAAGCCGGTAACAAAATCCATGGAAATTTGCTCCCATTTCCACTGTGGGATTTCTGGTTGTTGGAGTAGGCCTGATGGTTTCTGATACTCCGCCTTGACTCTTGCACAAGTTAGACATTTTCTGACATAGGCTGCTATGTGGGCCTTCATGCCAGGCCACCAATAAGTAGTCCTCAAGTCGTGGTACATCTTATCCGAACCCGGATGTACTGAGTAACGGGACTTATGGGCTTCGTCCATCACCAGCTCACGCAAATTTCCATAGAGTGGGACCCATATACGCCCGTTTACATAGTAAGCGTCATCTTTTTTTGTTCCAAACGTTGTCTCGATCCTCGTAGGGACTCAGCCCTGATGTTCTCGGCTTTCAATGCTTCAGCCTGAACGTTTCGGATCTGATTAGGGAGGTTCGAGTGGATAGTGAGCTGTAAGGCACGAACACGTTTGGGTTTGGTCTCCTTTCTGCTGAGGGCATCGGCTACCACATTAGCCTTGCCTGGATGATATTTAATTGCACACTCGTAGTCATTTAGGAGTTCGACCCAGCGGCGTTGCCGCATATTCAACTCCTTTTGTTCCATTATGTGCTGGAGACTCTTGTGATCAGTGTAAATCGTGCACTTGGTGCCGTACAAGTAGTGTCTCCAAAGCTTGAGCGCGAAGACCACAGCTCCAAATTCTAAGTCATGCGTCGTGTAGTTCCGTTCGTGGATCTTGAGTTGTCGTGAAGCGTAAGCAATAACCTTCTCGCGTTGCATGAACACGCAACCAAGCCCTTGAATAGAAGCATCGCAGTAAACAACAAAGTCGTCGGTACCTTCAGGTAAGGAAAGAATAGGAGCACTACACAGATTTTTCTTTAGTTCCTGGAAGGCAGATTCCTGAGCATTGCTCCATTTGTAAGCAACTCCCTTCTGAGTGAGGGTCGTAAGTGGTTGAGCGATCTTAGAAAATCCCTTGATGAATCTTCGATAGTATCCTGCCAATCCCAAGAATTGGCGGACTTCGGTCGGAGTCTTAGGTACAGGCCAATTCTTAATGGATTCGACCTTAGCGGGGTCGACATGAATCCCTTCCTGATTGACGATGTGCCCAAGGAAATGGACTTCTCTAAGCCAGAAATCACATTTCGAGAATTTGGCGTACAGTTGCTCATTGCGAAGAAGTTCGAGAATAAGACGCAGGTGTCGTTCATGCTCCTCTTGGCTCTTCGAGTAGATTAAGATGTCGTCAATAAACACAATCACGAACTTGTCGAGGTAGGGTTTGCATACTCGGTTCATGAGATCCATGAAGATCGCCGGTGCGTTGGTCATTCCGAAAGGCATAACAAGGAATTCGTAGTGACCATAGCGGGTTCTAAAAGCAGTCTTAGAGATGTCCTCATCGCGGACTCTCAGCTGGTGATAACCCGATCGCAGATCGATCTTGGAATAATAGCTCGACCCTTGCAGCTGGTCGAACAGGTCGTCGATACGGGGAAGTGGATAACGATTCTTGATGGTAACCTTGTTTAGTTCGCGGTAATCAATGCACATTCGGAATGTGCCATCTTTCTTTCTGACGAAGAGCACTGGGGCTCCCCAGGGTGATGAGCTAGGACGGATAAAACCTTTGTCCAAAAGTTCTTGTAGTTGAGTAGAGAGTTCCTTGAGTTCCGCGGGAGCTAGACGATAAGGTGCACGAGCTATAGGTGCTGCTCCGGGAGCTAACTCGATTTGGAATTCGACCTGACGGTGAGGAGGGAGTCCAGGTAGTTCTTTCGGGAATACCTCAGGATAGTCGCGTACGACTGTAAAATCTTCAATCCTGTTTTCCATTTTCTGTGTGTCAGCAACGAGTGCTAAGATAGCGGTGTGCCCCTTTTGTAGACACTTCTGGGCCTTTAAGAATGAAATGATGCCTGTGACTTCTCCGCTCTTGTCGCCTTGAACTATAAGAGGTTCGCCAGGGGGACGGGGAATGCGAATAGCTTTCTCTTGGCAGAGGATTTCAGCTCGATGTTTGGATAACCAATCCATACCAACAATGATGTCGAAGCTTCCAAGAATGATGGGGAAGAGATAGATGCGGAATGTCTGACCAGACAACTCTAATTTACAGTTACGAATTATGTGTGAGGCCTCGAGGTTTCTACCATTAGCCATTTCGACGATGTGCTTAGAGCTTAACGGCGTAAGGGTGGACTTAAGTTTCTTACTAATACGTAGGGATACATAACTAGCATCTGCTCCGGAATCAAATAGTACGGAAACATAACGATCATTAAGTGGGAACTTACCCGCTACAACGTTGGGGTCATTCCTTGCTTCTCCAGCTCCAATCACAAAAGCCCTTCCTCTTGCACCATTCCCAGCATTGTGGGCGTTGTTGTTGTTATTTCCCGCACCCTGATTGGGGTTATTCTGGTTTAACTGAGGACAATTCTTCTTAATGTGCCCCTCAGCTCCGCACTGGAAACAACCCTTGACGTTCCCATGATGCTGCTGCTGCTGTGGTTGATTTTGCCTTGCGGGATGAGGGCTCCTACAATCCTTGGCCTCATGTCCCATCTTGTTACACCGCTGGCACTTGTTCTTCGCACAGGGCCCATTGTGATGTCGATTGCACTTGTTACATTTGGGGAGATGGCCCTGATAGCCACCCTGCTGCTGAGGGCCCTTGTTATTTTCAGTTTTCCTTTGCTGAGCCGGGGCCTGAGTAGAGTTAGCATCCTTACCCTGGTTTCCATCCCACTTTCGTTTGTTGTCATTAGAAGTTCCAGCAGTAGCACTGATTCTCTTGGGCAACTTGCCCTCTTCCACAACCTTATTGGTGAGTTTGTGAGCAAGACGAACCACGGGCTGTATGGTATTGAGGTTGGCTGAGGTCACATGGCTCCGGATTTCTGGGACCAAGCCTTTGATGTACAATTCGATCCTTCGATACATAGGTCGGGACATGTTTGGGCAAAGTGCAGCATAGTCGTTGGACTGCTTGGTGTAGGTCTCAATCTCTGACCCAACCATCTTGAGCGCATAGTACTCGTTCTCGAGTTTGTGGATGTCATCCCTGTGACAGTACTCCTCTTTGATCATGTCTTTGAAATCTTCCCAAGCAGTAGCATTAGCAGTTTCCAGACCAAGCATCTGAATCTGCTCTTTCCACCAGGAAAGCGCGTTTCCTTCAAGCGTACCAGTCGCGAACTTAACCCAGTTAGCAGGGGGACACTCGCAGACAGCAAAGACAGCTTCAGCCTTTTCAATCCAGTGCAGAAGGCCTATGGCACCCTCAGTGCCGTTGAAAAGGAGAGGCTTGCCATCCATGAAGGTTTTGAAGGTACAAACACGTGGTTGCGCAGGCGCTTGCTGACCTGTTGTGAGAAGTGGAGCGAATAGGTTTAGAGGTGAAGAGACGATGCGGGGGTAGGATCTAAACATCCTAAAGTAACGAATTTACCTCCAGGGTGAGCTGCGAAAGCTGCAGCCACCGTGTTGAGCAAGTTAGTGAATTGAGCCTGAGTCATGTTAACGCTTCCTCTTCCGCGTCCACTCATTGTCTTCATAACCAGAAAACACAGTATGAGAGTGATGTCGTGACGTAATGAGAATGAGATAGAAGAGGGATGTGTTTCTATCTAATTAGGCACACTAGTATGTATAATAGAGCAGTCAACAGAAGATAAGCAAACAAGTAAACACAAGCCCGAGCTATGAGGTCTAGTATGCTGAGTCTTGCCCTTGGAGTGTAGTGTCGTCACGAGTCACGGGTTATAGTCTGGTTTTTCTCAAAAAGACTCTTCTTTTTAAAACCAAGTTCACTATAACCAATGGCTCTGATACCAATCTGTCACACCCCCAAAATCCACTTGCGGAGTACTACCGCTTGGAGGCGTGACTGACCAGGATCCAGCCACCAATTATACTGAGCATTGATTAATAGCAAAAGTATTCACCAACCACAGTAGTTAGTAAACACCATATTTTTAAAGTTCTAAGAGTTTAAGTTCAAGTGGTAGTTTAAACAAACAGCGGAAGCATAAATCAAACAGTTTCAAAACAAAGTTCATTGTTCAAGATTATTTGAAACCCAACACACGGGTTAAGACGACCACTACATATCCCTAAGCTGCAAGCTCCTGATTCACTGATTACCTGCAAAGCATGCAGTAGGGTGTCAACAGAAAAGTTGGCGAGTTCACGAGATGTCCAGTTTTAGCTTTTCAAAAGAAGATGTAGGTTGTTTAGGTAAAGCATTTATAATCACGTCATGGGGAGCTACCCCATATGAAAGCTACTAAACTTGAATTACCGAAACTGTTGACGAGAAGATTTGGTGCCCCCGGTCAATGTCTATCGTCATTGACCGAGATGCAAGGTCTATAGTTCACGCCCGATCTCCCCCGGTCACGGTGTGAGGTTGTCAAACCTAATAGCGCTATCAACTAATAACCCGTTCGCCCCCGGCGATTAATCGGTACTATAAGCAGGGACTTAATGTGATAGAGATTCGTTTAGTGTTGCTAGTTGTGATTTATAAATAATACCCAAACGTATCTCCCCCGGATGTAGTAGTACAAGAGTACCGTTTGCATATTCCCCGGAAATTATTGGTTTGAAAACATTATTTTGTTGGTTCGTGTCCCTCCCTGGGACGCATGCTTTTAGTGTGTGAACTCACCTTAGGTTGCTCGGCAGTTTAGTTTACTTGGTTAAGTATGCTGGTCACTCCGTCCTAAATGGTTACCAGTATAGGTCAGGTTCGGGTGCAGGACGATCACGTATATTCTACACATAGCTAACACATTGCATGCATGACATATAAGTATCCAGCAAGTTATCGAGCCTATTCTAATACTCAGCAGTTTAAACAGTAAACGTCAACACCTATCATACAAATCATAAGTGTCATTGGGCCTATCCTATCCAACCATACTAACAGTTAGCAGCATCACATAATCCAAATAGAACGGTATGCACAGTTCACATATTTTTGGCCCAATGACGGAGACAAGCAGCCCACTCGAGACAAGGTGATCTCGAGTCGAGACCGAGAGGTCTCGAGTCGCAACCGAACGGTCTCGGGTTGTAGCGGAGTGGTCTCGAGTAGTGCTGGTGTGAGTCGCAATCTCAGGTGTCTTCGAGTCCCGTCTCGAGTCGAGATCACGGGGTCTCGAGTCGAGACCTTGATGACTTTAAAGTCCCTGATGTGTGCTTCGTCTGGTCTCGAGTTGTCACGTATGGTCTCGAGTCGCAACCATGCGGTCTCGAGTCGCAACCGGATGTCTTGACTCGCAAACGTGCACATAAAATCCTTCTAGAACATCTGGTGTACTAACCAATAATCTTGCAATTTCATGTAATTGTGTACTAGCCAATAGAATCCCATAAACATGTTTTGTTGTCTAATATTTGATAAAAATGGATCAAACACACAATATTTCAAATATTCATGTCATATTCAACAAGTTCATCATTAGGGTTTTCATCATGTTCAAATCACATTCAAATATTCACACTTGTTCATGTATTCCAACACTAGAGTTTTTATCATTCATCCTAATCTTCAAAGCATGCACATATATCCTTAGTTCTACACATAAAACACTAAATTTGCTAACAAGAATTATGTGACATACTTTCTAAATATCGAGACAATCATTAAGCACAATATTCATCATGAATCGGATGGTGATAAGCATCATTAATCATTCAAGGTGCAATGGTTCACATCTCATTCATCACTTAATAAATCAAGCAAGCAAAACAAATTTATTATCTAATAAGCCACATACCCATTCAAATATCCAACAATCAAATGTATTCATAAATCATCATTTTTGACCAACACTACAAGGGAACTAACCGGCTAGATGAAAGGGTAGGAGGGATTGATGGACTAAGTTCCGAGTGATGATCTCAAGCTAATCCGAGATGATCCGAGAGCCCCTTTGGTTATCGCCGGTTTGATCCGAGAGAGGGAGAGGAGAGGGTGTGTTGTTAGGGTCTTAGTGAGATAGGGTGAGATAGAGTGTAAAAGAGTGTGTGTGTGAGGGTTTCAGGCTTAAATAGGAGGTGATGCACCCCAAGTGGGTTTCCGAGTGGGCTAAGGAAGGTTGCGGCCCATCCGGCCCATTTGTCACTGTTCACTCGAGACCGAGTGGTCTCGATTCGGGTCCTTAAGTTGATGGGCTAGGTAGGATGGTAGTCCATAGTGTACAAGAGGGGGGTTTCGGTTTGGTTTGCTAAAACATATTCGCCCATACATTGTACGTACACACACACAGATATATATATATATATATATATATATATATATATATATATATATATTATGTACACATAGTTTAATACAAGCATCACATAATACTTCAAGACATTTCGCAAATCTTCATTTAATAATACACGTACATATATAGCTAAACAAATGAGGTTGCTCGGGAAAACCCGAAGTGTCACATCTATAATTTTAGGTCTTGATTTTGTGTGGTGTTTAGGACTAATAGTTTTAGAGGATTTGAGTTTGAGGTAATTTCGCATTATGTGCATACACCTACCAAGTGTTCAATAAATGCTTTAATGAACAGCTTTAGCAATTAAACTTTAATAACTGTACGGGCTACTTGTTGGTTAAAGTGCTTCATAATGGGTGTTTATAGATACTGATTCTCACATGATCATAATGCTATATATAACCTATAGGTAGTGGTATACCATCAAGTACTTGTGTAATACTACACTATATGTTGTCAAATGTATACAAATCACGTCCCGTTTATATATTAAGGGCATGTTTTGTTGGCGGAAGCATTTGTTATCATCATCATCATGGTGGGATTCAAACGATTTGGCAGAGGAAGTAAGACTGTTGATCGGATTTACAGCCATGATCAACAATAATATGTAGTAACAATGAAATGAATGGAGGGAATAATGCAAGTATGAATGGACAAACAAAACATAATTCTTTGAATGTCTTGGTACCGAAAAAGGTTCCTGGCAGCCAATATTTATACATATTGATGAGCGGTTATGTGATGGTTGAAACTGGTGGGAATAACCGCCATAGAAGTCAACCAACCGACACACCCATTTGATCATATCGTTACATACATACATAATATAAATAATATATCCTAAGTTTAATACATAATAAAATAACGAAATTAAGTTTAATATTCCAACACACTCCCCTAAACTTAATTCAGTTTTAGAGAGTCTTGAGAACACTTTTGTTGGCCTTATCCACAGTTTGTTCTTCATGTACAGGGCCTTCATTGATCACTATTCTTCTTATTCTTCTTTCTCTTTCTCCTAACTCCTCTTCTCTTGTTAATCCGGTGACAACATTCATGCCATATGTCTGCCCATAATCCATGTTCTGTGTCGGCGACGTCGTAATCTGCCCTCGTTCATTATTGCACTGTCCACTTGAATTTCTTTCCATCTGATCAACAACAGTCCCTTGCTGATCCTCATAACTTCGGCTTCGTCTAACATCATCTCCTAAACTTAGCATCCGTAATTACTCGTCTCGTCTTCGTTGATGATAAAATGCCTTTTTGAATTTCATCCTTGCTCGTTTGGCCTGTTGTTTGGTTAGCCTTCTACCGTCTTTAAACATCAGCCTCTTCTTCGATCGAACGTCTTCTTCGTCATCTGCACGTGTTGCGAAATTCACGCTTGGTACTTCATCTTTTCCCCGTATGGTACTGTTGAATGGTTCCCCGTCTGCGTGAATACTACGGCCCATACCATAGCCGTCTTCAACCCTCACATGGCTGGAACTTGGGACACTTACTTGTCCGTATTTTAAATTCTGGGAATCCTTATCGATTCCGTTCGCTGTTTCACGGTTCTTCTTGCATACGTAATTCATTGTTGGAACAACATCTTGTTCCAATCGCATCCTCCTTCGTCTTTCATTCATTTCATCGGAACAGTGTTTGCATGGCATCGTTTCTCGCTTCATTCTTGCAAACATTCGTGATCGCGGAGTTGTGCGATCGGGGTTGAATTCGTCTCCGTATCCTCTATTTTGTTCTTCATCCGGTTGTGCCCGGAATCGTATAATATCGAACGATTTTCTTCGATTTCCCACCGTGGCTCTGATACCACTATGTTGGCGGAAGCATTTGTTATCATCATCATCATGGTTGGATTCAAACGATTTGGCAGAGGAAGTAAGACTGCTGATCGGATTTACAGCCATGATCAACAATAATATGCAGTAACAATGAAATGAATGGAGGGAATAATGCAAGTATGAATGGACAAACAAAACAGAATTCTTTGAATGTCTTGGTACCGAAAAAGGTTCCCGGCAGCCAATATTTATACATATTGATGAGCGGTTATGTGATGGTTGAAACTGGCGGGAATAACCGCCATCGAAGTCAACCAACCGACACACCCATTTGATCATATCGTTACATACATACATAATATAAATAATATATCCCAAGTTTAATACATAATAAAATAACGAAATTAAGTTTAATATTCCAACATGTTTGGCTAAGCTTTTTGAACCAACTTATTAGCTTTTTCAAAAAGCTAATAAGGAGATTTTGTGTTTGGCAAACCTAAAAAGACTTTTTAAAATGACTTTTTGTAAAGGAGAAAAAATCATTTTTGAGAAGTTAGGATGGTGTAACTTTTTGAGCAACTTATAACTTTTTGAGCTCTTTTAGTCATTTTCCATCAATAAGCTAAGCCAAACAATTTTTAAAAAACAACTTATTGACTTATTGGCTTTTCACACCCTATAAGCTAATCCAAACACTTTTTAAAAAACTCATTTTCAAAAAAGTCATAAGTCAATAATTCCTTTTCACAAAAAGTCCTTTTTCGGTTAAATAAGTTTAGCCAAACATGCCCTAAATGAAGCATCTGTAACGCATTTAACTTACATATGAAAGTATTAATGCTCAAAAATATTACGTGCAGATATGTAATATTTTTTCAAGAAACTATAGATTGTATAAAAAAGAATGAGAAAATTCATTCAGAGGTTCAGACATGTCATAAATGTAACTGGAGATTTTGATAGCCATACCCAAACCCATACCATGTACCGATGCTTAAATCAGTTTACGCCTATCAGATGTTTATAAGATACACATATGCTTTTAAAGGAAATTGTATAATACATCAGTACATAAATGTCTCTCAAGAGTCATATCTTTAGCTAAAACTATGCATACCTTTTGAATATTAAAGCCACCAGATTAGCTATAAAGTTTCTAAGTTCCCAGTGGTTATCAGGTAACTTATTCTTATTCCCTACACTTTTTTTGCAACAAGGCCTGTAATCACAGACGTCATTAGTTAGTGCAGCTGAAAAGAAGAAGCAATTAGATAATGCAAGCAAAGCCTTTTGAACACAATTTGGAATACACAATCTGAACTATACTTACGAATGGTTCAATGTGCAGGTATGGATTCTGTAGAAGACTCCTCAGAAGACGCATTAAAGCATCCTTCTATGCATCAGGCATGTGGAATCTGGATCATTATCCAAATGATTCAAAGTGATGTATACAACAACTATTGCAATCTTAGCGTATTGAAAAGGAAAAACTATAACAAAGTAATGGAATGTGCAGATGAACAAAAAACCAATCTATTACACTAGATATATTTGCAGACTTGCAGTCACTTTTAACAGAATACAAAGCAGTTTTTCTATCATATCACTATTTTTACCTGCAATACCTTTGATGTCTGTAGTAATAAGCTAAGACATTAATGGTAACCCTATTCAGTTATGCCTAAAATAATTTTTAGGTTCTAAGTTCCAACTAGGGGTGCAAACGAGCTCGAGCTTTAAAAAAAAGCTCAAATCGAGCCTCGAGCTTTCATAAGCTAAACGAGCTGCTCAATTCGAGATCGGCTCGCTGAAAGATCGAATTTTAGACTAGCTTAAACAAGTTAGTCTAAAGTTTAACATGTTAAATGAGAGTTTGCATTGATCACCTAGGTTCGATTCAATTTTATTTGACCAAGTAAAGTTTTGGTTAGTTAAAGTATTTTCTCAAGATATTTTTTTTGATAAAGATTTTCTCAAAATTTGAATATCATTTTGACGGTTCGGTTCGTTCATTTTTATTTTAACGTTTATAGATTTCATCTCACATTAGAATTTCATACAAGATTTTGGTCTTTTTCATGAACTGTTGGGTTGCAGCCATTCAAATAAAAAAAATATTTATGTAAAAAAGAAATTGTTACCTTTTTAAATTGTTTTTAAGTATGTTTTTTTAACTTCTACACGTATTTACATGCAAAAGATCTGAAAATTTTAATTTTTTAACATGTTCAAAATATTTTTTATGATATATTTCACTTGTTAAATAAATGATTTCTCGGTTTTCAACTTTTTTTTTGTGTTCCCCACGGAACTCAACCCTCGTTCACTGTTTTAAAAGTTTTTTTTTTCAAAATTTTATTAAGTTTTTGCATAGGGATACATGTTGAGGCCATTCAAATAAAAAAATCATTTATGTAAAAAAGAAATTGTTACCTTTTTAAAGTGTTTTTAAGTATGTTTTTATTTTTTAGTTTTTTGATTTTTTTTATTAAAAAGACCTGCACACATGTATTTATATGAAAAGATGTGAAAATAAAAAAAAAACAATTTAGCCTGTTAAATTAAATTTTCAATAATATATTAAACATGTTAAATGAGTGGTTTCTCGTTTCCCTACATTTTTGGTATTCTCCGTTGAACCCAACCTTGGTTAACTATTTAAAAGAATAACCAAATTTTTGGCATATAAAGATGTGTTGAAGCTATTTTAATAAAAATTATATTTTTTGTAAAAAATAATTTATTACCTTTTTAAAGTGTTTTTTAAGCATGTTTTTAGTTTTAAGTTTTTGATTTTTTTTAAAGTTCTACAGGTATTTACATGCAAAAGATCTGAAATTTTTTATTTTTTGAACATGTTAAAATATTTTTTTATGATATATTTCACTTGTTAAATAAATGATTCCTCGGTTTTTAACTTTTTTTGTGTTCCACACAGAACTCAACCCTTGTTCACTATTTTAAAAATTATTTTTTTTTTCAGAATTTTTTTTAGTTTTTGCATATGGAGATGTGTTGAAGCCATTCAAATAAAATAAAAATTTATGTAAAAAAGAAATTGTTACCTTTTTAAAGTGTTTTTAAGTTTTTTTTTAATTTTTAGTTTTCTGATTTTTTTATTAAAAAGACCTGCACAGATGCAAAAGATCTGAAAATTAAAAAATAAACAATTTAACAAGTTAAATCAAATTTTCTATAATATATTTAACATGTTAAATGAATGATTTCTCGTTTCCCCACATTTTTGGTGTTCTCCTTTGAACCCAACCTTCGTTAACTATTTAAATAAATAACCAAATTTTTGGCATATAAAGATGTGTTGAAGCTATTTTAATAAAAAATCATTTTTTTTTGTAAAAAAATAATTTATTACCTTTTTAAAGTGTTTTTTAAGCATGTTTTTATTTTTAAGTTTTTTAATTTTTTTTTAAAAACTTCTACACGTATTTACATGCAAAAGATCTGAAAATTTTAATTTTTTTAACATGTTAAAATATTTTTTATGATATATTTCACTTGTTAAGTAAATGATTCATCGGTTTTCAACTTTTTTTGTGTTCCCCACTGAACTCAACCCTCATTCACTATTTGAAAATTTATTTTTTTTTCAATTTTTTTAAGTTTTTGCATATGGAGATGTGTTGAAGCCATTCAAATAAAAAAAATGATTTATGTAAAAAGAAATTGTTACCTTTTTAAAGTGTTTTTAAGTATGTTTTTATTTTTTATTTTTTTGATTTTTTTATTAAAAAGACCTGCACACATGTATTTATATGCAAAAGATCTGAAAATTAAAAAAAAACAATTTAGCCTGTTAAATTAAATTTTTAATAATATATTTAACATATTAAATGAATGGTTTCTCGTTTCCCCATAGTTTTTGTGTTCTCCGTTGAACCCAACCTTGGTTAACTATTATTCTATATATAAGTTTGCAACTTTTTTATGCATCATCAGTTGTATATTGGGCTTTGGGTGTCTCCAAAAAAAAAATTGATTCAGCTACATAGACGTGCCAAATCTCCTTCTTCCCCAAAACAATCCGTCATCTCTTCTTCCTCCCAAATCCCATCTATTCTCTCTGTCAACACAAAGAAGCTAGGCCGAGAGGTAAAACAGAGAATCGCGGTGGTTCTGCGGTGGTGGTGCCCCCACGGTGATGTTCGGGGCCAGCTTGAAACCCTAAGTCGAACCTAAACATAACGGTTCAGACCATCGTCCTCTCCGGTTACACCGTTTTCTGCTCCGGCCAGACCATTATTATACCATATGACGACAGTGGTGGCTAGGGTTTCACCAGAAAACACCACGGGTCGCTGCTGTGTCACCGAAAGTTGCTCTAAACCCCAATTGCATTCTATTCACCACCACTGATGTGCGTAAAATGCAACATATAAATTTCATCAAATGAGGCATAAAACTAACCCTTTTTTCAGTACTAATGTTGGGAAAAGTGTGTTTTTGTCTTCCTTTTGTATTTTCAGGATTAAAGGAGCTCAAATGAACAAAAGAAGCAAAAAGGCAGCTAAATCTAACATAAATACAAGAAAAGGAATAAACATGGCATGCCCGACCCCCCGACAGCATCTTCCCAAGCAAAAACAAGAGAACAGAAGGCTGAACACGCCCCGTGCTCAATGAGCACGGGGGCGTGCCCAAGTGTCTGCAGAAAAGACAGTTGTAGAAGCTTCTATCAACCACCACGGGGGCGTGTCCAGCGGACACGGGGCCGTGATCAACTCTAAGATTCGCAGAATCTAGGAAAATCTTGATAGTACAGATACGCTTCTGCACACGGGGTCGTGCCCAGCGGACACGGGGGCGTGGTCAACTAATGCAGACAAACTGCATTTAATGAAGAAAGAGAAGATGGGTGGACACGAGGCCGTGCCCAATGGACACGGGGCCGTGTCCGGGCTTCTGTGCAGGCTATAAATAGGGATGCTTGGCTCATTTGCAAACCATCCCTTGACAAACCACCTCTCTCCCACTTCACCCACACTCCACCACCACCACAACACCATCATCCACCACCATCATCCATCATCCATAATAAAGTGTGTGTAGTAGTCTCGGGATCCAAGATTGATCGTAAGAGTTCTTGACAATCAATGGCCATGTTTGCCTAAGTCTCTTACATCACTTGGTGAAGATAAGCATTTAGTGTAATACTTTTTATTTTTAATCTTTTCGCACTTTTTATTTGGTTATGTATTAATGACTCTAATAACTAGTTTCTTATGTTGAAGGTGAATCTTCCTTATCATTTGTCCGTGGTGTCTTGGCGTTATTTTACTGTCTATATAAAATAAAAGATTTACACCATTCATATCTCCACGGTCTATATGGAGATATGTTGGCTACCTGGTCGGGGGTTAAGGGAATGGTTTGGTAAGAGTCTTGCCTTGTTCAGTGTATAGATCCTGCAAGGACCTGGGTCAAGCTTAGTAGGACCTCCTTCAATACCCACTGGTATTGGATGGCGGGGGTTCGAATTTCTTGACCCCCTCATATGTAAACTACTATTAAAACTTTAACCTGGCTACTTAGGACTGTATCCCTGCTGACTCAGACTACTTAGCCGAGGGTAACGTCACCTTCAAAAGAGGGGCCTACCACATTATGTATTAATAACTTAATTAATTATCTTTCAATAATCCAACCCTTTAGGATTGTATCCTTGCTGACTCAAACTACTGGGTTGAGGGTAACGTCACCTTCAAAAGAAGGGCCTACTACAATAACTAAGATAATCTCTTAAAAAGTGCAAAAGTGCGGAAATAATCAAAGGTTACACTAAAGGCGAGTCGGGTCCAAGTGATTGATCTTGTTTATCTGTTTTATTTTTATTTTTATTTTCATGTTTAAATCTTTTTCTAAAATTTTGATTTGATTAGACGTTGAGGATAAACCGGTACTAAAAGCTCTTGTGTCTTTGGACGACCTCGGTATCTTACCAACGCTATACTACGCCCACGATGGGTGCACTTGCCCATATGTGTGTTTAGTGTTAGTAAAATATCGTGTTTTATAAATTTAAAACTTGACTAAAGTGTAAAAAGGGCTAAAAATATAACTAAAAATTATATACACACCGACACACATCAAGTTTTTGGCGCCGTTGCTGGGGACACAAGGATTTTAAGAAAGTTAGGAATCAACGGCCTAATCATTTATTTTAGTTTCTTTTTTAGGATTTTTATAAAATTTTCAGCTTCTGCAGAACTCAGTACTGGCCGTGCCCGCTGAACACGCCCTGTGCCCAATCTTTGGTACTGGTAATCCTGTTTTAAGTCAGACAGTAGTTGAACACGGGGCCGTGCCCATTCAACACGCCCCGTGCCCAAGCTTTAGTTACTGAAAACAGAAACGTACGATCCCAACGGTTGGTAATTTCTGACACAAACATGAGTGATACTGATTTTTTTTACTGTCGGCCCTCTTATGGTACGTGGTGTCAAATATGTGGTGGCCCCCATAAAGATTTAGAATGTTATTTTCTAAATTATAAGCCCCATTATATAAACCCATTGTTTTCCTGTAGCCTTAAGAGGGGCGAAAGTAAAAATAATCCTTATCTCTCCCTCGAATGCTCTCAATCGAATCTTCTAGGAGAAATGCTTCTTGATGAATTATTTCAACTAGACGATTTAATTCTTAATTGGATAAAAGAACTTGAGAAAGACTTTATTAATCCATCTCAAGACGATACCCAAGAAGAATTGTTGGGATCACATTCGAATAAAAACAACTTCGTTGTTTCCGATATTACCTCTAGGGGTGTGCACGGTTCGGTTCGGTTCGGTTATTAGCATTATCCGTAACCGTAACCGAAGTCATCGGTTAATCGGTTCGGTTAATTCGGTTAATTTGTCGGTTTTCGGTTCGGTTCGGTTAATTTTCGGTTAATAACCAATTCAAACATGGGCTAATTTTTTTGCTTAGAAATATATGTAATGGAGGTATAAATACATGAAATAGATGTATAAATACATGAAATGGATGTATAAATAAATGAAATGGAGGTATAATGCATGAATAGATGTTTAAATAAATGAAATGAAGGTATAAATAAATAAAATGAAGGCATAAATAAATGAAATAGATGTATTATTATATTAAATAAAAGTATAAAACATGAAATACATGAAATAGAGGTATAAAAGCTAGAAATATATAAAAAAATAAATGGTTCGGTTCGGTTAATTTCGGTTAATTTCGGTTAACCGATGGTAAAAAAAATATCCGTTAACCGCCTTTCGGTTAATTCGGTTTCGGTTAATTTCGGTTCGGTTTTGTCGGTTTTCGGTTCGGTTTCGGTTAACGGTTCGGTTATTGCACACCCCTAATTACCTCTAACTCTAGCGAAGACTTGAGCGATAGTCGTCCCTGTGTCGATTGTGCCGTGAAGGACTCTCCATCGACTTCGTTCGGTGCATACATAAACCTGAGCGATTCGGCATACACTTTCTTTAACGAGAACCCTGGAAAGGGTTGGACTTATCCACCTACATTTAACATAGGAATCACCCTCACCGACAACCTCTTGCATTCTCGTCTTAATCTAGAGCAATTAAGGTATCTCAGGCACTTTGTGGTTGTTCCATCCAGTAAGGAACCGCCCGATCCGGATAAATTCCTTAAAAATAGACGAAACTTCATAAATAGCCTCTAGACACGGGGCCGTGTCCAGGTCAGCACGCCCCCGTGTCCACCAAAAGATTCCCGTCTGACTTTTTGTCAGAATATGGACAAAATGTGTCAGGATCCTGCCTGCACACGGGGCCGTGTCCAGCCGACACAGGGCCGTGTGCAGCGTGCTGTCGTTTTCTATAAAGGCAGCAAGATTCCTGCTCATTTGGACTACTCCAAAGACAAAGATTTGCTAGGATCTTCACACATACCATCCTAGGTGTATTCTAAAGAAGGTTCTCAACAACCATCTTGTCTTTTCCACTTTTATCCATTACCTTCTCCAATTTTTCCTTAATACCTCCATTAGAGCTTGAAATCGCCATGATTCCAAGCTATAAGGTGATGTTTGATAGATTTTTACTCAAGGAATCTTGTTAGGAATAAGTTCTACAACAGTGTTTTAAGTTATTTCTGCTTAAAAATGCTTTAAAAACCCTAAAAATAATTTTAAACTCCAAGATTCCTTGTCCCAAAAATCTGCAGACATCTGAACACGGGGCCATGCTCAATGAGCACGAGGCCGTGTCCGAGGTACTGTTCTGTAAAAATTGAACTCTTTTCGGTCTGTTTTCTCAGAATGGCGAGCAGAACTAGCGGAACATCTTCATCGCACTCCAGGAACAACCGACAAGGGAGGAGGTTATCAACGGTTGAAGATTCTCTTGTGAACTACGTTTACGCCTTAAGAGAGGCCATTGATGAGATGACGGGGGTGGAAGAAGCATTGGTCGACCGTATTAATCATTTGATGGTGGGACTAGGGGGATGTCTTCAAGAGGTCAACCTTTTGCACCAAAGCTTGAACATTCTCGCTTCTCCTCATTTGGTACCAATTATCACTCAAAGGGTATGGAATGTGGTACCAGAAGTCATCATACCGGCCGAATGGTACACCATACACCTGGAACCCCCTCGAGACATACTACAAGGGGTTCCGGTTGGTGTCACTCCCCCTCCACAAGATGTTGAGGAAAATGAGCCCGCCTTCTTTCTCCCAAGAGAGATAATAGAATGGCTTTAACAACATCTAGGGAATACCCCTCGGTCCGGAGTTCTACGAAGCTTTTAGATACTGGAAAGCTGTTTCCGGAAATTTTGATTCCTATTGTAAAAGTAGAACTCATTAGGATGATTTTATGTATCACTTGACCTATCTATCTTAGTACTTTTAAATTTTATTTTTCTGCGTTTTTTTAGGACCTATGTAATGTGTTAGTTTTAATGGATGATGGTTTTATTAATTATTTGGTGTTTGGATGATGATGTAATGGATAAAACACACTCGGGATGGTGAAGGATACCAATGGAAACTTGAACCAACACCCCATGCACAAAAACAGGGCCACCCGACAATTTTTCTTCATTACAGGAAGTTTAGCACGGGGTCGTGCTCATCCAACACGCCCCGTGCTCAACCATCTGCAGAAAGATGCCCAGTTCAGGTACCTGGACACGGGGAGTGCTCACTAAACACGCCCCAGTGTCCAGCCTTCTATTACTTTGTTTTATTTTCTGTTACTGGCGATCTGAACACGGGGCCGTGTCCAGACGCCCAGTAACATAATTTTTGCTTTTTCACATATTTTTACACATTCAATCAACCTAAAAACTTATTTTTGGGACACATTGAGGACAATGTGTAATTTAAATGTGGGGGGATGCTAAAACCTTGAATTTTGCAAGTCCTAATTATAAGCCTTACACAAAACTCTATTGGAACCGCTGAACACCCCAAATTTTTTCAATTTTTTTTCATTTTTTTACTTGTCTAGGTTTAATTTGGGAATTTCAAGTTCTAAAAAGGGTTATATTTTTACAAATTTACAACCGATAGCGTCGTGATAAAAAGAAGAGTAAATTGCCATTTTAGTCCCTGAGTTTTGTCCAAATTTGCCAGTTTAGTCCAAATAGTTTTTTTTGTGCATCTGGGTCCCTGACTTTTACATTTTGTTGCCATTTTGATCATTTTGTCTAACTCCATCCAAAAACCCAGTTTGTACTTAATCACTAATGTTTTTCAGTTGCCATTTTGATCCAATTCCAAAAAATCAAAGAAATTCCAAAAAATTCAAAAAAAAAATCTAAAAATAAAAAAAATTCTAAAAAATCCAAAAATCATTAAATGTTTTGGCACGAACCGTTTCAACCCGTACCGTTTTGAACCGAACCGTTTCGACCCGTACCGTATCGAACCGAACCGTTTCGACGCGAACCGTTTCGAACCCGTACCGTATCGAACCGTACCGTTTCGACCCGTACCGTTTCGAACCCGAACCGTTTCGAGCCGATGCACAAAAAAAACTATTTGGATGGAGTTAGGCATTGTGATCAAAATGGCAACAAAATGTAAAAGTCAGGGACCCAGATGCACAAAAAAAACTATTTGGACTAAACTGGCAAATTTGGACAAAACTCAGGGACTAAAATGGCAATTTACTCTAAAAAGAACTAACATAAGGAAATTATGAAACGGCATGACAAATCTAGTTAAAATTTGATTATATATACTTGATCACATAAAAACACATTCCCACAAAAAGTGAGTTTTGAGCCTTTATTGAGCATACAAATACACATCTTTAAACTAAATGCTCATTCTTCGTTTCTTGTGTGAATAGCCGCTTGGTTTCTTACAACTCTAGAACTTGCCACGACGATACATTCCCGGTCCTTACCAACTTAAACCCAAGTAAGTAAATGATGGAGGCATTAGAATTAACCCTTTTTATTTCTACACCATTTTTTTCTTTTTTTTACCACCTACCCAAAATCCCCCTAGTTAACCCCTTTGAGCCTAAACCTTTTCATTTCTTAACCCACAAAACAAACACCCTTTTACCCACCAAAACCCTTTTTCATTTTAAACCCTTTATTTTATTAAAAAGCTCGGTTTTTCATATGACATTCCTTGAAAAAAAAAGAGATATATATATATAGGTAAAGGGTACTGTACAAATTCCCTTATCGTACATTACGTACGCTACAATCTCAGCCGTCAGATCATCTTCCCGCAATGAAAATCGCATGTTGTTTTTTTTTTGTAATAATTTCGCATGTGATAATTTTGATGAAATAGCACGTGTTTTTTTGTAACAATTTCGCATGTGGTAATTCAATTTCGCATGTGATAATTTTGATGAAATAAAAGGTTGTTTTTTTAACAATTTCGCATGTGGTAATTCAATTTCGCATGTGGTAATTCAATTTCGCATGTGATAATTTTGGTAACAATTTCGCATGTGGTAATTCAATTTCACATGCGATTTTCAATGCGGGAAGATGATCTGACGGCTGAGATTGTAGCGTACGCAATGTACGATAAGCGCATTTGTACGTTAACCAGCCCATATATATATATATATATATATATATATATAGGGGAAGGTTCATTTGAGAAGAAATTTAATGTGAGAAGAAAAAGAAGAAAGGGCATATTAGTAAAATACTATTTCATTTATAACTCATATCATTAATTTTTAACTCTTTAATCAATTAGTCAACTAATCATTAATCATCCTACTTATAATCTACAAAACCTACACATATCCAAATTTTCCTACATATACCCTACACATTACAGAATTTTATCCTACACAGTCGAAATTTATCCTACACACCTCGAAATATATATCATACACAACTCGTAATTTATCCTACACAACTAGTAATTTATTCTACACTTTAAATTATGTTGTTTTTTTAATTTGGAAAAAGTATATATTTTGAAAAGGAGTTACAAATTAATTTAGTTAGTTATTAAAGATGAAGAAAACAAATTAATGATTTTTGTAAGTTTACCAATATACCCTTATATTAAAATTAAATTAAAATATTAAATGAAGTAAAATGAAGCATTCTTGTTGGTTGAAACTTCTTCTTTTTTCTTCTTACAAAAAAATTCTTCTCATTTGAACCCTCCACTATATATATATATATTTATATGATGAAGCCAAAAGAAATAAACAAACAAGTTTATCAAAAAGAACTTTGTTTGAAGAATTGCTTCATCAAAATAAAAAGTTACAAAAATAAAAAGTCTTACGAAAAACGACGCTTTTTACGCCTTTCGCCCTTTTCTACTAACCACTAACCAAACCACATACCTTTAACCCAAGCCTAACCCTTCCCCCAAAAGTCCTCTTGATATTTACATAGGTATATAGTTAAAAAGGAGGAGGATTGATTGCTTGGCAAGCTTATGGTAGAAGTAAGTTCCATGCCGCTCTCGAGTGTTTCACTAAAATACATCTTCGGGCGAGTGTTGAGTGATCCCCCGTGAGGTATGTGAACTTTTATATAAATGGAATTTTAAAAAGGCATGTTATGCCCTAATAAGTAATTTATCTTATGTATTGTTTTAAATAAATCACGACGAATATGATTGTAAATAAATAAAAATAAAACTTAATAAAGAATCTTGGAAATCCTGACACTCTATGACAAGCCCAAAACCTTCTCTTCTACCCATTCCATTTGGGAGTGTAAAGCCACATTATAAAGAGTTTTGCTTGAGGACAAGCAAAGATTCAAGTGTGGGGATATTTGATGTGCGCAAAATGCAACATATAAATTTCATCAAATGAGACATAAAATGTTAGTGCATTCATCTGTTGTCTTCGTCTTATGTCGAGTCTTGGTTTGCGTTGAAAATCTGATTAAGGCATGATGTCATCATCTAGAATGATGACATCACACTAGTGACATCATCACTTACATCATGGAAACAAGTTCACGTGATATTACATGCATACATGAAACAAATTGGATAGAATTGCTTGAAAGTCAACTGTCACATGTTTTCGCTTGAAGTGATCTAGAGGATTTCGCTTGAAGTGTTATGTATAGTCTCAAGCGAAATCATGTATAGTATAAATAGGTTAGTTGGCTTGTCATTTGTAACATTTTTCCAGAGAGTGATACCGAGGTGCTGCCGGTTTTCCTTTTGATTGTAAACACTGTTAAATCAATACACAAGAGGATTAAAGTAATAAACAAGCTGTTTCATCGTTAGATTCTTATTTTCCGCATCTGAATCTGATTAAATCTCTTCTGAACGACTCGTTCGGGTCACAAAACGATCCTACAAGTGGTATCAGAGCTCAGGAGGAAGAGTTCTTACTGATTCAGCTTGTTTTTCATCTAAAAATCTCACTTCTACACCTTTTCAAAATCGAACGGGTTTTTACGGTTAAAATCGGCTAATCTTTTCACAATATGTGCGAAAACATGTTTTAACAAATCCTTGAAAGTTTCAGAACGTAATTCGGTCATTTACTTGTTCAATCGGACCAAAATCAGATCGTTTTTGCTGACATCATCATGTTTTCGCTTGAAAATAGTTAATAATTTTGCTTGAAAGTTAACATTTGTCAGATTTCGCTTGAAAAACAGGACATGTGTCTAGTTGATATCGCTTGAGTGTACAATTGAATGATTTCGCTTATAATTGTTGTTTGATTCCGCTTGAAGTCATTATCACGGTAATTGGGATAAGATATCACATGTTTGTTTCTGTTTAAATGTGATTCTCGATGAGATTTGAGTGGTGTTCACATTTTGTCTGTTACATGAATTAATTCAATTGGTTCGTTCAAACGGTGCACGCCAAACGATTGTGTAATTGTTTCGATCCACATATGTACGGTCAAATTAGTTAATCTTGATACTTGAAATTGTCGGTTCATGCAATTGATATCATTAGTTCAGTGTTATTGCATGTGATATTGTTTTGTTTTCATTCAGATTTGAAATTAGATTGTATATGATATTGGTTGATAGGTCTAGCATCATCACGTGAATTATATTGCTTGCATGTGCTTGTGTCAGCCTTTTAGTATTGAAATCTTAAAAATGCATGTGATGTTAAAAATAAAGGTCCAATAAGAGGTGTAGCCAGGTTTTGATCTTGAACCTGAAGAAAGAGTGCCAGGTTTCGATACCTGAGGATTTTTCGCGAATTCCAGGCTGCGATCCCAGCATATCGAACGGGGGAGTCTGAAGACACCTAAAGGAAGGAGTATGTTGGTGATGAAAAGAAAAGAGAGAAGATTTGAGGATGCTTTACAACGTCAGATACTTTAAAGAGTTTGAAAGGACCGATAAAGACTGAAGATGCGAAGACTCGACACTGAAGACTCGTCAACATTCGAGGGGGAGTCTGTTGGTGCATGCGTCTGTCGACTTCGTCTTGTATCGAGTCTAGTATTAAAATTGTTAGATTAGATCTTGTTATACGAAAGTATAGGAGGTTTTAGAGTATGTTTAATGTAATTTAGCTTGAAAGTGGTGATTTCCCTTGAAAATGTCACTTGACAGTTTCAAGCTAAATCAATTCTTATTGATTTCCCTTGAAAGTGTCATGTGTCATTTCAAGCTAAATCAAGGTTTCCCTTGAAAGTGGCATGTCATTTCAAGCTAAACCTCCTCCACTATAAATACCATTCAAGCTAAATCATTTGGAACTTTCAGAGATTTTCCGGTCAGAGCAACGAAGTGCTGCCGAAGTGTTGTCAGGTTGTAAATGTCATACAAATCAATAGAAACAACAGTTTAAAGTGTAAACTCGCTGAATTGACCTCGGTTTGTTCGTTTCCGCCGCTCAAACTGAGATAAACTCTTCTGATCGACTCGTTTGGGTCCGAATTCGATCCTAGAAGAAAATCAGCTTCTCCAACATCAGTTGTCGAAAATCTTTTTGAATTTTTCAAAATTTAAGCTAAAACACACTAAAAATCTTTTTGAATTTTTTAATAGAATGAAATGCAGTAAAGAAATATTTACAGACATTATTTTTTGTGAGTTCGTGTAAGAGGATCATATCAGTTTTTGACAAGTCACAAGTACCGTTGAGCTTAGTTACACATTAAGAATTAAACAATTCACTTAGATTGCCGATATACTGATCCACTTAAATTTTCACACAAATTTCAACTAATTCAGGATATGAGTTAGATGATTTAAAGACTTAAACTCATTCATGTGTCCCACCTCTTGAATATACTCCCGTATCCAGATCCCAATATTCAGTCTTACAGGTGAGTATACCACAGATGATATCTGTAAGGGGAATAAATTATAGTACGAGGGCCGTGAGAGCTTAGGTCGATCTTTCGATACGCAGAGAGATGACAACTTCGACTTTTGGTATGTCCCCTTTAGAGGATCTTTTGATTACAACAGCCATGACTAGCACTTTTCAATGTTTCATCATTTTTTAGCTGAGGGTGGTGCTATATTTCAAGCATTTGCAGAAAGCATTATCCGGAGACTAGGTCAGAACTCCCATTCAGCAGAAGTCCCGGGATAATACCCCAGATATCACTGAGCATAAAGACCTAGTATCTCAGAAAGAGGGACCTTTCAAACAAGATTTCAGGGGTTACCTATATATCCAAGTAGTGTTCCCCACAAATAAGCAAGTTTGAATTTAAGTTTATATCCCGAAAAAGCTTACTAAATGTGTAAAAACCTATCGGCATATCATCAGTGAGACTGTTTAACGCTATTTAAACATTACATTTCTTTAGCATACTGTGACTGTCTACTGGTGTACTATCATTTCCTCTTCTTTGACACAAAAACTCATTTTTGATTTTATCATGTTTTTGTCTTTTTCAAATTTTCTAATGTTTTTTGGATTTTCTGTGAAATTTTTATTTTGTAGTGTCTGTGATGTCGGATGATGAGGAGAGTCAAGATGGAAAATATGTTTCTTCTAAAAGCAGTGATGATGATGAAGAAGTTGAACAGATAAATATTGGAAAATCCCATTTATCTTCTGACAGTTTTGAATTTTATTTTGTAGAAAAATTGAAGAAACTGAAAGAAAGGAAAGCTGCAAAAGATTTAAAAGAAGTCAAAGTGATTGAAAAGATTGTGGAAGTTGAAAAGATAGTTGAAGTTGAGAAGATCGTTGAAGTCACAAAACCCTGTCTTACATGTTTAGAGTCTTGTAAACAATGTAAAGAGAAAGATGAGAGGTTTAGTGAGTTAGAAAAGTTGAAAGAAAAGTTGTTGTTTGATGTAAAAAATTTGAAACAATCATATGATGTATTGAACAGAACTGTGAATAGTCTGGAAAAGACTAACTCTGAAAGAGAGAAAGCTTTGAAGATGTTGAATGCTACTATGATGACAAAGCAGAAAGAAATCAACTTGTACATAGAAGAATGTGCAAAGTGGAAGAAAGAGTTGGATAGGGAAGCAACTGAGAATGAAAGAATCAGAAGATTGCTGCAAAGTTACAAAGGCTGTGACTACATAATTGATAGAATTTATCCAACAGTTGAAGGATTTGAAGCGTTTAAAGGTGAAGAAACAAAGCCAAAGAAGAAAAAGGATACTGGTAAGAAACAGGGTGTCTGTTATAATAAGTGTCCGCCTCCGATTTGGGAAGGGTACTCGCCTAGAAAACCTAACGAGGAAGAACTAAAACAGGCGGTCAATATTAAATTAGAATCCGAGATAACCGATGTTTTACCGGATAGTATTGACGTCACGTTCACAGCGTCCGACACAGATCATGAGTCCGAACTGATAAAAAGAGTGGTCGATCAGGTGTTGGATAAGGATGAGGAGTCAGAGTCAAAGTCCGAATCCGAAAGTTCGTGTCAGTCAGTCAAAAATTCGAGTTCGTCCGAAAAGAGTTCAAAGTCGTCGGGAAAACGGGTGTATAGTAAAGAATTTTTGTTGTCAAAATCTAATTTGAATGATGAAACATTTGAAGTTGCATATAGTTTGAATGATTCTGACAAATTATATTTTGATAAAGAATTTCCTATAAGAAGTGTTCGTTTTGACATGTTCAAAAAGGTTTTCAAAATGACAGAAATTAATATTTCTGAAATAAAAGATTTAAATCTTAATAGAAAACCTAAAAAATATACTTCAAGAGTTCAACAGCGGATAAACAAGAAAAAGAATTACAATTATGGTTCAGATTTTCAAAAGAAATCAAACCATAACTGTAATTTCAAAAAGAAAGGATTAGGTTTTATTCCACCTGAAAATTATAAAAATGAAAAATATGTTCGAGATTTTAAATAAAAAATGACATATGTTGCAGGAATTAGTCATGAAGAAGAAGCAAAGAGCTCATTCTGGAAACAGTCAAACAAGGAGTTTCTTGCTGAAAAGATGAAGAATGGAGCTTTTCAAAGGAAAGAGACAAGAACCTGTTACAGATGCAATGAAATTGGTCATATTGCATGGAACTATCCCAAAGCAACCAATACAAAACAGGGAGTCTCAGAAAAAATCAAAGAAGTCGTTGTTGATAATACGAAACCACGAACTGAACGATTTAAAGTGTTTAAAAATTCTACATATGAAGTTGGCGAGTGTTCGAAAAGATTTTACAAGAAAAGGGAAAATCTTGACAACCAAACTTGGATTGTTAAGAAATCAAAGGTAAAATCTGGCAATGAATCTGATTCCACAAAATCAGAAGAGCCACAGGTTGAGGTAAAAAGAGAAAACTCAGTTCCTCCGATGGATGATGAGAACTTTCCACCATTGAGTACTGAGAATTTTAAATCAAAAGTCGGGAAAGTTGAGATTTCTAATCAATTTTATTCTGATAAGAATGAATTTGATGTTGAGAAAGCTTTTAATGGAAACGTAAAGAATTTTTTTGGAAAGATGATCGATGGGAAGGTTAAAGGGGTAAAGGAGTTTTATGCTAAAAAGAAAGCAACTTACACCCCAACTGCTTCTGAATTGAAAACACCCAAGGCTGGTCAGGCTTGGGTGGATATTTTCTTTCATTGAAAAACCTGACTTGCCGGAGATCCCAAGTTTGTAATTGTGGATCAGGAATCAGCATCTTTCTTAAAAATTGATTGTGTAAATGAATCTTAAAGTTTGTTAAATTTTACAGATTGTGAATTGCCGGAGCTTCTAGGTTGGTAAGTGTGAAGCAGGAATTGGCATCTTAAGTGGTAAAATGGTTTGTGTAGATGTTTTCTTCCTACATGTGGTTATATGATTTGGATATTTTTACAAGTGGTAAGAGGTTGGATATTACAAAGTGATTCGTCAAGGTCATTAGTTTGAACTTGATGTAATCCTCATATATGTGATTGAATGAACAAGATGATGAACCAGACCCTACAAGTGGTTAAAACAAAACCTATTTTCCGGTAAAATCATTTTGGTTAAAACAAACTTAAGTGTTTTGAAATCATAATGAGAAAATAGTTTTGTGTAAGGGGGAGTTCTGATTTTTTATGCCAAGTGGATGGCGAATTGAGGTGATTTGATATCAGTTGTCACTTTCTGTATAGTTTGTTTTCAAATTTCCTAAAATGTGTTTGCATTTTAGGGGGAGTAGAAAATTTCAGAAAATCCAAAAACATTTGAAAATTTGAAAAAGACAAAAACATGATAAAATGAAAAATGAGTTTTTGTTGCATATAAGAGGAAATGATAGTACATCAGTGGACTGTCACAACATGCTAAAGAAATGGAAATTTAAAAAGTGATAAACAGTCTCACTGATGATGTGTCAGTAGGTTTTTACACATTTAGTAGATTGTGACGAGATATAAACCTAAATTTCAAACTTGCTTATATCGTGGGGAACATCTCTCGGATATATGGGTAACCCCCGAAATCTCGTTTGAAAGGTCTCATAATTTGATATACTAGGTCTTTATACTCAATGATGTCTGGGGTATTATTCCGAGACTTCTGCTGAACGGTAGTTCTGACCTAGTCCTTGGATAATACTTTCCGCAAATGCTTGAAACATAGCATAAACCCTCAGCATGCTGATGAAACAATAAAATTGATAGTCGCTGCTGTTGTAGCTAAAAGATCCTCTAAAGGGGACATTCCTTAAAGTCGAAGCTGATATCTCTCTGCGTATACGGAAGTATCGACCTGAGATCCCTCGGCTCTCGCATGACCTAATTTATATACATATATCATTTGTGTCATAATTACCTGTAAGACTGAATATTGGGATCTGGATGCGGGAGTATATTCTGAGGTGGGACACGCGATTAAGTTTAAGTACTTAAAACATTAATTTCGTATCTCGGATCAGTTGAACTTTGTGTGAAAATTTAAGTGGACCAGTATACTGACAATCTAAGTGAATCGTTTAGAACTTAAAATGTTTATAGCTTAACGGTGTTGGTGATATGTCTCAGAAACTGATATGATCCTCTTACACGAACTCACAAAAATAGTGTCTGTAAATATTTCTTTACTGCATTTCTTTACATTCAAAAAATCCAAAAAGATTTTCAGTGTATTTTAGCATAATTTTTGAAAAATTCAAAAAGATTTTTGGCAACTGATGTTGGAAAGCTGATTTTCAAAGTTCCAAGTGCTAAACATGATGACATTGATGTGAGGGGGAGTGTGTCTTAATTGTCAAAATATGTTTTTAAAATCAACAAGTGGTTCATCATGTATTTGTGATCTGAGGGAGAGTGAGTGTTGGTGCATTCAAATTATTAAATTTAGAAATTCATTTCTGGGTTAAGAATGTGCAGGAATAGTAAAGTTTAAATTCTGAATCTGAAGACAGAGTGCCAGGTTCCGATACCTGAGGAATGTGTGATTTCAACAAGCCAGACTGTGATCTTAGCATATCGAAAGGGGGAGTCTGAAGACATCCTAGAAAAGATTGTTCGTGAGGAGTCTATTGATGCTGAAGAGAAGAAGTTAAAAGTTTGAGGATGCCTACAGCGTCAGACATTTCAAAGAGTTCGAAAAGACTGATAAAGACTGAAGATGCGAAGACTAGACACTTATGACTCGTCAACATCTGAGGGGGAGTCTGTTAGTGCATTCATCTGTTGTCTTCGTCTTATGTCGAGTCTTGGTTTGCGTTGAAAATCTGATTAAGGCATGATGTCATCATCTAGAATGATGACATCACACTAGTGACATCATCACTTACATCATGGAAACAAGTTCACGTGATATTACATGCATACATGAAACAAATTGGATAGAATTGCTTGAAAGTCAACTGTTACATGTTTTCGCTTGAAGTGATCTAGAGGATTTCGCTTGAAGTGTTATGTATAGTCTCAAGCGAAATCATGTATAGTATAAATAGGTTAGTTGGCTTGTCATTTGTAACATTTTTCCAGAGAGTGATACCGAGGTGCTGCCGGTTTTCCTTTTGATTGTAAACGCTGTTAAATCAATACACAAGAGGATTAAAGTAATAAACAAGCTGTTTCATCGTTAGATTCTTATTTTCCGCATCTGAATCTGATAAAATCTCTTATGAACGACTCGTTCGGGTCACAAAACGATCCTACATAAAGGATAAGCGCTAAGGCCACGTGGCAGACCTAGTTGTGACACGGATGCCCTAGTCTATGACTAGGTGGCCCTCGTGGGCCGCGTAAGTTTAAGAAACGGTTTACGCGGGCCGCGTAAACCCCATTTTTCAGCTATAAATTGATCCGATCATGAGCAGTTCAGCTGTGTCGAAAGTTTTGATAAAAAACAAAGTTCTACTGCTCAAAATCACATTTTCACATAAAGAAACGCTGCTACGATACAGAGTATTAACTCGATCGCTTCTACAATTCAATGTCCGATCGATTGAAATCAATCTGATGGATGTTTAAGTGCTGCCCAAACTCGGGCTATGCTTTGTCATTCGTCGTGAATTCGATGGATGTTTAAGTATCGCACTTTGTCATTCATTGTGAAGGTTTTGAATCTCGTGAGTTGTTGTAAAAGTTGTATTAAGTTACTGACATAGTTTTCGTGTGCATTGTTATTTGAATTAGGTTAACCAGGCTAAAATCAGTAGGTTAAACGCTGCCCGTCTAAATCTGCAATGTGAGTCATTCTCTTTTTATCAAATTGTTTTCCAAACTCTATTTGTTTCAAAGTTATAATTACAGGGATTAAGTCTTTGTAGTCTTCAATTACTGCCGGTATGTGGGGTTTTGTATACATTACTTTATTCCCGTCACCATTGGACAACAGGTTAGCCAATGGGTGATCTGACCATAGTCACAGAAACAAGTCGAGTGACAAATACCGATTTGGGGTAATTGGTAGATAGAAACAATGTAATCACCCTTAATACTGTATATTATAACAAGGTGTCATTTTGTGCAACTTGAATGACTCGCCAGTATTTCCCTGCTGATAAAACCTTTTTAAAACATGTTTCAGGTGATCTGCTGTGATCCAGGAAAAAAAATGATGTGTAGCACTACAAGCTTGAGGAAGTGGCTCAATAAAATAAAGAAACATGTTTTTTTTGTAAAACAAGGGATTTCCGCGAGAAATCACCTTTATTATAAATTATGGGTGTAATTCTCAATTTGTGAAATAAATAAATTGGGCATTTTCAAGTTTTAAACGATCATGTTAATTTTTTCGCTTCCAAATTAAATACCACGGGGTTTCTGTCCCGCGAATTCTGGACCGGGTCAAACTGGGCCGGAGGTCATGACAGAAAAAGGTGGTATCAGAGCCATGCCACTGATTCAAGCAAAAGAAGTGTTCTGCTGACACTTAAGTTTTAAATTCTGTGTTAGGAAATAATTTATGTGAGTATGTGCTTTATGTTACAGTATGGGTAAGCAAAGAATTTCGGACATCTATCATCAATTAGATAGTTCACCAAAAGATAAGGGAACCTCATTTCCACCAAATTCCTCGGGATACTCAGCAAATACTCAGGAAGGAATATTTATTCGTAAGGCACAGTCTGAGAAACCATTTACCCCTAAGAAAAGAAATTTGATTATTTTCAAAAGTAGAGAAAAAATAAGGAAGTCACAAACAAAAGGAATGATAATTAATAAGGAGACTCAGGAAACAGGTAATAACCCACCATAGGAAAATGAAGTAGACAAACAATGGGAAAATCTCTACATGTTAGCCACTGCAGCAGTAAATGTTAACTTGTAGTTGAATCACCAAACCAGTACCAGCACCTATGCCACCTACGAGCCAGAAACTTTAAAAGAACTTCATCCATTAGATAACCACTAGTATATTTCGAATTTCAGTTGTAATTTGTAATAGATATATATATAAAAATCGCAATATTTAATTTTAATAATTGTATTAGATAATTGTAAGTAATACTTAAATTTCTTATTGCCATTCTGTGATTCTGTGAAAATTTAATTCACCAAATTTTAACTTAGAATTTTGTATGTTTCTTCATGTATGTTAACAACATGAATGAACTATCAGAAGCACTCCAAAACTTTTCTATCCATAGTTCAGATATGGATATCACCAATACCTTTACTGACTATCAGGCTGACACTAAAGAGCCAATGGTATTCCAAGCCCAACCTCAGGAAAAACCTAAACCAAAGAAAAGGAGAAGACTTGTAGGCTGGAGGCGTGTGCGTAGGAAGAGGCCAGCAACACAAAAAGTTATAAAGACCGAGAATCTCAAAGATAAGGGCAAAGGAATAGAGATTGGGGAGAGTTCAGGGCAAGCTCAAGAAATGCCACCCTGGGAAGAGCTGGACCGCCAACTAGTAAATAGCGACCTCATCGGACCTGCCGATGAGACTCTTTTCAATTACCCAGCTGAAGCCCAACTTCCAGTCAATCTGGAACCGGCTATTCCCGATCCCCTTGTTAACCCCCGACCTCTAGGATAGCTGGAGGACTGGTGGACCACTGACTGGCAGTTTCAAAATCTCCTGAATAACCCTAATACCTTTTTCCCCCAATTTGATACGGAGCCTCCACTACACCTACCTATGAGCTCCGAGAATTTGGCTGAACTCCGCCATTATGGCGAGGAGCTGATTGATGCAGGGAATCGAATTAGGGATGTGGGAGAAAGGATATCCTGGAAGTACGACGAGAGAGAACGTCGTTTCTGAAATGCCAGCTGATGGGATCATATGTGGTTGTGGGAGCGTGTGTTTAATAATAATATAATAATAATAAAAATATAATTATGTGAAATAACCTAAAAATAAAACTTTTGTAAGATAACTGGTGTGTACGGATGCCTAATATAATATATAAAATATCGAACGTCGAAAGATCGACAATTTTGGCTATACGTGTTGACGTGATTATGTGCAATTAAATTATTGTGTTTGGTTGTTATTTATTTTGTGCTAATCACTTATATAATTTATTTACCAGATGGAACACGCTGGTAATGAACCTATTAACGAAGTTAACCAATCTGAACAAAACCATGAAGATCAATTTCTGAATAGGCAAGATATCGAGAATATCGTTGCTCAGGGAATAGCCAATGCTATTCCAGCAATCCTTGCGGCTGCCCGAAATCCAGTTGAACCTCAACAAATTATTCCTAGCAAACGTACTCATGAAGACAACTTCAGTAATAGCGTAAATGGAGGCGGTAACAATAATAATAATGATAATGATGTACTACAAGCCCCAATTCTCAAAAGAATGAAAGCTGCAACGCCTGGTTGCACTTACAAGGAATTTCTTGCCTGTAAACCTGTCGAGTTCGCAGGCAATGAAGGGGCAACTGCCGCGCTACGTTGGTTGGAGAAAACCGAGGCAGTAATTAAAATAAGTAAATGTGCCAAGGAGGATAAAGTCATGTATGCTTCTCACCTTTTCAAGGAAGAAACATTAGAATGGTGGAACACGGTATTACAAGCTAAGGGAAGTGACATGGCCTATGCCATGAGTTGGGAGGAGTTTAAGCATCTGGTGGAAAGAAAATTCTGCCCAGAATATGAAAAAGAACAAATGGCGAACAAATTTCTGAGCCACCGGATGGTGGATGTTAATTGTCGAGGGTATACTTCGAAATTTTTCGAATATGCTCGAATTGTGCCTACTCTGGCTTCGCCAGAACCGGTACTTATTTCTCGCTACATTTGGGGTTTAATTAGCGAGATCCGTGATATTGTCAAAGCTGCGAGACCCCGCACACTCGATGATGCGGTGGAACAAGCCAACACTTTGACTGACGGACTGGTGCGTACGCGAGAAGAAAATAGGAAGAATGAATTGGCTCAGAAGATTACCCAAGGATTTCGTGTGGGTAATAATAGCAACTTCAAGAGAAAGGGAACTGGATCATCTTCCACTCTGCCGTTCTGCAGGAACTGCAAAAAGAAACATTTCAGAAAATGTAACGAAGTCTGCAATTTCTGCAAAGTTGAAGGGCACCGAGAGGAGGAATGCAGGAAGAAAACAAAGGTCTGCTACAACTGTGGAGAAGCTGGGCATTTCAGACCAGAATGCCCTAAGTTAGTCAAACCAGCAGATAACAAGGCTAAACCTGCAGAAGGAACTACCAAGAAAAACGCCAGGGCCTTCCAGTTGACTACTCAGGAAGCAGAGCTAATCCCTGACGTGATAGCTGGTACGTTCCTAGTTCACGAAGTTTATGCAAAAGTATTATTTGACTCTGGTGCAAACCAAAGTTTTATAAATACTTCATTCTGCCAAGCTCTTAACCTACCCTTAACCAAACTTAGGCAAATTTTTAAGGTAGAAACGGCAGATGGAAATTATGTTAACATAAATAAAGTTTTGCGAGAAGGAAAAATAGAACTCTTAGGTCATAAATTTTCTCCAAACCTGTTACCTATGAATTTAGCCGGATTTGATGTTGTGTTAGGAATGGATTGGTTAGTAGCCAACCATGCTCGAATTCTCTGTGATAAAAATTCCATAGAAATTCATACTCCCACGGGAGAATTAGTGGTAATTACAGGAGATAAGCCACGTAAGCCACAAAAATTCATTTCAGTAATGAAAGTGGCCAGTTATTCAAGAAAACAAGAAATAGTGTATATGATCTCGGTAATCATTAACACTAAGGGTAAGGAACTCAAGAAAATTCCAGTAGTATCAGAATACCCGGATGTATTCCCAGAAGAACTACCTGGATTACCACCCGATAGGGAAGTAGAATTTAGAATTCATCTAATTCCTGGAACTACACCAATAGCCAAGGCACCTTATCGGTTAGCACCCACCGAAATGCTAGAATTGAAAAAGCAGTTAGATGAATTATTAAGCAAAGGATTTATATAACCTAGTTCATCCCCGTGGGGAGCACCAGTGTTGTTTGTGAAAAAGAAAGATGGGTCGATGCGAATGTGTATCGATTATAGGGAATTAAATAAGGTTACAATTAAGAATCGATACCCATTACCCATTACCTAGGATCGATGATCTTTTCGATCAACTTCAAGGAGCTAGATAATTTTCTAAGATAGATTTACGCTCCGGATATCATCAGTTGAAGGTACAAGAAGAAGACATACCTAAAACTGCTTTCAGAACTAGGTATGGTCACTACGAATTTACAGTCATGCCCTTCGGACTAACAAATGCTCCAGCAACATATATGGACATGATGAATAGGATCTGTAAACCGTACTTGGATCAATTTGTAATTGTCTTCATCGACGATATACTCATTTATTCCAAAAGTCAGGACGAACATTGTCAGCACCTGCATGCACTATTAACTTTGTTAAGAAAGGAAAAGCTTTACGCCAAATTCTCGAAGTGTGAATTTTGGCTACAGGAGGTGCAATTTTTAGGACACATGGTGAATCACGAAGGTATTCATGTCGATCCCTCCAAGATTGAAGTGATCACCAAATGGAAGGTCCCGCAGTCAGCTATGGAAATTAGAAGTTTTATAGGGTTAGCCGGATACTATAGACGATTTATGAAGGATTTTTCCAAGATAGTTGTACCATTAACTAAGCTAACCTGTAAATCAGTTAAGTTTGAATGGGGACCTAAACAAGAAGAAGCTTTTAAGATCTTAAAACAGAAATTAACAAATGCTCCAATTCTAGCCTTACCAGAAGGAACAGAGGATTTTGAAGTATACTGTGATGCTTCTAAGCTAGGATTAGGATGTGTGCTAATGCAACGCAAGAAGGTAATTGAGTATGCTTCAAGGCAATTGAAAAAGCACGAGGAAAATTATACGACACATGACTTAGAATTAGGGTCGATAATTTTTGTCCTTAAGATTTGGAGACACTATCTGTATGGAGGTAAATTTACTATTTATACAGATCATAAGAGTTTAAAATACATATTTGGGCAAAAAGAATTGAACATGAGGCAAAGAAGATGGATGGAAATTCTAAGTGACTACGACTGTGATATTTAATATCACGAAGGAAAAGCAAATGTAGTCGCAGATGCTCTAAGTCGTAAGTATCATGATAAGAAAAAGCGAGTTCGTGCTCTTAGATTAAGCTTACAATTAGACTTAATGGAAAAACTGAAAAATGTTCAAGGCACATCAATCAAGGATGATGCTGAAGGAATGAAAGGACGAATAAAGGAATTAGAACAAGGAAGTGATGGAATTTGGAGATTCCAGAAGAAAAGGATTTGGATACCTAAGCAAGGCGATTGAAGAAATAAGATTTTAGAAGAAGCCCATAAATCTAGGTATACCATGCATCCTGGAAATAATAAGATGTACCAAGATTTAAGAAATAATTTTTGGTGGATAAGAATGAAAAAGGACATAGCTAGATATGTATCTAAGTGTCTAACTTGTTCACAAGTTAAGGCAGAACACCAGAAACCTTCAGGGTTAATCCAACAATTAGAAATGCCTGTATGGAAATGGGAACTCATAACAATGGACTTTGTTACTAAGTTGCCCAAAACCCGAAAAGGTAATGGCGCAATTTGGGTAATTGTGGATCGATTAACCAAATCAGCTCATTTCCTACCCATGAAAGAAACCTTTAGCATGGAAAGGTTAGCAAAATTGTACGTAGACGAGATAGTATCCTTACATGGAGTCCCACTCTCCATTATATCGGATAGGATAGTCGTTTCACTTTCCATTTCTGGACAAGTTTCCAAGAAGCAATGGGAACCCGACTAAATTTAAGTACTGCGTACCACCCTCAAACAGACGGACAAAGTGAAAGGACGATCCAAACCCTAGAGGACATGCTTAGGGCATGTGTGATAGATTATGGTGGAAACTGGGATGATCACCTACCCTTAATCGAATTCTCCTATAACAATAGTTATCATTCAAGTATCGAAGCTGCCCCGTTCGAAGCACTATATGGAAGAAAGTGTAGAACTCCAGTTTGTTGGGCAGAAATAGGAGAAATTCAATTATCAGGTCCTGAAATCGTGCAAGAGACCACCGATAAGATCATTCAAATCAAGGAAAGACTGAAAACGGCTCGAGATCGTCAGAAGAGTTATGCAGACAATCGACGCAAGCCACTAGAGTTTCAAGTTGGAGACAAAGTACTATTGAAAGTTTCTCCTTGGAAAGGAGTGGTTCGGTTCGGTAAGAAAGGAAAGCTAAGTGCAAGATACGTAGGACCCTTCTCAATAATCAAACGCATAGGACCAGTTGTCTATCGCTTACAACTACCAAAAGAGCTAGCAGGGGTACATGATGTATTTCATGTATCCAACCTCAAGAAATGTCTATCTGACGAATCCTTGGTAGTACCTCTTCAAGATATAGAGGTAAATGAAAAGTTAAAATTTGTTGAGAAGCCACTGCAAATAGAAGACAGAAAGATTAAGTTTCGAAAACACAAAAGACTGGTACTAGTCAAAGTCAAATGGGATTCGAAGAGAGGACCTGAGTACACTTGGGAGCTGGAATCGGAGATGAAATGAAAGTATCCTCACTTATTTCAGTAAATCTCGAGGACGAGATTTTTAATAAGGTGGGAAGGATGTAAGGACCTTCAAAAATGTCCCTAAATGACCCATAAGTGAAAACCCTGACCCCTGAAACCCTAATGTGCATGAAAAATCAATAAAATGTAAAATTTGGTCTTCACGCGGGCTGCGCAAGACATAAGGGTTGTCTACGTGGGCCGCGACAACTCAGCAAATCTCCGGATAAGCGCTAAGGCCACGTGGCAGACCTAGGTGTGACACGGATGCCCTAGTCTACGACTAGGTGGCCCTCGTGGGCCGCGTAAGTTTAAGAAAGGGTTTACGCGGGCCACGTAAACCCCATTTTTCAGCTATAAATTGATCCGATCATGAGCAGTTCAGTTGTGTCGAAAGTTTTGATAAAAAACGAAGTTCTACTGCTCAAAATCACATTTTCACATTGTGACAACCCTCACCAAACCAGGTATCCGTACGAATTAATTAATATTTAATTAATGCTTAATTACTGTGCTTACTTATAACTGTGGTTAAACTACTACTTGATTTCTGATACATACATGTTCATGCATCATACTTTATTGCTGTCACTCTATTATTTACACACAAAACCATAGTGACAAACTTGATGCACAAAAGCACAGTAGCACAAAGAACGGATAACCCAGTAAACATGCTGACATAGCCAGCATCAGACAGACACTGTCTCTAAGGCCAGTATGAGCCGGGCATAGATTACTACACTAGTAGGGAGTGTAGGGAGGTGAGGATTGTAGAACTGTGTCACTAGGTGATTGTTATAGTGACCGGATGTGCCTAAAACGTACTTTAAGTACAAAATCCTGCACTTTATTACAAAAATTCAGCACTTAATATAACTAGTAAAGTGCAAAACCATGGGAAAATAATACTAGACACTTTCCAAAATGTCGGGAATTCATTGTGTCACTAAAACAAATATTAACGACACTTTTAATGCTTATTTAGCACTTTAACGGATTGATATCCAACCGAACAACCAGACTTTACCCGGAACCTAAAAATTTTTTTGTCAATGACGTTGTTTTTCTTTTTCTGAGCCAGTTAGGGTCCCCGAATACCCTAACACCCTTTATAATTCACAATACATTAATAACTAATTTAATTACTTAATTAAACCAATTGATACTTAAACTTTGGTTGAAATTGAACTAATTACCCCAACCCCCCAACCGTTCGGTTTCCCCCCCCCCCCCCCATGTGGGACACACCACAAGTTTTTGAGTATTATATTAATCTATGCTTAATATCTTGGTAGCACATTATTCTTTGGATAATACAAATATATGGTTTATAAATAAAACCATAAAATTAGACTTTCATTTGCAACAACAACACTAAAATTCAACTCTCTCTCCCTCTTGCAAATACCTTCGGCCGAACATCACTAGCATCACCCCACCATCATCAAATTTCAATCTTGCCATTTTACATACTTACAAAGGTGAAAGAGTTCATACGAGGAGACCCGGTGCTTACGGAATCTCAAGGACCTCTCTACAACGCTATTAACCACCTAGTTTTCGCTTCGATTCTTCCCTAGCCTTGTGCTAGTTGTAAGTGATTCTAAACACCCTTTTGATGTTGTTTAAAGTGGTTAATAAGAGATTTAACGGATAAAAATCATAAACACTAGAGATCAAAGTTTAAAGTCTTGTAAAGAAGATGAACTTGGTGGATAAAAAGAAAATAATAGTGTAAAACTTATGAAACTTGTTTTGTTATGATTATTTTATGTTGTTGATTGCTAGTGTTGGAATGGCTTGTCATCTAACCATGCTAGTTCATGTTCATGGAACATGAACTAGTGTTATGTTAAATAGAAAAGTTACAAAATGACGAACCCTTTCATACGGAAACATGAACTTGTGTAAAAACGATTTTTCTTATGAAATGGAGTTCTAAACTAGTAGATCTAAGGATCTACGAGTGGTATTTTTGAAGAACCAAATGTATGATGAAATCATGTTTAAAAAGCCGGATCTTTCTTGAAATAAAGACATTTTTGTGAACCAAAAAGTGTGTAGACACTTGTGTAACGAAAGAATTTAACAAAGAAATATTTTCGTAAATACCAACTAGAAGTTGTAAAACTTCATATTCTTTAAAAATAAAGTTTTCAAGAAAATGATTTTATTTTTTAGAGATGGAAAGACCCACTAAATGTGTTGAAAAGTTACTACATAATTTTACCCAACTTGCAAGTTCATGTGTTTGCGATTTATGTTTATTTTGACTAGTTTGATGTTTGAAGGTGGTATTTTGATGATTGGAAATTGGTTGATTGAAATTTTAAAAGAAAATGACACGCTTGTAAGCGTGGCCACCTCCAGTTACAGAGGAAATTTTCTCTGGCGAAATTTTTCCGGAAATATAACACATGGAAAATATTTTTACAACAAGTGTTATGAATATATCTTAACTTATTTTTTTTCCACATAAAAATTCGCCATGATTTTATTACAATATAACCAAGTATTCGGAGGTGGGTTTTCACAAATAAAACTTACTAAATATATATTTAGAATATATATGTCATAGTAAAACACTTGTGTGATTTTATGATTATTTTGTGAACTATATATTATTTTTAGGGTAAAAATAATATATCTGGAATACATTCGGAAAGTACGACTGCAAAATTATACCAACGCCTCCACAAATAAATATTTAAGTTATACCGGTATTATTATTACCATCCGAACTTTACAATGTAACTTATGTATTTTCAGAAAATACTCTTAAATGTGTATTTTGACCAAGTATTATTTTGGAAAATTGTATGGAATAAAATATAATATTTTTGGGAAAAATATGTATATTTTGGAGGTATAGTATTTTAGACAAATGAATTAAAATATATTTTAAGTGAGACTTAATAATATATTTCGAAGATGTAAAAACGCACATGTATTAAAAACCCCCATCATTGGGAAGGAATATAACTCTTAATTAATTAAGAAGTGTAAATACGAAATAGTTGCCTAACTATTTCCCAAAGACATTAAACCTTAATCCAAGGCACGGCCGTCCGTCTAATAGAAGTTAGTACGTGTAGGTCTTCACGCAGCAGGTTGACTGGGAGTTACTATTTCGAGACGCACTTCAGTGAGTTCATGTCCCCCTTTTCTCTTAACTGTTTTCAGTTTTTACACTTCGGGGGTGAAATACATGTTACATTTACTACAAACGTTTTATACACGGTATGATTAGCTAAGGAATTTACTGCTAGATCACGTGAATGGATAGGCTATTATCGTAAGACCATTAATCCTTGTATAAGGACCGAGAGGCATGAGTGATAGATCTATCGGGTGTTGGGAGCCCCACACATGGGCTAGCGTGTGGCCGCATGTGGTGACTATTCTTGGACTCTGTATGCCCAAGACACATAATAAATTGATGTGGCTAGTACGTTATGATCCAAGTCGAGTCATACCCAATAACAAGCTAGACAAACACTTATATTATTTATTTGTGATATGATCAAACAAACAAATATTAACACTTACAATATTTAGAAATTGGTTTTCTAAATAACTACACTTGAGAAACCAATAAATTATGTGGATAATTTATTATGAGAGAATATTTTATTTTGTTATTTAATAAGTTAAATAACATTTTAAAAGAGGTGCATAAAGTCTTGAAAACATATAGTGTTTATTTTATAAAAGTTATAAAAAATAAACAAGACTTTATTTAATAAAATAAAATTAAATTTAAAAAAAAAAAAAAAAAAAAACTCACCTAGGGGCCGGCCCCCCTTTCTCTCTAACCCAAAAATATGGTCCAATCCCTTTTCATGCATTTTGCATGTGAAAGAAGTCTCTTGATTGGGCAAAAAGGAGGTGGCTCTTCTATCATGATTTATATATTTTTGTATGACAAAAAAGTAAAGATTATTAGAGATAATCTAAGAGTGGAAGAGCTGAATTTTGCTCTCATAATTTTCGGCCATAAGGGTGTTTTTCAAGTGTTCAATTTTTGATCTTCAAGTGTTAAATCCTAGCTAAACTTGTGGTGTTTGTTGGAAGCTTGGGGTATACAAGCTTGAGGTCTTCTACTCTTGAAGACAACCATTTCAAGAAGCATCATCCGTTTCATAATCCTTGTACTTCAAGAAGGTAGTTTTCTAAACATCCTATGGTTGTGTTTGTAAGTATACATCTCATATATGGATCCGGGTTTTGGGATTTTGCATATAAATGGTTTTATATCTTATAAAAGTAACATGTTTTAAACTATTTTTCCGCTGCGTTTTAATTTCATATGGATGAGATTGCTTTGATAAACATGTTAAAATCCCATCAATGGCATCTAGAGCCGCTTATATGAGTGCATACTTCAATAGACTTAAAATTTTCGGGTTTCGGGTTTGGTGAAAACCCTATGGCCGAAATTTTAAGTATGGTTATCCCTTTGTTTTTCAAGATTATATTCTTACATGCATAAATGAATCTTGAAAAATTATTTCATATGGATGATTTGTTTGTTTGGACAAAACTAACCTTTTCGGTTTTTTGGACATAGCCGAAAATGGTTATTAAAAGGGAACCATTTTTTTATGCTTCTTGAAATTAATATAAATATATATTTGGATATATATTTTGGTGCATATGACCTAGCCATGACCTTGTGTTGGATGATTGTGTTGTGATTTATTATTTCAATGGGTTGTAATAATTATTATTTTGTTCTTCCATTAGAAGATATGTAATTTATTTATTTTCATTTGGTATGTAAAATAAATAGATTAGGTGCATTTTATTTTACTAGAAAAAATGTATTAGGATATATTTTGTAAAAGAAGATGCACACGAAAATGCGGTTTTGGTTTGGACCATAATATTCGGTCCAAAGAACTTCATCGTTCTTAACGGGATTTTAACCCGATAACCAAAACACATTTTTGAAGTCCAAAGGAGTTTGGAGCTGAAAATAAAAGACTTTTGGAAGCTCAAAGAAGGCGGAGAAATCACAACACAAGAAGGAGACTTGAAGCATTTGGATGCGGGATCAAGTGGGAGTTCATCGACACATTACTTGTGTCATTTTTCACCCTTTAGGAAGGACCTTTTGGCACACTTGTTTCGGCTAACAAGTGTTGTCAAAAATAGTTGGCCATGGTTATGCACATATTGTTATGCTTGTGTGGTTGTTTATTTTGTTGTTTAGATGATATGTAGATATGCATGACTTAACAAACTAATAATCAACAACAAGCGTAAAATTGGTTCTTGAAAAAGTCATTAAAATGTTTAATAAAGGTTTTATTAAAAATTAATGATTTTATAATAAAATGGGTTTTATTAAAAAGAACCTTGAAAATTTGTTTTCACCAAAGTACCATTGATTTGAATGCATGCAAATATATGGTACATAAAGTTTTCTAAACTAGAATTTTGAAAACTCAAAATCCCTTTTATAAAACAAGTCAAACACCATCCTTTTATACAACACTCGAAACACTTGGGAACTCTTATCGTGGGATAAAGGTCACCTAACCACATTTGAGGGAACTTGTATGTTCGAGGTGGGTTTACCATGTTTGTGGGATAAAGGTCACCTAACCACTTATGTGTATAAACTCACACGTGTGTGTAAGTTGGACGACTTGATTTGGAAACCATGAACTTAGGGTCACCGAAGCATGGGGAACAAAGGTGTTGATGGGATTAAACATGCCAACTAAACATGAAGATGTTTAACCGATCCCATATGGCTAGAAGTTGCAAAGAGTTGCAATTGTCAAACGTTGACTACCTTGTTAATTTAAATAGAGGGATAAAGGTCACCTAACCAATATTTAAATGTAACGTTGGATTCTAGGTTTTAATTATTAATTGTCTTTAAGACACAAAAGGGTATTAGTGATTAAAATATAATAATATCGAAAATACTAAAATTGAACTTGTTAAATTTTGTAGATGGTTGCTAACAATGCAAACCCGATTAACCAAACCGTCCGAAACCTGTCACTAAGAACCATCCTTGAAAAGGATCGTCTTAACCATAAAAACTTCATGGATTGGTTTCGAAACTTGAGAATCGTTCTCAAGCAAGAGAAAATATCCTATGTGTTGGACGATCCTATTCCCGATGAACCTAACGTGGAAGATGTGGAAGCCTACAACGATTGGGTTAAGTATACCGAGGACTCCATGCAAGCCTCATGCCTCATGTTGGGAACTATGATTCCCGAAATTCAAAAGGATTTTGAACATCACGGGGCATACGACATGATTACCCAGTTAAAGGAAATGTTCCTACAACAAGCAAGGGTAGAACGCTTCGAAACTGTTCGGGCGCTTCATGCATGTCGAATGGAGGAAACCCAATCGGTATCATCTTATGTTCTCAAGATGAAAAGCCACATTGATCGCCTCGAATGGCTAAATTGTCCCGTCTCTAAAGAGTTGGCTACGGATTTGATCCTCAACTCTTTAACAAAGAAATTTGAGAGTTTTGTAATGAATTACAACATGAATGGATGGGACAAGAGCATTGGTGAACTTCATGCAATGCTCAAGACGGCCGAAGCAAGTATGGGCAAAAAGGTTTTACCCGTCCTAGCGATCAATGAAGGAGGCAACAAGAAGAGGCCCCACCCCAACTCTAAAGCAACCTATGCTAAAAGAAAGGGACACGTCAAAGGAAAAGGGAAGGGAAAAGCTAAAGCAGAACCCACCAAACCGAAGGATAAGAAGCAAACGGTTGCTACAAATGACCCATGTTTTGAATGTGGTGAGATAGGACATTGGAAGAGAAATTGTCCAACCTATCTCAAAGAGTTGAAAAACAAGAGGGATGCAGGGCAAACCTCAGGTACTATCTTTATGATACATGTTGAGCTTAATGTTATTTCTTCTAACACATGGGTACTAGATACCGGATGTGGAACTCATATTTGCAATTCGTTGCAGGGGTTCAGAAGAAGTAGACATTACAAGAAGGGAGACACTAGTCTTTTTATGGGCAACGGAGCAAAAGTTGAAGTCGAAGCTCAAGGAGACTACGTTTTAAAGCTTCCAAGTGGTTTGGAAGTGATTTTGAAGAATGTTTTATATGCTCCTAGTTTGACTAGGAACATAATTTCTTTTTCCCTTTTAAAACAATCTGGTTTCAATTTCAAATTTGTTAACTATGATATTTATGTTTCTAAGAATGATGTGTTTTATTTTAAAGCTATATCTTTAAATGGTATTTATGAATTAGATCATGATAACGCATCATACGATAGCTCAATGTACCAAGTAACCAACAAGAAACTCAAAATGGATTTGAGTGATTCCTACCTTTGGCATTGTCGCCTTGGACATATAAGCAAGAATCGCATGCATACACTTCAGAAAAGTGGTCTTTTGAATACAAATGAAGATAACTCATTTGATGTATGCGAATCTTGTTTACAAGGCAAAATGACCAAGACTCCCTTTAGTGGAACTTTTGAAAGGGCAAAAGACTTACTAGGTATCATACATTCGGATGTATGTGGTCCTTTTAAGCCGATGACTAGGAATGGTGAAAGATACTTCATTACCTTTATCGACGACTATAGTCGTTATGGTTATGTGTATTTACTAAGACACAAAGATGAAGCATTTGAAATGTTCAAAGACTTCAAAAATGAAGTTGAAAATCAACTCAAGAAAACAATCAAAGTCCTTCGCACCGATAGAGGGGGTGAATACCTTAGTGGTGCTTTTCAAGATCATCTTAGGAGTTGTGGGATTATCTCACAACTTACTCCACCAGGAACACCACAACACAATGGTGTGTCCGAAAGGAGAAATCGAACTCTATTAGATATGGTTCGATCTATGATGGCTAGAAGCACATTACCTCTATCATTTTGGGGTTACGCTTTGCTCTCCGCAGTCCGTATACTAAATATGGCCCCAACCAAGAAAGTAGAAAGGACACCTTTTGAAATATGGCATGGAAACCCTCCATCATTATCATTCTTAAGGGTTTGGGGTTGTGAAGCTTATGTTAAGCAATACACTCCAAATAAATTGGAAGTCCGATCTACTAAGTGTATCTTTGTAGGATATCCTAAAGATGATATAGGATATTATTTCTACGATCCAACCGAGCAAAAGGTGTTTGTTGCTCGAAAGGGTAAGTTCTTGGAAGCTAAGTTCCTTATGGAAGGAACTAATGACAGAACAGTGGAATTTGAGGAGGATCAAGAACCACAAAACGATACACGTTTGGTTGATACTAGCACTCAACAAGAGGTTGTTGAAAACGATCAAGAGGTTGATCAGAACACACAAAATGTTCGCAGATCTGGTAGAATTAGTAATCCACCTGAAAGATATGGATTTTTCATGGATGGATGCTACGTGGTAGATTCAGATGAACCAACCACATACCATGATGCAATGTCAAAATCCGATTGTGACAAATGGCTTGAAGCCATGAACATAGAGATGCAATCCATGTATGACAACCAAGTTTGGGAATTGGTTGTGCCACCACTCAACTCCAACGTAGTTGGAAGTAAGTGGGTTTTCAAGAAGAAAACGGATATGCATGGTAACTTGGACACTTACAAAGCAAGACTTGTAGCAAAAGGTTTCACTCAAACTCAAGGGATTGATTATGATGAGACCTTCTCGCCTGTGGCGATGCTAAATTCAATCAGGATATTATTTGCCATAGCTGCATATTATGACTATGAGATCTGGCAATTGGATGTCAAAACGGCTTTTCTTAATGGATATCTTGATGAAGATGTCTATATGGTTCAGCCTGAAGGTTTTGTCGATCCAAAACGTCCTGACAAAGTATGCAAGTTAAAGAAATCAATCTATGGATTGAAACAAGCATCTAGAAGTTGGAATCATCGTTTTGATGAAGAAATTAAGAATTTTGGTTTCATTAAGAACGGTGATGAAGCTTGTGTGTATAAGAAAGCTAGTGGGAGCATCATCACTTTCTTAGTACTGTATGTCGATGACATTCTACTATTTGGGAATGACATTCCAACCATGGAAGGTGTAAAAGCTTGGCTTGGAAGTTGTTTTTCCATTAAGGATCTTGGTGAAGTCGCCTACATTCTGGGAATAAAGGTCTATAGGGATAGATCAAGGCGCTTAATAGGATTAAACCAAAGTGCATACATTGACAAAGTCTTGAATAGGTTCCAAATGGAGAACTCTAAGAGAGGTTTTGTACCTATTCAAAAGGGGACAATATTGAACACATCTCAATGTCCTAGCTCAAAGGATGAGCAAGAGAAAATGAAAAGAATCCCATATGCGTCAGCTATAGGATCCATCATGTATGCAATGATATGCACCAGACCGGACGTTTCATGCGCCTTGAGCATGACGAGTAGATACCAGCAGAATCCAGGTAACAGTCATTGGATGGCTGTTAAAAGCATATTGAAATATCTTAGGAGGACTAAGGATATGTCCTTAATATATGGATCTGGTGAGGAGGAGCTCGTTGTAAAGGGTTACACGGACGCGAGTTTCCAAACCGATCGAAATGATTCTCGATCGCAATCGGGGTATGTCTTCATTTTAAATGGAGGAGCAGTCTCTTGGAAGAGCTCTAAACAAGACGTGGTAGCATTGTCCACTACAGAATCAGAATACATCGCCGCTTCATTGGCAGCCCAGGAAGCTGCATGGCTGAAGAAATTTATAGCCGACCTAGGGGTGGTCCCTACCATTCAAGACCCCCTAGAGATCTTTTGTGATAACGAGGGTGCGATTGCTCAAATCAAGGAACCTCGTGCGCACCAAAAGACTAGACATATCGAGCGGAGATTCAACTACATAAGGGATGAAGTTGAAAAGGGAAAGATATGTATCCGCCAAGTTCACACAGATCAATACATTGCGGATCCACTCACGAAGCTCCTTGACAGGGGAAAACATGAGGGTCATACATGTTCCTTAGGACTTCGATATTCTAGTGATTGGATTTGATCTAATTTTATATTTGGATATTGAAACAATTGTTAACTTAACTCTTTTATGGTATTTTGAGTTATGTTTCATATTAGCATGTTTAAATCCTTGAATAAGTTAATTATTCTAAATGTCCGTAGTCGATCATAATTGTGGGAACAAATATGAATGTAAGACTATTATGAACTTGGATTGGTGGATATTCATTTAGAATGAATATAGAGCAAAGTGTTGCTGCCAAAGTTCATAGATATTTGTGGGATACAAATATTGGACTGACTCGCTCTCAAATATTACTGCATGGAATCATTTGTGATTGATCATAAGTAAATTTTGAGTAAAGGCGAATATCATAGTATCCTCTGACCTGAGATACATATTGGGTCTTGATATTCACCAAATATTATACCTTGACTTTTTCTTCACTATCAGTAATATGACAGTACATAAGGCTGAGCTCAGGTGTGATACAAGGTGATTGTGAAAGACGTATGTAGTCAAGAAGGGATTTGTTCCTCTTATTCGTTGAGAGTAAGATGTCTAAGGCCTGCTAAAGTTAAATCAACAGAGAGTGATCACTCTGTGTCCCTGGATTTAACATGACATCTGTAACGAAAGGATAAATGATAGATTCACCTAAATCATGTTCAAGTAAGGGACTTGAAAGGGATGATGTTATTGAATGGCAAATATAGTCATACGTATTGGGGGTAGTAAACCGTAGTTAGGCGTCATTTACTACTTGCATCAATCTTCTATGTATCTTGTGCAAGTGGGAGATTGTTGGACTCTGTATGCCCAAGACACATAATAAATTGATGTGGCTAGTACGTTATGATCCAAGTCGAGTCATACCCAATAACAAGCTAGACAAACACTTATATTATTTATTTGTGATATGATCAAACAAATAAATATTAACACTTACAATATTTAGAAATTGGTTTTCTAAATAACTACACTTGAGAAACCAATAAATTATGTGGATAATTTATTATGAGAGAATATTTTATTTTGTTATTTAATAAGTTAAATAACATTTTAAAAGAGGTGCATAAAGTCTTGAAAACATATAGTGTTTATTTTATAAAAGTTATAAAAAATAAACAAGACTTTATTTAATAAAATAAAATTAATTAAAAAAAAAAAAAAAAACTCACCTAGGGGCCGGCCCCCCTTTCTCTCTAACCCAAAAATATGGTCCAATCCCTTTTCATGCATTTTGCATGTGAAAGAAGTCTCTTGATTGGGCAAAAAGGAGGTGGCTCTTCTATCATGATTTATATATTTTTGTATGACAAAAAAATAAAGATTATTAGAGATAATCTAAGAGTGGAAGAGCTGAATTTTGCTCTCATAATTTTCGGCCATAAGGGTGTTTTTCAAGTGTTCAATTTTTGATCTTCAAGTGTTAAATCCTAGCTAAACTTGTGGTGTTTGTTGGAAGCTTGGGGTATACAAGCTTGAGGTCTTCTACTCTTGAAGACAACCATTTCAAGAAGCATCATCCGTTTCATAATCCTTGTACTTCAAGAAGGTAGTTTTCTAAACATCCTATGGTTGTGTTTGTAAGTATACATCTCATATATGGATCCGGGTTTTGGGATTTTGCATATAAATGGTTTTATATCTTATAAAAGTAACATGTTTTAAACTATTTTTCCGCTGCGTTTTAATTTCATATGGATGAGATTGCTTTGATAAACATGTTAAAATCCCATCAACTATGTCGTTCCGCCGGAAGGACCGTTATGAAATCCGCGTTACAGGTTTGAGTGCTTCCTAGGCCATGTCACTTATTAATGTATTAGCTACACATTAATCGATCTCTTTTTCCTTATTTGCTACATACCAGGGATTTTATACTTACAAAGGTTTTACATACTCACTTTCACATGAACTCGCTCAACTTTATGTTGATTTTTCAACTTACATGTATTTCAGGGATTTAGGGATCTGGCGAAGTATGCTATGTTTTCACGCTGCGTAAGAGTTATGAGGTCATCCACGTTTAGGGATTGTGACTTTTACCTGGACGAGTCGCAAGTTTTAAACGGTGTTTATTTCATGTTTGTGGTTATGTCGTATGAACAATGTTTTGATGGGTTGTAACTCGTTGCATGTGTCGACTTTAAACAATGTTGTCGTATTTTACTTTTAAAACTTAAATCAACGGATGATCTTCATGGTTTTATTTGCATATAGCTTTGTTGTGATTAAGCTATGGTATTAAGAAGTCACACCATAATAAACCCACGCTTTCGCAAAGCCAGGGTATGACAGCTTGGTATCAGAGCTTTGATCATAGCGAACTAGGATTCCTTCTCGAGTCTAGACTATGATCACTAGGGCTCTCACGAAAACATTTTTACATTGCATACACTACGTCCAGATCCAGAGTGCAAAATATTTAAAAAAAAAGTTATGGCTCAGTCTGAGTGGCTGAGGTAGAAGTCTAGTGGGATTAGGAGGCTCAGTCTGAGAGGCTGAGGGAGTAGGCTAGTGGGACTAGGAGGCTCAGTCTGAGAGGCTGAGAGAGTAGTCTGAGAGACTAGGAAGTTCAGTCGGGGAGACTGGGAGGATAGTCTAGGGTAGACTAGGATGATTACTTGATTGCTTATTGGTGACCAACATGTTTATTTGATTATATGATTGATTATTTATGCATGTGTGTGATTGTGTTACAGACGACATGGCTTCCTCTTCATATACTGGAGTGTCGGACACTTTGGATCCCTTAGCGATCGTGTCGGACGATGAGATTATGTCAGAGAGTGAGGTGTATACGTCCGATACGACCAGCACAGATGATGACGACTTTCAGCCCTTTGCGCTGCCAGATGTCGTAGCAGAGCCAGCTGATGGCCATCTTGTTGGGGATTTACCACTCGTGGAGATACCTGCTCCCATACCCCTTGCCGTTTATCCCGTTGTTGATATGCCCCTCGACGTTGTCCCTGACGACGATGTCGATTTATTTGAGGAGGCTCATGTTCATTCTCCTGCTCCAGACTCCTTTGAGTCTGTGGTGTCCGTACCTTCGCACGCACAGGGAGTGCAGCACCACTCACACGACGACGACCCGGACATGGCGTCATCCGCTGCACCTGCTCCTGCGCACAGCTTTGAGTTCGATCATGATGTTGATGATGATTCAGACCCTATTTTTCCACCTGACTTCGATCTAGACCAGGACATTGAGTTCGTGCACTTAGACCAGCATTTGGAGGATCCTGTAGCCCCTGTCGACCCTATGTGTATTGATCCAGCTGATTTTGAGATGGAGTTTGTTGATCTGGAGCCTGCTGTGGCCCCTGAGCCAGGCGTTGCTCCTAACCCCGCATTGGAGCATGACCCTGTTCATGCCGATGCACCTGCTGTTGCTCCTTTGGTTGATGATCATCCTATTGTTGTTCCACAGTTGGTGGATAATCATGCTATTGATGTTCATATTGATGCTCCACTGTTGTTAGAGGATCCCGTTGTCGCACCAGCTCTCGCACCACCTGTTGCGAACCTACCTATTGTCGCACCCCATCCAGATCCTATGCCAGTGAGGTTAGACCATGCACCTTTCGCGACCCACATTGATCCACGATACGCTCACACCCACAATGGGTGGATAGATGATGATGAGCTCCCACCTTTCGTGGTACCTGTTATACCCCCTACAGCCCCCATTTTAGACCCTGTTTTAGCACCCATTTCAGCACCCACCGATATCCCACCATTTCCCCCACATACCGCCGATGCACGTCACATGGACTTTCCTATTACGTTCCATCTGTCACACCCCTTTCTGCGGCGGAAGCACGAGGTGTGATCATGAAAGGTTCTCATTGCATACGAAGAGTAAACATACTACATGCTCGTAAAATAACATTCAAATACCATAATATGAAAACATACGTTAGCGTTTACACCGCTAAGTCGCATAAAACATTGAAGTTTACAACTTTATTTAAAGTTAAACACAAGCGACATCCACGAGCATAAGCAAGACCGCGCGCACATCCATTCTAGTTACCTGAAATACATGTGAGTTTTTGGAAAAACGTCAACATAAAGTTGGTGTGAATTCATGCTGTTTTGTATTTCATGTTTGTATACTTTGTATGAAAACATAGTTTGTGAGTAAATCAAGTTTTCATATGTAAATCCAGTTTCATGTGTACACCACGTACATCTGTATAATTCAATTTCTTCTTGAGTACCCCACGTACTCAAGTTTAATTCTCATTCTCTTGAGTACCCCACGTACTTCAAGTATAATTCAATCTTCTTGAGTACCCCACGTACTTCAAGTTATATATCAATTTTGTATGGTATGAATTTTATGTAAATACAGTATTTCTGTAATTATCAGATTGTTAATGGGTTGCAAAGCCATTAACCTGTGGCACGTCATAGGAAGTCACCAAACCTAAGGCATTTAATTGGTATATTCTGAGACACAAAAGCACCACTCGATTCTCGCCCCGACCGAGTGTGAGGCTGCCAGGCACCCGTTAGATCTAACCTTTTGTTCTGCGGTCTGAATGTATACGTTGATTAATGGTGCTTCTGAACCCTATTCGTGACACTATTTCTCATAACGCCTCCTACTTGGTTCTCGTTCTCACCAAGCGCGTTTCTTGTTATCATTTCTCATTGCGCCTTATACTTGGTTCTCGTCTCACCAAATGCGCTTCTCATATTCATATATTTCGTCACACTTGGTTCTCGTTCTCACCAAGTGTACTTCTTGTATTTATATCATACCATTTATAAATATTGTACTTTTGTACATGTATTTCATCATTCGTCAGAGGGATGCGAATGATTTTCTCATGACAAATAACTTCCGCTTTGTTCTTGGACAACCAGTCCATTCCGACTACTACATCGAAGCTACCCAATTGAATAGGTAAGAGTTCGATGCTAAAATTTCGTTCACCAAGTTCTAGTGTGCAGCCTCTGACAACTTCGCCCGATTCAACAAGTTTACCATTGGCTAGTTCTATGGAATAAGGAATTTCTAATCTACTAGATTCTATTCCGAGTATGCGTTTAAATTCCACAGACATGAAGCTATAATCGGCGCCAGTGTCGAATAATATGGATGCAAAGTGATTGTTAATGAGAAACGTACCGGTGACCACGTTAGGGTCCTCGCGTGCGTCTCTTGCTCCAATCACAAATGCTCGAGCCGGAGCGTTGTTTCTCTCTGGGCAGTTCTTCATGAAATGATCATTGCTTCCACACTTGAAGCATCCTTGCCCTTTCCCGTTACCATTCTTGTTACCAGCACCGTTTCCACTTCGGTTCTTTCCTTTTCCCCAACAGTCTTCTGTTCGATGACCCAATTTACCACATTTGTCGCACCTTGGAATGCGACAAGCTCCATCATGATGATACTTACACTCTTGGCATCTAGGCAAGGAGCCTTGGTATGCTTTGGTTGCATGGGTATTCGCCTCCTGAGGCGGATTAGTGTCACGCTTCTTGCTGAAACCCTTGTTGTTGCGAGTTGCTTGGTTCAGGTTTGCATGTTTTCTCTTTTTGTCACCGGACGACTCAGCATGCGTCTCGGTCTTTTCTGTTGGGTTCCGTGACAACTTCTTCATACGAACACAATCTTCAGTCAGGCTGACAGCCAGAGTTACAGCCTCGGTGATTGTTTGTGGTTTGGCCGACGTCACCATGCCACGAAACTCTGAGGCCAGTCCCCAAATGTAGCGTTCCACACGCTTAAATTCAGGAGTCACCATGTAGGGAAGCACTCTCGACAGGTCGTGGAACCTTCGAGTGTAACCATTGATGTCAGCACCTTCCATAGTCAAGTGCCAGAACTCTGTTTCCAGCCTTTGGAGTTCCGCACGAGAGCAGTACTTCTCTCTCATCCTTTCCTTCAGTTCCTCCCAAGTGAGGCCATAAGAGGCGTCATCACCCAAAGTTTGGGCTTGCAGGTTCCACCAAGTCAGAGCCTCATCGACGAGTAACCCGGTAGCAAAAGTGACTTGCTGATCCGCGGTACACTTGCTCATGCGGAAAGTAGCTTCAGTCTTCTCCGTCCAGCGCACAAATGCTACTGCACCTCCTGTGCCATCATAGTTCATCGGCTTGCAGTCGAGGAACTGCTTGAAAGTGCAGCCTTGAGCTGCATTGCCTCCAGACGAATCTCCATTCCCATTACGCCTAGCGTTGCTTGGTCCTCCACTGTCTTGAGTTCGGTTCGCCTCGTACTGGGCGATAGCAGCGGAGATTCTTTCTTCCAGTAGGGCGTTCAGCTCCTCAGCAGTTCTTGGCAGTGGGGGAGGAGGAGGTTGATCGTCATTGCGAGCATTCACAGCTTTCCTGGGTGCCATGTTCTGACAGAACATAACACAACAGGGTTACTCATTTGTTTGATATCGTCACACTAGACAGTAGTATCATATATATTCACAGGTATATATACCACACAAGTGACATCAAACAATTATTACTCTAGCAGAGTACTTAGTAGGCTTGCACTGAGGGAATCTATACGTGACAAGACTTGCTGTGATTTCTGTGCACTGAATTCCATAATTATGTATGCATCCATAATTACGTAACTCCTTGCACAGTCCGCACAGTTCGTTTCATCCTCGTATTTCTTCCTTCAGATGGGCCATTGCTTTCAGGTAAAGTCACATATACTTGTGACATTCTACTTCCAGTACATGCTAATTATCACACATAATTGCAAGTAATTTCTAGTCGATGACAAGTGCTACTCTAGTGCACTCTAAGTCTTGTAGTGTCTTTTCTAGACTCATGTAGACAGTTTCAGGTAGTGGATGTCGCGGGACGTTTTATGCAATGAAAACTCTTTGAAAATTGTTTTCGTGAATGGATCCTAGAGATTGTAGACTAGACTCGAGAATGAATCCTGGTTCACTACAATCGCAGCTCTGATACCAATCTGTCACACCCCTTTCTGCGGCGGAAGCACGAGGTGTGATCATGAAAGGTTCTCATTGCATACGAAGAGTAAACATACTACATGCTCGTAAAATAACATTCAAATACCATAATATGAAAACATACGTTAGCGTTTACACCGCTAAGTCGCATAAAACATTGTCTTAAAAGTTTACAACTTTATTTAAAGTTAAACACAAGCGACATCCACGAGCATAAGCAAGACCGCGCGCACATCCATTCTAGTTACCTGAAATACATGTGAGTTTTTGGAAAAACGTCAACATAAAGTTGGTGTGAATTCATGCTGTTTTGTATTTCATGTTTGTATACTTTGTATGAAAACATAGTTTGTGAGTAAATCAAGTTTTCATATGTAAATCCAGTTTCATGTGTACACCACGTACATCTGTATAATTCAATTTCTTCTTGAGTACCCCACGTACTCAAGTTTAATTCTCATTCTCTTGAGTACCCCACGTACTTCAAGTATAATTCAATCTTCTTGAGTACCCCACGTACTTCAAGTTATATATCAATTTTGTATGGTATGAATTTTATGTAAATACAGTATTTCTGTAATTATCAGATTGTTAATGGGTTGCAAAGCCATTAACCTGTGGCACGTCATAGGAAGTCACCAAACCTAAGGCATTTAATTGGTATATTCTGAGACACAAAAGCACCACTCGATTCTCGCCCCGACCGAGTGTGAGGCTGCCAGGCACCCGTTAGATCTAACCTTTTGTTCTGCGGTCTGAATGTATACGTTGATTAATGGTGCTTCTGAACCCTATTCGTGACACTATTTCTCATAACGCCTCCTACTTGGTTCTCGTTCTCACCAAGCGCGTTTCTTGTTATCATTTCTCATTGCGCCTTATACTTGGTTCTCGTCTCACCAAATGCGCTTCTCATATTCATATATTTCGTCACACTTGGTTCTCGTTCTCACCAAGTGTACTTCTTGTATTTATATCATACCATTTATAAATATTGTACTTTTGTACATGTATTTCACCCCCGAGGTTATAAAAACTGAAAACAGTTAAAGAGAAAAGGGGGAGCATGAACTCACAACTTTGCGTTCCTGTGCGTCGTAAACTTCACTGGATTTGCTTAATTAACGTCGTAACCTATACGCGTTTTCTTAACGTTAGTCACTAGACTTGCGGCGCACAAGTACAGTCACTCTCTTTTGTGTATATTCTTGTGTTAAAAATATTCTATATTTTTAACTACGTATCTTACTTATATTATTTCTTCAAAAATAAATATAAGTCTTTTATGTTTTGCACTTTGCACCCGAATTATGTATCTTGTATGTTGTATGTGTATTTTTATATTTACACTCCTCATGAGCATTTAGTGTATTTTTAAGTCTTAATACACTAGCACGTATAACACATACTATGTACACTTAACACACAAGTTGGTGATCAAATAATATATATTTTTCTCTCAAAAATATATACTTACTATCCATTTTTATTCTTGAAGAAATCCTCATTTCTTATCACCAAAAATTAGGGAAACCTTAGTAATACTCTTAAACACATTTTTAGGGAATAAGTTTCTCAAAAACTTATATTTTTTCTAAGTGTCAAAATTTATAAAAATTTTGACAGAGTTTCCCCTAAAAAATGGAGGTTTCCCACGTTTTCAAAACGTGTGTTTATTTTCTTTTAAATCATCATCAATCATCAATAATCATCAACAACAATTTATCAACAATATCCGTCAACAATAATCACTAATCTCATGAACTTGAATATTTACAAAAATGTGTAGTAACTCACTAGCACATTTAGTAAGTCTTGTTATCTTTAAAAATAAGTTTACTTCTTAAAAACTTTATTTTTAAAGAGTATGAAGTTTTACAACTTCTAGTCGGTTTTTACGAAAATTATTTCTTTGTTAAAACCCTTGTTACACAAGTATCCATACACTTGTTTGTTCACAAAAACCACTTTTGTTTGTGTAAGACCCGGTTTAGAACATGTGATTTCTTTAAAGTGTGGTTCTTCAAAAATACCACTTGCAGATACGTAGATCCGCTAGTTTTAAACACCAATGTACAGGTTAAATTACTTTTACACAAGTAAAATATTTTACACAAGTTCATGTCTTTAGTGTGGTAGAGTTTCGCCTTTTAACCCTTGTAGTAACCAAAAACGAGCTTATGTGAAGATCCATGATCTTACAAAGTCGGGTTAAACGATGATCCGAGCTACCACATCATAGATCGGGTCTCAAAAACCTCATATTCCAAATACTACAACTTTTACACAACACATGTGTTATTAACCACCATTTTAGTATTTTTACTAGACTTTAGTGCATCAAATCATATGTTAACGATATTTAACCGACATAAATCCTTTTAACCACTTTAGATAAGCTTAAAAACAAGTTTTAAGTGTTATACCTCTAGCTCGGGGCTAGGGAAGAATCTTGACGAAAAAGAGGTGGATAAAAGCTAACGGTAGAGGTCCTTCGTGTTCCGAGTGCACCAAAGCTCCTAATACGTGATCCTTGAAGCTTGTATGATGTTGGAATGGCTTGAACAAGACTTGAAAGTATGATGGTGAGTGGGAGAGGGTTCGGCCGAAGGTGAAGGGAGCAAGAGAGAGTGAGTGAGTTGGTGATTTGTTAAGTGATGGTTCTCTCATGTGTGAGTGTGTATTTATAGAAACTTCAAGTGTTATTATCCCTTGGGTTTAATGTCCCCTAGATGCTTAACATCTAAGATTAGCCAAATCACAAGTACAAGGGGGTGTCCCCTAGGTAACCGAATCGGTCATGGGGGGGGGGGGGTCTTGGTTCGATTTTAAGTAGATAGTTAGGAGGTTAATTATGTTAACTAAGTTAAGTTAAGTAAGTTAAGGGTTTAACCTCGTTAGTAATATATAGCGTGTTATGACGGGTGTTAGGGTAATCGGGGACCCTAACTAGCTCAGAAAAATATAAATAGTGAAAATAGTAATATTTTCATGTTTCGGGTAAAGCCCGGTTGTTTGGTTACATACCGATTCGTTAAAGTGCTAAATTACACCTTTTAGTGTCTAATAAGTGTCTTTTTGTAACACTATCGGTTCCCAACACTTAGGGAAATATTCTGGATAATAAAACAACATTTCTGCATAATATTTATACGTCTAAATGCTGAATTATTGCTGATTTGTATAAATTCTGCACTTAAAGTGCGTTTCGGGTGCTTTTTAGTGCTCATTTTTGCTTTCGCAATGTATATAAATTAAACCTTGTATGTACTCTTGGGTTTTAATGCATTCTTGTTGTCGGACCTACACCTAGGCCTCAATTCTGATGTCTGACTGCTTTCTGCAGTTCTGTTGACACAGTGTGTCTTACCGGTGAGTTTACTATTATTCTGACGCAACGCTCTCGTTTATGCATAAAGCAATATTTTGTAGTATACAACGTGCATGAATTCACTTGTTTAATCATGTGTTCAGACATTGCTGACACTTAAACTCATAATTGCAGTCATTAAGCAATAATTATAGTGTACGGAAATTACCGGTTTGTGCCAGTTGTCACAGTCTCCCCCCGTTAAAAGAATTTCGTCCCGAAATTCAGACTGAACTAACTCTCGCTGGAGTCTTCTTGAATAGGTGGGGATACTTTTTCTTGAACTGGTCTTCACGTTCCCATGTGTACTCGGGTCCGTGCTTAGAGCTCCAACGTACTTTGACAAGTTTCACACTGCTCCTCCTGGTCTTGTTGACTTTCCAGTCAGTAACCTCAACGGGTTTTTCTGTAAATCGGAGGGCTTCATCAATATGCACTTCATCCAACGGGATGGTCACGTTTTCTTGCGTTGGACTCTTCTTCAGGTTGGATACATGAAACGTATCATGTACTCCATTAAGTTCTGCCGGTAACTCCAACTTGTATGCCACGGTACCAATTCTTCTCAATATTCTGAATGGTCCGATGTATCGTGGATTCAACTTTCCACGCTTTCCAAATCTGACTACGCCCTTCCATGGTGAGACTTTTAACAACACTTTGTCTCCCACCTTGAAATCTACCGATTTTCTATTTGGATCCGCGTAGCTCTTTTGTCGCTCTCGAGCCGCCTTAATGCGCTCTCGGATCTGCGCAATCTTGTCGGTTGTCTCTTGTACAAGTTCAGGACCAACCATACGCTTATCTCCAGCGTCTGCCCAACATAAGGGCGATCGGCATTTGCGGCCATACAGAGCTTCGAACGGCGCGGCTTTTATGCTTGTATGATAGTTGTTATTGTAGGAAAACTCAACTAAAGGTAGATGAGTATCCCAGCTGCCGCCTAGGTCCATGACACATGCGCGAAGCATATCTTCTAACGTTTGTATAGTCCGTTCGCTCTGGCCGTCTGTTTGTGGATGGAATGCCGTGCTTAGATCTAACTGAGATCCAAAGGCTTCCTGAAATGATTGCCAGATTCTTGAGACAAAGCGTCCATCTCTGTCTGAAATGATTGAGATTGGCACTCCATGACGTGCCACAATTTCTCTTAAGTATATCTCAGCAAGCTTTCCAGTGCTGTCTTTTTCTCGGATCGGTAGGAAGTGCGCAGACTTCGTCAATCGATCAACTATTACCCATATCATATCGTGCCCTCTCGGGGTCCTGGGTAATTTCGTTATGAAGTCCATCGAGATTTGTTCCCACTTCCACACGGGAATCTCTGGTTGTTGTAGTAGGCCGGACGGTTTCTGATATTCGGCCTTAACCTTCGCACAGGTTAGGCATTTTCCAACATAGACAGCAACGTCGCTTTTGAGTCTCGGCCACCAATAGTACTCTTTCAAGTCTTGGTACATCTTGTCCGATCCTGGATGGATCGAATATCTCGATTTGTGGGCTTCATTAAGGATGACCTCACGTATGCCACCACAGAGTGGAACCCAGATACGCTTCTCAAAGTATAAGGCTCCCTCTTCGTTTGGCACCATGTATTTCAGCATACCCCGTAGGTATTCAGCTTTACGATTCTCTTCTTTAAGAGCTTCTTGTTGTGCATCTCGAATGCGTGCAGTGAGGTTCGTTCGAATCGTCATTTCCAATGCTCGAACCCTTAGGGTCTTAACCCTTTCTTTTCGGCTCAACGCGTCTGCTACAACGTTCGCCTTTCCAGGATGGTACTTAATCTCACAGTCATAATCATTCAGCAGCTCGACCCAACGTCGCTGGCGCATATTCAATTCCTTCTGATCAAATATGTGTTGCAAGCTTTTGTGATCTGTGAAGATTGTACATCGAGTACCATATAAATAATGTCGCCAAATCTTCAAGGCGAATACCACTGCACCCAGCTCCAGGTCGTGAGTGGTATAATTTCTCTCATGAACCTTCAGTTGTCTTGAAGCATAAGCGATGACTTTTTGGCGTTGCATGAGCACGCAACCCAAGCCTTGTCGTGAGGCGTCGCAGTATACCACGAAGTCTTCAGTGCCTTCGGGTAACGATAGTATCGGTGCATCGCAGAGCTTGTTCTTAAGTAGCTGAAAGGCTTCTTCCTGTTTATGACCCCAGTCGTACTTCTTGTCTTTCTGAGTAAGGGTCGTTAGCGGTTGAGCTATCTTCGAGAAATTCTCAATGAATCGCCGATAGTAGCCCGCTAAGCCCAAAAATTGACGGACTTCGGTTGGGGTCTTGGGAGCTTCCCAATTCTTTATTGCATCTATCTTGGACGGGTCTACATGAATGCCTTTCTCATTCACCACGTGACCAAGAAATTGTACTTCGCGAATCCAGAATTCGCATTTCGAGAACTTCGCATAAAGCTTCTCTTTCTTCAGTAGCTCCAAGATGGTTCTGAGATGTTGCTCATGTTCTTCTTTCGTTCGCGAGTAAATCAGGATATCATCGATAAATACAATCACGAATTTATCGAGATATGGTTTGCACACGCGGTTCATTAGGTCCATAAAGACTGCTGGCGCGTTCGTCAATCTAAACGGCATCACAAGAAATTCGTAGTGCCCATATCGCGTTCTGAATGCAGTCTTTGGCACGCTTTCATCTTGGATTCTCAGCTGATGGTATCCAGATCGAAGGTCGATCTTGGAATAGTAGCTTGATCCTTGCAATTGATCAAATAAGTCATCAATCCTTGGCAGCGGATACCGATTCTTGATTGTGAGCTTGTTCAGTTCCCTGTAATCGATACACATCCGTAGTGTTCCATCCTTCTTTTTCACGAATAATACTGGAGCTCCCCAGGGTGAGAAGCTTAGCCTTATGAATCCCTTATCCAACAACTCCTGGAGTTGTGTAGATAACTCTTGCATCTCGGATGGCGCAAGTCGATAGGGTGCCTTGGCTACAGGAGCAGCTCCTGGAACCAAGTCTATACGGAATTCGACTTGTCGTTGCGGGGGTAGTCCTGGCAGATCTTCCGGGAACACATCAGGAAATTCCTTCACCACAGGAATGTCTTCGAGTTTCGGCTCCTCAGCCTTCTTGTCTATCACGTGTGCTAGGAAAGCAACACATCCTTTCCTCAAGCACTTCTGTGCCTTCATACAACTGATGATTCGTAGAGGCGCGTTTCGTCTTTCTCCATGTACTATGAGAGTTTCATCATTCGTCAGAGGGATGCGAATGATTTTCTCATGACAAATAACTTCCGCTTTGTTCTTGGACAACCAGTCCATTCCGACTACTACATCGAAGCTACCCAATTGAATAGGTAAGAGGTCGATGCTAAAATTTCGTTCACCAAGTTCTAGTGTGCAGCCTCTGACAACTTCGCCCGATTCAACAAGTTTACCATTGGCTAGTTCTATGGAATAAGGAATTTCTAATCTACTAGATTCTATTCCGAGTATGCGTTTAAATTCCACAGACATGAAGCTATAATCGCCGCCAGTGTCGAATAATATGGATGCAAAGTGATTGTTAATGAGAAACGTACCGGTGACCACGTTAGGGTCCTCGCGTGCGTCTCTTGCTCCAATCACAAATGCTCGAGCCGGAGCGTTGTTTCTCTCTGGGCAGTTCTTCATGAAATGATCATTGCTTCCACACTTGAAGCATCCTTGCCCTTTCCCGTTACCATTCTTGTTACCAGCACCGTTTCCACTTCGGTTCTTTCCTTTTCCCCAACAGTCTTCTGTTCGATGACCCAATTTACCACATTTGTCGCACCTTGGAATGCGACAAGCTCCATCATGATGATACTTACACTCTTGGCATCTAGGCAAGGAGCCTTGGTATGCTTTGGTTGCATGGGTATTCGCCTCCTGAGGCGGATTAGTGTCACGCTTCTTGCTGAAACCCTTGTTGTTGCGAGTTGCTTGGTTCAGGTTTGCATGTTTTCTCTTTTTGTCACCGGACGACTCAGCATGCGTCTCGGTCTTTTCTGTTGGGTTCCGTGACAACTTCTTCATACGAACACAATCTTCAGTCAGGCTGACAGCCAGAGTTACAGCCTCGGTGATTGTTTGTGGTTTGGCCGACGTCACCATGCCACGAAACTCTGAGGCCAGTCCCCAAATGTAGCGTTCCACACGCTTAAATTCAGGAGTCACCATGTAGGGAAGCACTCTCGACAGGTCGTGGAACCTTCGAGTGTAACCATTGATGTCAGCACCTTCCATAGTCAAGTGCCAGAACTCTGTTTCCAGCCTTTGGAGTTCCGCACGAGAGCAGTACTTCTCTCTCATCCTTTCCTTCAGTTCCTCCCAAGTGAGGCCATAAGAGGCGTCATCACCCAAAGTTTGGGCTTGCAGGTTCCACCAAGTCAGAGCCTCATCGACGAGTAACCCGGTAGCAAAAGTGACTTGCTGATCCGCGGTACACTTGCTCATGCGGAAAGTAGCTTCAGTCTTCTCCGTCCAGCGCACAAATGCTACTGCACCTCCTGTGCCATCATAGTTCATCGGCTTGCAGTCGAGGAACTGCTTGAAAGTGCAGCCTTGAGCTGCATTGCCTCCAGACGAATCTCCATTCCCATTACGCCTAGCGTTGCTTGGTCCTCCACTGTCTTGAGTTCGGTTCGCCTCGTACTGGGCGATAGCAGCGGAGATTCTTTCTTCCAGTAGGGCGTTCAGCTCCTCAGCAGTTCTTGGCAGTGGGGGAGGAGGAGGTTGATCGTCATTGCGAGCATTCACAGCTTTCCTGGGTGCCATGTTCTGACAGAACATAACACAACAGGGTTACTCATTTGTTTGATATCGTCACACTAGACAGTAGTATCATATATATTCACAGGTATATATACCACACAAGTGACATCAAACAATTATTACTCTAGCAGAGTACTTAGTAGGCTTGCACTGAGGGAATCTATACGTGACAAGACTTGCTGTGATTTCTGTGCACTGAATTCCATAATTATGTATGCATCCATAATTACGTAACTCCTTGCACAGTCCGCACAGTTCGTTTCATCCTCGTATTTCTTCCTTCAGATGGGCCATTGCTTTCAGGTAAAGTCACATATACTTGTGACATTCTACTTCCAGTACATGCTAATTATCACACATAATTGCAAGTAATTTCTAGTCGATGACAAGTGCTACTCTAGTGCACTCTAAGTCTTGTAGTGTCTTTTCTAGACTCATGTAGACAGTTTCAGGTAGTGGATGTCGCGGGACGTTTTATGCAATGAAAACTCTTTGAAAATTGTTTTCGTGAATGGATCCTAGAGATTGTAGACTAGACTCGAGAATGAATCCTGGTTCACTACAATCGCAGCTCTGATACCAATCTGTCACACCCCTTTCTGCGGCGGAAGCACGAGGTGTGATCATGAAAGGTTCTCATTGCATACGAAGAGTAAACATACTACATGCTCGTAAAATAACATTCAAATACCATAATATGAAAACATACGTTAGCGTTTACACCGCTAAGTCGCATAAAACATTGTCTTAAAAGTTTACAACTTTATTTAAAGTTAAACACAAGCGACATCCACGAGCATAAGCAAGACCGCGCGCACATCCATTCTAGTTACCTGAAATACATGTGAGTTTTTGGAAAAACGTCAACATAAAGTTGGTGTGAATTCATGCTGTTTTGTATTTCATGTTTGTATACTTTGTATGAAAACATAGTTTGTGAGTAAATCAAGTTTTCATATGTAAATCCAGTTTCATGTGTACACCACGTACATCTGTATAATTCAATTTCTTCTTGAGTACCCCACGTACTCAAGTTTAATTCTCATTCTCTTGAGTACCCCACGTACTTCAAGTATAATTCAATCTTCTTGAGTACCCCACGTACTTCAAGTTATATATCAATTTTGTATGGTATGAATTTTATGTAAATACAGTATTTCTGTAATTATCAGATTGTTAATGGGTTGCAAAGCCATTAACCTATGGCACGTCATAGGAAGTCACCAAACCTAAGGCATTTAATTGGTATATTCTGAGACACAAAAGCACCACTCGATTCTCGCCCCGACCGAGTGTGAGGCTGCCAGGCACCCGTTAGATCTAACCTTTTGTTCTGCGGTCTGAATGTATACGTTGATTAATGGTGCTTCTGAACCCTATTCGTGACACTATTTCTCATAACGCCTCCTACTTGGTTCTCGTTCTCACCAAGCGCGTTTCTTGTTATCATTTCTCATAGCGCCTTATACTTGGTTCTCGTCTCACCAAATGCGCTTCTCATATTCATATATTTCGTCACACTTGGTTCTCGTTCTCACCAAGTGTACTTCTTGTATTTATATCATACCATTTATAAATATTGTACTTTTGTACATGTATTTCACCCCCGAGGTTATAAAAACTGAAAACAGTTAAAGAGAAAAGGGGGAGCATGAACTCACAACTTTGCGTTCCTGTGCGTCGTAAACTTCACTGGATTTGCTTAATTAACGTCGTAACCTATACGCGTTTTCTTAACGTTAGTCACTAGACTTGCGGCGCACAAGTACAGTCACTCTCTTTTGTGTATATTCTTGTGTTAAAAATATTCTATATTTTTAACTACGTATCTTACTTATATTATTTCTTCAAAAATAAATATAAGTCTTTTATGTTTTGCACTTTGCACCCGAATTATGTATCTTGTATGTTGTATGTGTATTTTTATATTTACACTCCTCATGAGCATTTAGTGTATTTTTAAGTCTTAATACACTAGCACGTATAACACATACTATGTACACTTAACACACAAGTTGGTGATCAAATAATATATATTTTTCTCTCAAAAATATATACTTACTATCCATTTTTATTCTTGAAGAAATCCTCATTTCTTATCACCAAAAATTAGGGAAACCTTAGTAATACTCTTAAACACATTTTTAGGGAATAAGTTTCTCAAAAACTTATATTTTTTCTAAGTGTCAAAATTTATAAAAATTTTGACAGAGTTTCCCCTAAAAAATGGAGGTTTCCCACGTTTTCAAAACGTGTGTTTATTTTCTTTTAAATCATCATCAATCATCAATAATCATCAACAACAATTTATCAACAATATCCGTCAACAATAATCACTAATCTCATGAACTTGAATATTTACAAAAATGTGTAGTAACTCACTAGCACATTTAGTAAGTCTTGTTATCTTTAAAAATAAGTTTACTTCTTAAAAACTTTATTTTTAAAGAGTATGAAGTTTTACAACTTCTAGTCGGTTTTTACGAAAATTATTTCTTTGTTAAAACCCTTGTTACACAAGTATCCATACACTTGTTTGTTCACAAAAACCACTTTTGTTTGTGTAAGACCCGGTTTAGAACATGTGATTTCTTTAAAGTGTGGTTCTTCAAAAATACCACTTGCAGATACGTAGATCCGCTAGTTTTAAACACCAATGTACAGGTTAAATTACTTTTACACAAGTAAAATATTTTACACAAGTTCATGTCTTTAGTGTGGTAGAGTTTCGCCTTTTAACCCTTGTAGTAACCAAAAACGAGCTTATGTGAAGATCCATGATCTTACAAAGTCGGGTTAAACGATGATCCGAGCTACCACATCATAGATCGGGTCTCAAAAACCTCATATTCCAAATACTACAACTTTTACACAACACATGTGTTATTAACCACCATTTTAGTATTTTTACTAGACTTTAGTGCATCAAATCATATGTTAACGATATTTAACCGACATAAATCCTTTTAACCACTTTAGATAAGCTTAAAAACAAGTTTTAAGTGTTATACCTCTAGCTCGGGGCTAGGGAAGAATCTTGACGAAAAAGAGGTGGATAAAAGCTAACGGTAGAGGTCCTTCGTGTTCCGAGTGCACCAAAGCTCCTAATACGTGATCCTTGAAGCTTGTATGATGTTGGAATGGCTTGAACAAGACTTGAAAGTATGATGGTGAGTGGGAGAGGGTTCGGCCGAAGGTGAAGGGAGCAAGAGAGAGTGAGTGAGTTGGTGATTTGTTAAGTGATGGTTCTCTCATGTGTGAGTGTGTATTTATAGAAACTTCAAGTGTTATTATCCCTTGGGTTTAATGTCCCCTAGATGCTTAACAAGTACAAGGGGGGTGTCCCCTAGGTAACCGAATCGGTCATGGGGGGGGGGTCTTGGTTCGATTTTAAGTAGATAGTTAGGAGGTTAATTATGTTAACTAAGTTAAGTTAAGTAAGTCAAGGGTTTAACCTCGTTAGTAATATATAGCGTGTTATGACGGGTGTTAGGGTAATCGGGGACCCTAACTAGCTCAGAAAAATATAAATAGTGAAAATAGTAATATTTTCATGTTTCGGGTAAAGCCCGGTTGTTCGGTTACATACCGATTCGTTAAAGTGCTAAATTACACCTTTTAGTGTCTAATAAGTGTCTTTTTGTAACACTATCGGTTCCCAACACTTAGGGAAATATTCTGGATAATAAAACAACATTTCTGCATAATATTTATACGTCTAAATGCTGAATTATTGCTGATTTGTATAAATTCTGCACTTAAAGTGCGTTTCGGGTGCTTTTTAGTGCTCATTTTTGCTTTCGCAATGTATATAAATTAAACCCTTGTATGTACTCTTGGGTTTTAATGCATTCTTGTTGTCGGACCTACACCTAGGCCTCAATTCTGATGTCTGACTGCTTTCTGCAGTTCTGTTGACACAGTGTGTCTTACCGGTGAGTTTACTATTATTCTGACGCAACGCTCTCGTTTATGCATAAAGCAATATTTTGTAGTATACAACGTGCATGAATTCACTTGTTTAATCATGTGTTCAGACATTGCTGACACTTAAACTCATAATTGCAGTCATTAAGCAATAATTATAGTGTACGGAAATTACCGGTTTGTGCCAGTTGTCACACCATCAGATTATACCGCCATCACGCCCGGGAGAGGGTTCCTCGACTCATCCCTTTGGTCATGTGCCGACATCAGTTCCGGTCATACCACAGTTTTCTTCTGCTGTTCCCACTGTCGCACCGTTTACTATGCCATCCTTTGCTCCATCTAGTGAGCCATTCCTCTGGACCACGCCACCCATTATGCCACCGTCTGACCCATATCACCCATATCATGTTGGGTCTTCTACCGAGGATGTTCTTGTTTCTTTGATAGTACAGCAGGAGGCGCTGACCCGTCGCATACAGGAGCTGGAGAGAGCTCAGCGACTCCCGTTCCAGTGCCAGACTCCACCTGCAGTATCTCACCCTCCTCGACCGCTCTCACCTGATTCTGCTGCTCGTTTTTGGACTCCGGAGCAGCATATAGCTTACTTATTGTGCTCTCATCTCTCTATGGAGTAGGATTGGCTTCATATGCGTCGCCTACTCTTTTCTTGTTTTCCCCCTCCTCCACCGCCATCAGCATAGGCACATTTTTGGTTTGTTGCAGGTGATGCTACTTTTGATGAGAGGACCGCGATTGTGCAGACTACAGATCTTTTGGGGACCACATTTTGGTGATTACGACTTTTGATATTTTGTATATTGGTAGTTGATTTGATAGTTTGGACTAGGGCGATGTGGCCCTTAGTCACTGATGATGAACGATACAGTTATGTACTTGTAAACCTTACATTGTGGTCTTGATTTATGACAGCGCAATCGCAGTATTCTCATTATATGTGATGTTGATTGATTGTTTATGTTCTATAACATGAGATGTGGTTGATTTATTTATAACATGAGATGTTATGTGGATGATTTATTTATAACATGAGATGTTATGTTTAGATGAATGTTACTGTATATGTATATTTATTATACCATGACCTGACCTATACGATTATCTTTTAGAAGATGCCTCCAAGACGCGAAGTACGCATGCCTACTACCCAGGCAGAGCTCCAAGGGATAATTGCCGCCGCTATAGCACAGCACGAGTCTCTGCGCTCCGAACCTAGCAAGGGTACCTCGGAAAACAATCCACCTCATGGTTGTACCTACTGGCACTTCCTCAACCACGAGCCTCTGAAGTTCGACGACACTGGAGGTGCCATAGCCTTTGTGAAGTGGATCGAAAGAATGGATTCCATCTTTCAAGTGAGTGGTTGTACGCCGGAACAACAAGTCCCATATGTTTCTGAGCTGCTTCTAGATGAAGCTCGATTATGGTGGAATCTTCAGATTCGTATAAAGGGCGCTACTGCAGCATATGCGTTAACATGGGGTGAGCTGAAAGGAATGATGCATAAGAAGTACTGCTCCCAAACGGAAACCCAGAAGTGGGAAAATGAATTTCGAAACCTGATGATGGAAGGTCCGAAGGTGTTGGAGTACGTGCAAAGGCTTCATGATTTGTCACGAGTTGTTCCGTACCTGGTGAAACCATAATTGAAGAAATTGGAACAATTCATTTGGGAACTGGGGCCTCAAGTCTTGAGCTTTATGACAACAACAACGCCACCAACAACTGATGCTGCAAGTAAGATGGGTTTGGCACTCGCTACAGAGGCACTTACACTAGAAAAACTTACAAACCCTGCCAAGAAGAGGGAGACTCAGGTAGAGTCATCCGGAAAGAACAAAAGGAAGCTCACCGAAGATACCCGAACGAGTAATAAGAACAAAAGAAAGGGTTATATGGGCACTCTGCCCAAGTGTAACACCTGCCAACGTCATCATTCTGGCCGGTGTGGGCCAAAAGTATGTGAAGCTTGTGGAAAGGTTGGCCACTTAGAGGAGTCTTGCCGGGCTAGTGCTGGCCGGGGAGGCCAAGGAGGTCTTGGTAATCGGAACAACAATCGAGGAGGCAACGGAAACGGAAACCGTGGAAAAGTTGCGAATCAAGCTGGGAATGGGAATGGCCGAGGGCCAGGATGCTTTAACTGTGGGGAAATTGGGCACTCCAAGAAGGAAAGCCCGAAGCTGAATCAAGCCCGTGGGAGAGTATGCAATATTGGCGCAAGGGAAGCGCGCCAGGATCCAAACGTTGTCATTGGTACGTTCCCGATAAACCAACGCTTTGCATCCGTTTTGTTTGATACTGGTGCCGATTATAGCTTTGCATCGTTAGAATTTAAGAATATACTTGGGTTGACACCTAGTAAGTTAGACGTTCCACACTCCATCAAATTAGCAAATGGAAAACTAATTGAAACTAGTGAAGTTGTACGAGGATGTGTGATTGAACTAGGAGGGCATGAGTTTACGATAGACTTACTACCTGTCGAGTTGGGAAGCTCTGATGTGGTAGTGGGAATGGATTGGCTATCAAGTAACGAAGCCGAGATCGTTTGCCATGAGAAGACCATCCGCATCCCACTGACGGATGAAGAAACGATCGTAGTGCACGGAGAGAAGCATGATACGCCGTTGAGGCTTATTAGCTGCCTGAAAGCTAGGAAGTGTTTGTATAAGGGATGTGTTGCATTCTTAGCACACATCGTGGATAAGAAAGCTGCTGAACCGAAGATTGAAGACATTCCAGTCGTCTAGGACTATCCGGAAGTTTTTCCAGAAGACTTACCAGGATTACCGTCTCAAAGGCAAGTCGAGTTCCACATTGAATTGGTTCCAGGCGCCGCGCCTGTAGCCAAGGCACCCTATAGACTTGCGCCATCAGAGATGCAGGAGTTATCGACACAACTCCAGGAACTATTGGATAAAGGATTCATCAGACCAAGCTTCTCACCTTGGGGAGCTCCAGTACTGTTCGTTAAGAAGAAGGACAGTAGTTTTCGTATGTGTATAGACTACCGTGAGCTTAATAAGTTGACTATCAAGGACAGATATCCTTTGCTGAGGATCGATGATCTTTTTGATCAGTTGCAAGGCTCAAGCGTTTATTCGAAAATCGATTTGCGATCAGGATACCATCAACTAAGGATACAAGAGGAAAGTATCCCAAAGACAGCCTTCAGGAATCGTTATGGACATTACGAGTTCCTAGTTATGCCGTTTGGGCTGACCAATGCACCTGCAGTTTTTATGGACTTAATGAACCGAGTCTGCAAGCCGTATCTCGACAAGTTCGTAATTGTGTTCATCGATGACATCTTAATCTACTCGAAGATGAAGGACAAACATGAACAACATCTAAGAGCTATTTTGGAATTGCTGAAAAAGGAAAAGTTATACGCCAAGTTCTCGAAGTGCGAGTTCTGGCTGCGTGAAGTCCAATTTCTTGGACATGTGGTAAATGGAAATGGAATCCATGTTGATCCCACAAAGATCGAGGTGATAAAGGGCTGGGAGACTCCAAAGACGCCGACCGAGATTCGCTAGTTCTTAGGTTTGGCTGGCTATTATCGAAGGTTCATTAAGTATTTTTCTAAAATCGCTCAACCTCTTTCCGCGCTCACACAGAAGGATAAGAAGTTTGATTGGGGAATCAAACAGGAAGAAGCATTCTAGTTAATGAAAGACAAGCTTTGCAATGCGCCGATCTTAGCGCTACCAGAAGGAACTGATGATTTCATGGTATACTGTGACGCTTCACGTCAAGGTTTGGGTTGCGTGTTGATGCAACGCCCGAAAGTTATAGCTTACGCTTCACGATAATTGAAAGTTCATGAAAAGAACTATACCACGCATGATTTGGAGCTAGGCACAGTGGTATTTGTGCTGAAATCTGGAGACATTATTTGTATGGTACAAAGTGTACAATCTTTACGGATCATAAGAGTCTGCAACACATATTCGACCAGAAAGAGCTGAATATGAGGCAGAGACGTTGGGTCGAATTGTTGAACGACTACAACTGCGAGATCAAGTATCATCCAGGGAAAGCGAATGTGGTCACTGATGCCCTGAGTCGAAAAGAAAGAATCAAGCCCATAAGGGTTAGGGCTTTGGAAATGATCATCCAGACGGATCTCGCTTTGCGCATTTGTGTCGCTCAGAAAAAGGCTCTGAAAGAAAGGAACATTAAAGAGGAATATCTCCGTGGGATGGAGAAGCAGCTAGTGCCAAACGAGGAAGGAACGTTATGTTTCATGAAAAGGATTTGGGTTCCTCTGTTTGGTGGTTTGAGAAAGGTTATTTTTGATGAAGCCCACAAGTCTCGGTACTCAATTCATCCCGGTGCGGATAAGATGTACCAGGATCTTAAGGATTATTATTGGTGGCCCAGGATGAAAGGCGACGTTGCTGTTTATGTTAGCAAGTGTTTAACGTGTGCCAAGGTGAAAGCTGAATACAAGAAGCCTTCAGGACTTCTGCAACAACCTGAGATTCCCAAGTGGAAATGGGAACACATTTCAATGGATTTCGTAACGAATTTGCCCAGAACGCCAAGGGGTCATGATACTATTTGGGTAATAGTTGACCGCCTGACCAAGTCCGCACACTTCCTGCCAATCAGAGAGAAGGATAACACTAGTAAACTGGCGGAAATATACATGCGAGAGATTGTTGCACGGCATGGAGTGCCTCTCTCGATTATCTCAGATAGAGATGGGAGATTTGTATCAAGGATTTGGCAATCCTTCCAAGAAGCTTTCGGCTCACAATTGAACCTGAGCACTGCATTTCATCCGCAAATAGACGGCCAAAGTGAAAGAACTATTCAGACATTGGAGGATATGCTAAGAGCATGTGTAATGGATTTGGGTGGTAGCTGGGATAATCATTTACCATTGGTCGAATTTTCGTACAACAACAGCTACCACACCAGCATTGGAGCCGCGCCATTTGAAGCTCTTTACGGACGCAAGTGTCAATCACCACTACGCTGGGCTGATGCAGGTGATAGGCAGCTTGTTGGTCCAGAAATAGTCCAAGAGATGACAGACAAGACTGCGCAGATTCGAAAGCGCATCAAGGCGGCTCGCGAAAGACAGAAAGCCGATGCAGATCCAAAACGGAAACCTTTGGAATTCCAAGTTGGAGATATGGTTTTATTGAAAGTTTCACCCTGGAAGGGTGTGGCACGCTTCGGGAAGCATGGAAAGTTGAACCCGCGTTACATTGGCCCTTTCAGAATCCTGCAGAGGATTGGGCTCATTGCCTACAAGTTGGACCTACCTGCTGAACTCAATGGTGTACACGATACATTCCATGTATCAAACTTGAGAAAGAGTCCAACACAAGAAACAGTGATCATTCCCGCTGACGAAGTTCATATCGACGACACGCTCCACTTCACTGAAGAGATTGGAAAATTAACAAAACCCGCAGGAGCAGTGTCAAACTCGTCAAAGTTCGTTGGAATGCCAGACATGGACCTGAATTCACGTGGGAACGTGAGGATCGTATGAAGGAGAAGTACCCCCATTTATTCCCTAAAACCCCTGCATCTAGAAGCAGAGCTTAAATTTCGGGACGAAATTTATTTAACGGGGGGAGAATGTGACAACCCTCACCAAACCAGGTATCCGTACGAATTAATTAATATTTAATTAATGCTTAATTACTGTGCTTACTTATAACTGTGGTTAAACTACTACTTGATTTCTGATACATACATGTTCATGCATCATACTTTATTGCTGTCACTCTATTATTTACACACAGAACCATAGTGACAAACTTGATGCACAAAAGCACAGTAGCACAAAGAACGGATAACCCAGTAAACATGCTGACATAGCCAGCATCAGACAGACACTGTCTCTAAGGCCAGTATGAGCCGTGAATAGATTACTACACTAGTAGGGAGTGTAGGGAGGTGAGGATTGTAGAACTGTGTCACTAGGTGATTGTTATAGTGACCGGATGTGCCTAAAACGTACTTTAAGTACAAAATCCTGCACTTTATTACAAAAATTCAGCACTTAATATAACTAGTAAAGTGCAAAAACATGGGAAAATAATACTAGACACTTTCCAAAATGTCGGGAATTCATTGTGTCACTAAAACAAATATTAACGACACTTTTAATGCTTATTTAGCACTTTAACGGATTGATATCCAACCGAACAACCGGACTTTACCCGGAACCTAAAATTTTTTTTGTCAATGATGTTGTTTTTCTTTTTCTGAGCCAGTTAGGGTCCCCGAATACCCTAACACCCTTTATAATTCACAATACATTAGTAACTAATTTAATTACTTAATTAAACCAACTAATACTTAAACTTTGGTTGAAATTGAACTAATTACCCCAACCCCCCAACCGTTCGGTTTCCCCCCCCCCCCCCCATGTGGGACACACCACAAGTTTTTGAGTATTATATTAATCTATGCTTAATATCTTGGTAGCACATTATTCTTTGGATAATACAAATATATGGTTTATAAATAAAACCATAAAATTAGACTTTCATTTGCAACAACAACACTAAAATTCAACTCTCTCTCCCTCTTGCAAATACCTTCGGCCGAACATCACTAGCATCACCCCACCATCATCAAATTTCAATCTTGCCATTTTACATACTTACAAAGGTGAAAGAGTTCATACGAGGAGACCCGGTGCTTACGGAATCTCAAGGACCTCTCTACAACGTTGTTAACCACCTAGTTTTCACTTCGATTCTTCCCTAACCTTGTGCTAGTTGTAAGTGATTCTAAACACCCTTTTGATCTTGTTTAAAGTGGTTAATAAGATATTTAACGGATAAAAATCATAAACACTAGAGATCAAAGTTTAAAGTCTTGTAAAGAAGATGAACTTGGTGGATAAAAAGAAAATAATAGTGTAAAACTTATGAAACTTGTTTTGTTATGATTATTTTATGTTGTTGATTGCTAGTGTTGGAATGGCTTGTCATCTAACCATGCTAGTTCATGTTCATGGAACATGAACTAGTGTTATGTTAAATAGAAAAGTTACAAAATGACGAACCCTTTCATACGGAAACATGAACTTGTGTAAAAACGATTTTTCTTATGAAATGGAGTTCTAAACTAGTAGATCTAAGGATCTACGAGTTGTATTTTTGAAGAACCAAGTGTATGATGAAATCATGTTTAAAAAGCCGGATCTTTCTTGAAATAAAGACATTTTTGTGAACCAAAAAGTGTGTAGACACTTGTGTAACGAAAGAATTTTACAAAGAAATATTTTCGTAAATACCGACTAGAAGTTGTAAAACTTCATATTCTTTAAAAATAAAGTTTTCAAGAAAATGATTTTATTTTTTAGAGATGGAAAGACCCACTAAATGTATTGAAAAGTTACTACATAATTTTACCCAACTTGCAAGTTCATGTGTTTGCGATTTATGTTTATTTTGACTAGTTTGATGTTTGAAGGTGGTATTTTGATGATTGGAAATTGGTTGATTGAAATTTTAAAAGAAAATGATACGCTTGTAAGCGTGGCCACCTCCAGTTACAGAGGAAATTTCCTCTGGCGAAATTTTTCCAGAAATATAACACTTGGAAAATATTTTTACAACAAGTGTTATGAATATATCTTAACTTATTTTTTTTCCACATCAAAATTCGCCATGATTTTATTACAATATAACCAAGTATTCGGAGGTGGGTTTTCACAAATAAAACTTACTAAATATATATTTAGAATATATATGTCATAGTAAAACACTTGTGTGATTTTACGATTATTTTGTGAACTATATATTATTTTTAGGGTAAAAATAATATAACTGGAATACATTGGGAAAGTACGACTCCAAAATTATACCAACGCCTTCACAAATAAATATTTAAGTTACACCGGTATTATTATTACCATCCGAACTTTACAATGTAACTTATGTATTTTCAGAAAATACTCTTAAATGTGTATTTTGACAAAGTAATATTTTGGAAAATTGTATGGAATAAAATATAATATTTTTGGGAAAAATATGTATATTTTGGAGGTATAGTATTTAAGACAAATGAATTAAAATATATTTTAAGTGAGACTTAATAATATATTTCGAAGATGTAAAAACGCACATGTATTAAAAACCCTCATCCTTGGGAAGGAATATAACTCTTAATTAATTAAGAAGTGTAAATACGAAATAGTTGCCTAACTATTTCCCAAAGACGTTAAACCTTAAGCCAAGGCACGGCCGTCCGTCTAATAGAAGTTAGTACGTGTAGGTCGTCACGCAGCAGGTTGACTGGGAGTTACTATTTTGAGACGCACTTCAGTGAGTTCATGTCCCCCTTTTCTCTTAACTGTTTTCAGTTTTTACACTTCGGGGGTGAAATACATGTTACATTTACTACAAACGTTTTATACACGGTATGATTAGCTAAGGAATTTACTGCTAGATCACGTGAATGGATAGGCTATTATCGTAAGACCATTAATCCTTGTATAAGGACCGGGAGGCATGAGTGATAGATCTATCGGGTGTTGCGAGCCCCACACATAGGCCAGCGTGTGGCCGCATGTGGTGACTATGTCATTCCGCCGGAAGGACCGGTATGAAATCCGCGTTACAGGTTTGAGTGCTTCCTAGGCCATGTCACTTATTAATGTATTAACTACACATTAATCGATCTCGTTTTCCTTATTTGCTACATACCAGGGATTTTATACTTACAAAGGTTTTACATACTCACTTTCACATGAACTCGCTCAACTTTATGTTGATTTTTCAACTTACATGTATTTCAGGGATTTAGGGATCTGGCGAAGTATGCTATGTTTTCACGCTGCGTAAGAGTTTTGAGGTCATCCACGTTTAGGGATTGTGACTTTTACCTGGACGAGTCGCAAGTTTTAAACGGTGTTTATTTCATGTTTGTGGTTATGTCGTATGAACAATGTTTTGATGGGTTGTAACTCGTTGCATGTGTCGACTTTAAACAATGTTGTCGTATTTTACTTTTAAAACTTAAATCAACGGATGATCTTCATGGTTTTATTTGCATATAGCTTTGTTGTGATTAAGCTATGGTATTAAGAAGTCACACCATAATAAACCCACGCTTCCGCAAAGCCAGGGTGTGACACACATAAAGAAACGCTGCTACGATACAGGGTATTAACTCGATCGCTGCTACGATTCAATGTCCGATCGATTAAAACCAATCCGATGGATGTTTAAGTGTTGCCCAAACTCGGGCTATGCTTTGTCATTCGTCGTGAATTCGATGGATGTTTAAGTATCGCACTTTGTCATTCATTGTGAAGGTTTTAAATCTCGTGAGTTGTCGTAAAAGTTGTACTAAGTTACTGACCTAGTTTTCGTGTGCATTGTTATTTGAATTAGGTTAACCAGGCTAAAATCAGTAGGCTAAACGCTGCCCGTCTAAATCTGCAATGTGAGCCATTCTCTTTTTATCAAATTGTTTTCCTAACTCTATTTGTTTCAAAGTTATAATTACAGGGATTAAGTCTTTGTAGTCTTCAATTACTGCCGGTATGTGGGGTTTTGTATACATTACTTTATTCCCGTCACCATTGGACAACAGGTTAGCCAATGGGTGATCTGACCATAGTCACAGAAACAAATCGAGTGACAAATACCGATTTGGGGTAATTGGTAGATAGAAACAATGTAATCACCCTTAATACTGTATATTATAACAAGGTGTCATTTTGTGCAACTTGAATGACTCGCCAGTATTTCCCTGCTGATAAAACTTTTTTAAAACATGTCTCAGGTGATCTGCTGTGATCCAGGAAAAAAAGTGCTGTGTAGCACTACAAGCTTGAGGAAGTGACTCAATAAAATAAAGAAACATGTGTTTTTTTTGTAAAACAAGGGATTTCCGCAAGAAATCACCTTTATTATAAATTATGGGTGTAATTCCTAATTTGTGAAATAAATAAATTGGGCATTTTCAAGTTTTAAATAATCATGTTAATTTTTCCGCTGCCAAATTAAATATCACGGGGTTTCTGTCCCGCGACTTCTGGACCCGGTCAAACCGGGCTGGGGGTCGTGACAAGTGTATAGATTCTGCAAGGACCTGGGTCAAGCTTAGTAGGACCTCCTTCAATACCAACTGGTATTGGATGGCGGGAGTTCGAATTTCTTGACCCCCTCATATGTAAACCACTATTAAAACTTTAACCCGGCTACTTAGGATTGTATCCCTGCTGACTCAGACTACTTAGCCGAGGGTAACGTCACATTCAAAAGAGGGGCCTACCACATTATGTATTAATAACTTAATTAATTATCTTTCAATAATCCAACATTTTAGGATTGTATCCTTGCTGACTCAAACTACTGGGTTGAGGGTAACGTCACCTTCAAAAGAGGGGCCTATTACAATAACTAAGATAATCTCTTAAAAAGTGCAAAAGTGCGGAAATAATCAAAGGTTACACTAAAGGCGAGTCGGATCCAAGTGATTCATCTTGTTTATCTGTTTTATTTTTATTTTTATTTTTCAGCATTTTTAGTTTTTATTTTCATGTTTAAATCTTTTTCTAAAATTTTGATTTGATTAGACGTTGAGGATAAACCGGTACTAAAAGCTCTTGTGTCCTTGGACGACCTCGGTATCTTACCAACGCTATACTACGCCCACGATGGGTGCACTTGCCCATATGTGTGTTTAGTGTTAGTAAAATATCGTGTTTTATAAATTTAAAACTTGACTAAAGTGTAAAAAGGGCTAAAAATATAACTAAAAATTATATACACATCAACCACTAACCTCATTTGGTCTTTTTTTGTTGTATAGTTTACCAATACTCAAATCTGAATGCACTTACAGGTTCATAGGCTAAAGATATCGGGTTTGTTTCATATTTTCTTCGTGGATCTGGTATGTTATTTGATATATTAACGTTTTTGTTCTTCAATCTGGAAAGGATATACATGTTTTCTTTGTTTGTTTTTTTTCGTTGGTAAGTCAATTAATCAAAGAAATTGGGTGTTTTTAACTAGATTTTGTGATATATGAAGTGGTATCATTTGAATCATACAGTTAATTTTATATTATGGTGTTGAATTGTTGATTGTAGGAGAACATGGGCCAAACCAACCTCCCAAGTGAAGGAAAAAGAAAGGGAGTGTAGATTTGGAATAAATGAAAATTTGATTTTTACAAACCTAATCCATCTTGTTTGTTCACCACCGCTCCTCCGTCCCTGAAACCACCGCACTCCACCACTCCTCCGCCTCTGACACCAACGCACTCCGCCGTCTTGTTGCGTACTAACATAAATCTTCGCTGAAATTTATTATGCGTCTGTTCAGATCTCATAGTTTGATCTTTCCATCAACTTCGCTGCTGGAATGAAACGACTGAAATCACCGTCGTCTATCGCCGCGATGGACGGTGAAGAAAGAGCTTAATTTACATCGGAAATGAATCTTTGGATGTCGGTAATTCCGGCTACAATCCAGGTGAGTTGCAAAATCAATGACCTGTTAGTATGTATTATCTTTAGTTCTTAATCTATTTCAGAAAAGCTAGAATTTGAATTCCTCATATAGATTTAGATTTTTCAATGAATTAATGAACTGATATGATCGTGAATCTGTTCGATTTCATCGATTTTCTTCTGGTTGTGTCAATTTGAAGCTCTAGATTTACTCATGAGGTTGAAACACTTGAATTCTGCAAACATAACTGAATCTAATTTAGTAATAATGAATTATGAGCATAGTTTCGTAATTGTTTTGAATGCATATGAGATTGCGTATTGAATTTATCTCAAAATTTTAAATTCACATGTAAAATTATGTAAAAAATAGGTGTTTCCTGGATGAGCGCAATAAGTCAATTCATGTCATTTGCAAGGGTTTTAATTGAAACACTTCTAATTTTACATGTTAAACTTATTTGAAACTTATTACACGAACTTCCAAACTTGCAATATACTGAATTCACCTTTCGGTTTCAAATCTAGAAGAGTAAAAAGCTCAAGATCAGAAACAACCAGCTCAAAGCTACATTCATCTCCATAAAATCCTTTTTAGAACGTTTACCATTTATTTAATAAGCTGCTTTTAACTTGTAAAAAACTCTTATATTTGGTACGAATATCGACACAAAACCCCTACCACAAACTTACATGTTAAAGATAATGACATTGGCAGTTCTAGAGGCTCGTATATCACTTAGTTAATGATAATGAACAGGTTGCAGTTCATGAGGCTGGTATACCACTACCGCAAACTTACATGTTATAGATAATGAATAGGTTGTGGTTATTGCTGGAGGCCTGTTAGTTGGCAAACTTATGGACCTATTTCCACGTATACCTGCATATAATTATTTGACCACTGTCCAGGTTAGTTCATAATTAAGATTTAAGTACGCTTTGGTGACCACTTGACCAACTTCCTTTATAGCAATCTTTTTTATCTTATCTATTTGACTCATTATAGATAAACATAAGCCAAATCCATTGTTTAAAAAAAGGGTTGAGGTGAAGGCGGAACACCCAAAAAATGTGTATGAGGCTCAGTGGTTATTTTTGTACATGCGCCGAGGAAGTTTTGATGTTGGTTTTTGACTTTTTTTTGTCAATTTCATATATTTTTTTATGTTCTTGATGAAATTAGTTAGTATTTTGTTTTTTATAAGACATATATTTTTTATATTTATTTTTTAATTTTGCCTCGGGCTTACGCCCCCTCGATTCGCATTGAGACTATCTAGACTGGCTTTCGGGGTTGCAGCTGAACGTGATTGGGTTGTTCTGGTATGATGATTCTTGCACTGCATGTCCTGCACTTCTTTTGTTTGGTGTCCTATATTTACAGCAACACTGTGAGTCTGTGTTTGGTTGTTTATTTTATAAAGTGATTATTTGATATTGAATCATTTTAATTGGATCATCAAGTTGTAGTAAAGTGCTAGTGTTTGGACTTGCTTTTGTTGAATGAAGTAATGATAAGCAGTCGATAAATGGCCAAAAATGACAGTTTGGAGAAAAAAAAAGGTAGGTATTTTTTTAAATGGAAATAGAAGTCTCTCAAAAAGCGGGTAAATTAGTAATGTTGTTTTACCTTTAGATAATCATACGCCTAACTGGTACAATTTAACATGTTAAACATACACCTAACTGATACAATTTACCATGTTAAACATACACCTTTTTCCTCTAGACCGAAGCTTTTTCAGTGTGGATATTCGAAAGTTTAAGACAAAACATACGAACAAGATGTTTGAGTAATATGCAATAGTGCTTGTAACTCCATATATTGAACAATGCTTTCTCAATCAACCTCTTTAAAAGAACATGCCTGAATCATATTCCGCCCAATGCGAATTGTCCTTGCCTCCCTCTAGTTTGCAATTGGACAGTAAGTTATTAAGTTGTGACACTGCTGAAGCTCCATGTTTTTCATGTAATCATTCGGGTTCCTCATCTATCTCCAATTTCCAGAATCCGGACAAACCATTGTCTTCTGCTTGCACCCGATCCGCCACCTAACCTGCTTTTTTGAGTCTATACGTCAAAGATTTTAGGTAAGAGGTCCTTTAACAAACCCCCATCTGTCCATTTGTCTAACCAGAAAACTTCTCCATTGCCCAGCTTACTTTTTTGAAAGTTAAGAACATTAATGTTTAAATCTTTTAGATTTGCTCAAACAAGTCTAAAGATGACCTAATATGCGGTACAGGTTTTGTTTCTGTGCATAACAAATGTAGAGGAAACGATACCAGATACACTTTTGGATAGAATGGAGATAATTGTTGGTTTTATTATTGATGAAAAAAATGCATATTTCTAGAGATTAGTCTGAAACTAACACTCGTAATACATATGGGGCTCATGGTTTCAAACCCAACAATCCATCTTACAAAGAGGTTTATTATAGTTTGAATACGATTCATTATTTAGTTTGTGCTTATGGAACCATGGTTGGGTTGAACGGGGAACGCAAAAAAAAGTGGGGAACCGAAGAACCATGCATTTAACATGTTAAATATATCATAAAAATTAATTTAACATGTTAAAAAAATTCCGATCTTTTGCATATAAATACATGTAGAAGCCTTTTTGATAAAAAAAATAAAATTCAAAAACTAATTTTTTTAAAGGCAGTTAAAAAAAGATAATATTTTTTTTACAAAAAAAGATTTTGTTTATTAGAATAAGCTTCGACACATCTTTATAGGCAAAAGCTTCAAAAAATATTTTGAAAAAGTATTTTTAACATGTTAAATTGATTTTTTTATGATATATTTAACATAAAAAAATCAATTTAACATGTTAAAAAAATTTCAATTTTTTTTTGAAGATTTTGCATATAAAGATCTGTCAAAAAAATTTCAAAAACTAAAAAAATTAAAAGAAATGCTTAAAAAGAAGTTAAAAAAATGTAATATTTTTCTACAAAAAAGATTTTGTTTATTAGAATAAGCTTCGACACATCTTTATATGCAAAAGCTTCAAAAAAATTGAAAAAAATACTTTTAACATGTTAAATTGATTTTTTATTATATATTTATATATTTAACATGTTAAATGAATGGTTCTCCGGTTTCCCACTTTTTTAAGGTTCCCTGTTAAACCTCACACTATGGAACCAAACCTTAACTATATTGTTAGACTAACAGGTCTGGAACACAACTTCTCTTTACCATGTACTTCATACTACTGTGGTTGGTGCTCCGATAGCAAAAAAATCCCTAATATTGTAAGCTTCTTTCCGTTTTTTTTTTAATTTTTATTTTTAGGGTTAGTTATATCAAAACGTGTAACATGTTGTACCAGTTGTAGCTGGGTCATATTGGTTTGACTTAAAGTACATTTTCATCATACTTAACTCAATATCGATATGCTTCTAAAAACGATAATATCAGAATATTAATCTACTTTTTTTTGTTTTGTTTTAGGAAACACTATTTGCTATGTTTGTTGAGATCACAGAATGAGCAATGGCTCACTGTGGCGAAAGAGGTGGGAAATTAATTGCAACTGATGATAGGTATTTATAATAATTTATTGCAGGTAGGCTTGAAGCAATGCTGCTTGAAGCAAAGGTCATGGAGTAATGGTTGATTGATTTTGAAATCTAGTATTGGATAAATCAAAACTCGAACGTTTCACATGTAAAATTAGAGCAATGACATGTTGAGCACCATATTATAGCTAGTGCTTGAACGATTTGAATTTTAATTTAATACACTGAAAACTCAAATATTTACATGTAAAGTTAATGTAATAAATCTGTTGAACTTCATGTTATAGCTAATACTTGAATGATTTTTAATTCTAATGTTTGTTACGGATCCCACCAAATCACCAATTGTACAAACGATCCTCATATTTCACCAAATACAACACCTTGTACCCATGCCACATTTACATAGCATTGGTTAAATTGGATTTCATACCAAAACATCATTAAATTCGCTAACATATTAAATTAGCAGTTGCATTTATCAACTAAACTCGATTCAACTTTATTTGACCAAACATGTTAAAACGTGTTTTGTTATGATAAACTTTAAAATGTTAAATGAGAGTTTGTATTGATCAACTAGGTTCAATTCAACTTTATTTGAACCAATTATATAATTATTCGCAATTATATATTATCGTACTTTTGCGTAGACAATCTGGTATCAAAACCACATTTTTCTGCATATTCTGAATATGCTTGAATTGCACTCTCTAAGGTTTTGAACTTCTGATCAACAGATAGTCTATTTTCCTTCTTGCACATTTGGTACCCAAAATAAAGATCCATGAGGAGTGCTACTTGCATAACTATTGTAAGATTCACTTGTTGAGATATAATTAGATGCTCAAAAGAAAAAGAAAAGGAAAATTAAGACATATAGATAATTTTAAAGATAAAGATATTAATAACAATAATAATTATAAGATATAGAGAAAAAATTTTAATACCCTCACCTTCAAATTCACTTGGTCCTTCGCTTGGTCTTGCTATAGGATTATCATTCATTCCATCCATTTTGAATTTTCAATGTAACCTTTATAAAAAAAATATAAAGTCAAATTCTTAACATCTTAAATATTTTTTAAACATGTTAAATATTTATTATTCATTGAATCCATTTTAAATTTCAATGAACCTTTGTAAAAAAAATAAAAGACAAATTCTTAACATGTTAACTATATTAAAAAGAAAATAAATGTTAAGTTTTTCTTAACATGTTAAATATTTATTAACATTTTAAAAAATAATTTAAGACTAAACATTTGTGTCTAAAACCACACATTTTAAACATGTTAAATATTAGAAGATAAATTCTTGTAAAAAAATAATTCTTTCCATCCACTTTAAATTCCAATGAACCTTTGTAAAAAAAAGACCATTTCTTAACATGTTAACTATATTAAAAAGAAGAAAAATGTTAAGTTTTTCATTAACATGTTAAATATTTATTAACATTTAAAAATAATTAACACTAAGCATTAGTGTATAAAAAACAATTTCTAAACATGTTAAATATATTAAAAAGCAAACAAAAGTTTAGTTTTTCTGGGTGAGATCAGAGATACATCACCTCATAGAAGGTTAGGAAAATATACCATTGCGAATAATTATCATTAATACGTAACATTTTCTTAACATGTTAAATAATTGTTTTTACTAACTGCATACATGTAATCTTATAATATACATCACCTAAATAAAATGCCAAACAACCTATGTGATTTTTCAACTTTACATTTTGCATCTGATATAAGCACAACGAGTTATATTGATTAATTAATATTTTAGTTTTTATTAATCGCAAGGTACATATTGTGTCACCATGGTTTCCTAGATCACGAGTGATCCGGGTGAGATCAGAGATACATCACCTCGTAGAAGGTTAGGAGCTTTCCCGAGAATATACCATTGCGAATAATTATAATTAATACGGAATATTTTCTTAACATGTTAAATAAATGTTTTTACTAAGTGCATATATGTAATCTTATAATATACATCATCTAAATGAAATGCCAAACAACCTATGCAATTTTTCAACTTTACAGTTTGCATCTGATATAAGCACAACGAGTTATACTGGTTAACTAATATTTTAGTTTTTATTAATCACAAGGTACGTCTTGTGTCACCATGGTTTCCTAGATCACGAGTGATCCGGGTAACATCAGAGATACATCACCTCGTAGAAGGTTAGGAGCTTTCCCGATAATATACCATTGCGAATAATTATAGTAAATACGGAATATTTTCTTAACATGTTAAATGAATGTTTTTACTAACAGCATACATGTAATCTTATAATATACATCACCTAAATGAAATGCCAAACAACCTATGCGTTTTTTCAACTTTACAGTTTGCATCTGATATAAGCACAACGAGTTATACTGGTTAACTAATATTTTAATTTTTATTAATCGCAAGGTACGTCTTGTGTCACCAGGGTTTCCTAGATCACGAGTGATCCGGGTGAGATCAGAGATACATCACCTCGTAGAAGGTTGGGAGCTTTCCCGACAATATACCATTGCGAATAATTATAATTAATACGGAATATTTTCTTAACAAAGTTAAATAGATGTTTTTACTAACTGCATACATGTAATCTTTTAATATACATCACCTAAATGAAATGCCAAACAACCTATGCAATTTTTCAACTTTACAGTTTGCGTCTAATATAAGCACAACGAGTAATATTGGTTAACTAATATTTTAGTTTTTATTAATCGCAAGGTACGTCTTGTGTCACCATGGTTTCCTAGATCACGAGTGATCCGGGTGAGATCAGAGATACATCACCTGGTAGAAGGTTAGGAGCTTTCCCGACAATATACCATTGCGAATAATTATAATTAATACGAAATATTTTGTTAACATGTTAAATAAATGTTTTTACTAACTTCATACATGTAATCTTATAATATACATCACCTAAATGAAATGCCAAACAACCTATGCAATTTTTCAACTTTACAGTTTGCATCTAATATAAGCACAACGAGTTATATTGGTTAACTAATATTTTAGTTTTTATTAATCACAAGGTACGTCTTGTGTCACCATGGTTTCCTAGATCACCAGTGATCCGGGTGAGATCAGAGATACATCACCTCGTAGAAGGTTAGGAGCTTTCCCGACAATATACCATTGCGAATAATTATAATTAATACGGAATATTTTCTTAACATGTTAAATAAATGTTTTTACTAACTGCATACATGTAATCTTATAATATATATCACCTAAATGAAATGCCAAACAACCTATGCAATTTTTCAACTTTACAGTTTTCATCTGATATAAGCACAACGAGTTATATTGGTTAACTAATATTTAGTTTTTATTAATCGCAAGGTACGTCTTGTGTCACCATGGTTTCCTAGACATGAGTGATCTGGGTGAGACCAGAGATACATCACCTCGTAGATGGTTAGGAGCTTTCCCGACAATATTCCATTGCGAATAATTATAATTAATACATAATATTTTCTTAACATGTTAAATAAATGTTTTTACTAACTGCATACATGTAATCTTTTAATATACATCACCTAAATGAAATGCCAAACAACCTATGCAATTTTTCAACTTTACAATTTTCATCTGATATAAGCACAGCGAGTTATAGTGGTTAACTAATATTTTAGTTTTTGTTAATCACAAGGTACGTCTTTTATAACCATGGTTTCCTAGATCACGAGTGATCCGGGTGAGATCAGAGATACATCACCTCGTTGAAGGTTAGGAGCTTTCCCGACAATATACCATTGCGAATAATTATAATTAATACGGAATATTTTCTTAACATGTTAAATAAATGTTTTTACTATCTGCATACATGTAATCTTATAATATACATCACCTAAATGAAATGCCAAACAACCTATGCAAATTTTCAACTTCACAGTTTGCATCTGATATAAGCACAACGAGTTATACTGGTTAACTAATATTTTAGTTTTTATTAATCGCAAGGTACGTCTTGTATCACCATGGTTTCCTAGATCACGAGTGATCCGGGTGATATCAGAGATACATCACCTCCTAGAAGGTTAGGAGCTTTCCTGACAATATACCATTGCGAATAATTATCATTAATACAAAATATTTTCTTAACATGTTAAATCATTGTTTTTACTAACTGCATACATGTAATCTTATAATATACATCACCTAAATGAAATGTCAAACCACCTATGCATTTTTCAACTTTACATTTTGCATTTGATATAAGCACAACGAGTTATATTGATTAACTAATATTTTATTAATAGTATAATATACATCATCTTAACCAAATGCCAAACAAACTATGCAACAAATAGAGCACACAGACTCGATCAAACCACCGGTTTAACTAACTCGGCAACAGAGCATACCTAGACATAGCAATGCAATGTAATAAGAAAGTAAAAAAAAGAAAAGAAAGAACTCACCCGGGGTGCGTATAACTCCAAGCGGATCAGACTTGTAGTCTTTACTTAGGGCCACAATTTTTTGATCGGAAAAATTAGCCCTATGACCTTCTAAGGTTATAGAGACCAGCAAGAATCAATTCAAACAGATCCAAGAAAAATAAATAGTTAATTTAAACTAACAAATTTGGAAATTCTATTGGAGCAAAATTTAATATAACTTACATACAGGTATTAACGCATGAACATATTAATCAAACAGTTATACTAGTCCAAAGTTAATAAACAAATGATAAATTTATACATTTGTCGCCCTTGTTGTCGCGACAAATGTTAGCTTTTGATTTCTAGTCGAATGATAACTCACCTGAATGTATCAAGTCTAGGCTTCTAGCAGTCATTTGTGTAGCTTGTCTTAGTAGCTAGCTTTTATTTGTCATGAAATATTGTACATCATATTATGTTTTAAACTTATAGGAAATCCAAACAGAGTATTTAACTATGTATAGTAAAGCTATATAAAATGATGATGAAAAAAAATACTCAAAAGAGTGAATTAGTTTTCGGAATGATAAGAAAATCTCAAGAGGAAGCAGTCCATAGATTAGATCTCAACAAGAGAAAGAGACTACATACACCAGTAACCATACCAGTACTAAAGGAAATTTTGGTTGAAGCATTTCATCGAGCAGTTGGTGTGCACCTTCTAACTTATCAGTTTTGAGCAACACAACAGAATACACTCTTCTATGTGTTGTATCTAATATAAGCATTTGCAGATCAACAACAAATATGATAACATCTAACCTAGATAATATGAATGCAGTGTTGTACTTATTTAACTCCTCTATGTAGACTTTTTTTATCCATTGTAACACTCCTCTATGTTGGTGCAAATAGTTGAAATCCATAAACAATGAATCATAATCTACACTTAACACTTAGCTTGGTTTTAAAATGCGCGCATAATGATGCATTATTAACAACAACATCAATAAAAACATCAAGCATTTTCAGAGAATCATAATAAACTTAAAATTCAATCGCACATACACACACATGAAAGTATATTAACTGCAATTAGAATAATGAAATTACACACAATTAAATCAACTTAAGAGCAAAATCTAGAGGTTAAACTGCAAGAAATCAATGAAAATAATGAAACGTACATAGAATGTTATTTAAAATGTTATATATAACACATCTCTATATAAATAAAATTTAATTAAAAATTATTAACATGTTAAAACAATTTTTTTTCTAAAAAAGCTACAAAACAGAAACATAAATATACATATAATCATAATTTCATATAATCAGGTTAAATTAAATAAAACTTAATTGATAATCGCAAATAAATGATACCTTAAACTGAGATTTAACATCTGAAACCCTAGAAACTAATACTGCATAAATCTCAGTCAAAATCGGCAACAACTAAAGTTTTGTAATAGTTTTCCTCAAGCAGATCTGAAAAATATGTAGATTATTAGTGTAGATTCGAAAAATCTCAGCAGAAATCTGAAAAATTGAACACAGATGGTGCTTGACCTTCTATTAAATCGCAGTGGTTGTTGCTGGTGGTGTTTAATGTTTGTGTTCACTGATGCTAGTGGCGTATTGTAGTGGTGGTGGTGGTTTATGGTGGTGATGGTGGTGGCGTATGACGGTGACTCAGAGAGAAGCTAGGGTTTCAAAGTGAGGAAGGATTCTGTTTGAATGTGGTGGCATAGAAAAATGCCCCTGTTCCCCACTTTTTTATAAAAAATGCCCCTGTTCCCCAGGTCGGGATTTAGAGAAAACGGTAGAAAGTGTGAGAACGGTGAGAACGCTTATCGATTGTCCGATCAAAACAATCTATGGACTAGATTGGCGCGGTGGCATTTTCGTAAATAACATCAATTTTATTACGTGGACGCGCTTCATTAAGGGTAAAAGGGTCTTTTGACTACTCCACACAAAACGCCATCTCATGAAATAAAACGGCAAAAACAAAAATCACAGACCATTCTAAGTAAAACGCCATTATATATAAAACGCCAAACTTAATTATAGTAAAATCCCGCCTAAAAACTAAAAAAACCGCCAAAAAAATCCTATATATACAACATCTCAGACCTTCAATTAAAAACACACACAAAAACCCAAACGCCATATTTGATATAACTCATTCGCCTTAGAAAGGCAAAAAGACCCAAACATCAAATATCTTCTACCCCAAAACGTTTTTTTTTTTTTTGAAATTCAGTTTAGCTGTCATTAAGATTTCGCTCAATGAAATAGACAAAATCCTTAAGTGAGGATATTGTCCATTTCATTGAGTAAAATCTTATTGACTTATCCTAAACTTTCATCCAATTTATAACGCCAAAACATACAAAAACATTATTGAGGTTTGTTGTCAATAAAGTTTAGTTGTATGGGGTGGACAACATTGTCAGTTATCTTTCTTAACCGAGGATTAACAGTGTTGTCCATCTCATACAACAAAACATTATTGATTTTAGCATGATCAAAATTTGAAGTTTAAGGTGATCTTATTTCGTGGCGTTCTTTTTATCGGTAAAACGCCAAAAAAGTTAAAAAATCAAACATCGTTGATTGTAAAAATTCAAGATTGTTGGCTGAAGGATCTAAACTCAATAACATTTTGATGCATGAGATGGACAAATCTTCAAGAAAAAGATGCTGATGTCAGACTGTGTGCTTCCAAACAACAACACAAAAAACTACTTGAAAAAAAAAACAAAATGAATCATACGAAAGTCGAACCAGCCAGTTAACATGATTCAAAAAAGAAGAAAGAGACTGGTGACAGAGAAGATTTGGAAGATCAATTGTTTATGTATTCTTTTTTTTATTTTCCTTTTTAGTTAATTTTTATATAATAAAAACGCCATATATATTATAAAAACGCCAAAACAGCCAAAATGCTTGTTTAAACGATATCATCTAGTTAAACGCCACCAAAAAACTCCCAAATTATAATAAAATTACTTTGAAAATTTATTATAAGAAACCCAAAAAAATAATAAAAAATAAAAAGCAAACTTGAAAATGTAACTAGAAACAGTAAATACAAAATCAGTAATACTAAAGAATCTAAAACGCCAAACTTGAAAGATGGGACGTGTTACAGACTTCAGAGATAAAGCTTATCAAAAACATTAATTACAAAACAGTAACTGAAAAGACGAATACTTTATTATAATAATGCACCGCCTAATTTAGGCGCCAAAAAAGACATCCTATAAAATGATACATCTCGGCAACTTCCATTTGATCAAACAAAAAAAAAACAAACGCTAATACTACTAAATACCACCCACTGTAAAACGCCAACAAATAAACTGAATGAATAGTTATCAGAGGGGAGTAACTCAGAAAGATTTTGCTGCATGAGATAGACAAAATTTCAAAAAAAAGATACTGATGCCAGTCATGTGGCATTTTGTATTTTTTGTTCTTGAAGAAGGTTTGGATGAGGAGAAGAGATCAATGACAGTGAAGAGTGGGTTCACTATAAAGATGAAGATCCAGATAAAGAAAAAGCAAAAAACCCACTCACACGCCATAGATCTATGTCCCCAAACATCCACAAAAAAAAGCCAGTTCAACAGACGAGCAGGCAAAAAAAAATCAAACTGATGGGTTTGTTAAGTTTTACATAAAACGCCATATATTTGGTGGCAGTTCTTGTACTATTAAAGAAGAGAGAGACTGGTGACAGTGAATATTGTGAAAAGAGATCCGATTAGGATTTTTAATTTATTTCCTTCCCTTGTATTTTTTTTCCTGTGGTTGAAATATAATTTAACAATAGTAAAACGCCAAGATACCATAAACGCCAAAATGTTTATAAAAAATAATAGAACAATAGGCCATCTTGTTTAAAACCCCTTGGAAAACGCCATTCAAATAGATTTCCTGCCCCCTGGGTTCCAATGGCATACGATGGGAATAAACGCCATAAACGCCAAAATGTTGATACAATGAAACCATTAAAACGCCATTAATTATTGAATTTGGTTAACCCCAAAAATCTTAAAAACCAAAAATTAAAAAAACATTGGGAAAAGCGGAACTGGAAAAGCAGAAGATGAAAGGACAAAAAAACCCCTCCGCCCTTTTCTAAGCGGCGTGACACGTGTTGGGCCAGGAAGCGTTCTCACCGTTCTCACACTTTTGAGCGTTTTCTCCCGATCCCGTTTCTCTCTCTCTCTCTCTCTCTCTATATATATATATATATATATATATATATATATATATATAGGGGGCCGCTAGGGAGCCGCTAGAATGAGAACCACCACGAGTTATGAGAACCGCGAGAACCGCGGGTGGCCGTTGACCACGAAATTTTTTTTACGACTAGATGTGTATATTTTAACACCATACGTAAAGTTTGGGTTCAAACGGCGCGCCCGATGGGGTAGTTTTTTACGCCCAAAGTTTGGTTAAAAAAAAAGAAAAATTAAAAAAAATAAAAAAAAATAAAAAAACCCAAACTTTGGGCGTAAAAAACTACCCCCTCGGGCGCGCCGTTTGAACCCAAACTTTACGTATGGTGTTAAAATATACACATCTAGTCGTAAAAAAAATTTCGTGGTCAACGGCCACCCGCGGGTTGCGGTTCTCGCGGTTCTCATAACTCGTGGTGGTTCTCATTCTAGCGGCTCCCTATATATATATATATATATATATATATATATAGGGTGGGGTTCTAGAGTGAACACTAATGTATTTGCGAACTGAGTGAACAAATCCTGGCCATTGATCTACACACGTGTATGGTCAGGATCTTATCATCAAATCGTAAAATACACTAGTGTATTTCAACATCAAATCTTGGTCATTGATCTACACACGTGTATGGCCAGGATTAGTTCACTCAGTTCGCAAGCTACACTAGTGTTCACTCTTGAACCTAATCCTATATATATATATATATATAGGACAAAGATCCGTTAGGAACCACCCCTTATTGCGAGAACCGCGAGAACCAGTGTGAACACAAACAGTAATTCCTAAAAAAATCTAAAAAACACCCAAAAATTTTTTTTTTTTTTTACTATTTTTTTGAAAAAATCGCTATATTTTGTTAATAAAAAAAAATTTCAAAAAAAAAAAAAAAATTTTTTTGAGTAACAGTTGTTGGACCGTTGTATGACCCTAAAACGTCAGTCAAGGCAGTTCATCTGAGTTTACAGAGGCGGAATCAAAGTAAACTAAGTCATAACAGCTCTAATCCTTTTAATCTTTCTTTTCTGATTGATTTGAGTGCTTGTACAAGGTTTTCTGATACAGATCCGTCAGCACTTCGTCACACATACAATGACCTAGTTCTATCCCTTCAAAGGACCAACCACCTATATATAAAGTGCCTGATTTCGCTTGAGACTATCTGAAGCGAAATCATGTGTTGTGATTTCGCTTCAAGCAACAACAAACCCTTTCAAGCGAAATCTCATGAATACAACATAAAAACCCTAACTTAAACCCTAATACATGTTCATTTAAACAATCCTAGACACAAGACTTGATAATGATGTAATCAACAGACATTCAGTGCACCAACAGACTCCCCCTTGGATGTTGATGAAGTCTTTGGCTTCAAGTCTTTATCTTTCACAAACTTCAAACATTGTAAAAACTCTAATCAATCTTTATCTTCAAGCTTTAAACTTTAAACTTCAATCTTCCCTTTGACTGTTGATCCAGATTCCCCCTTTCACAGACTCCCCCTTTCAATATGCTAGAATCTGAGATATCTGGTTCAAGCTTTGTCAATAAGCTTCCGTTGGAAATAATGAAGATCAAACCTGTTACTCAACCAACAAACATAACTATTCTACCACAAACTCAATCAGTTTTAACAATCCACTCAAGTATTCAAGTTCAAGTTAATGACCCTGATTACTCAACTAATCTACCAAGTTCAATTTAATGACTTTGGTTGATCTTTTGACAAAACAAACTGATTTGAAAAACAACATTTTCAAACATTTTCTGAAAAATAACAAGTATCAAGTTAATGAACTTGTTTTTGTCATTTCAAAACAAATCAAAACTTCTTCAAAGTAAGCTCTCCTCATTCTTCAGCTCAGAATCTCCTGCATCTGCTTCAAACATCTGAGAATCCAACAATCAACTCTCCACTTTGGTTTGTCTAAAATAAAGCAGAAATAAAATCTTTTTGGATTTTATAAAGTGATCTAAACTAAGAAATGAAATACAAGAAACTTAAATTGCAGAAATTAAACAAAGTAAACTATTTACAAACAAATTTTTGGTGAGCGTGTCAGGGAATCATATCAGCTTTTCAGACAAATCACAAGTACCGTTAAGCTACATTTCATACTCAGATTTAAACAATTTACCTCGATTGTCGATATACCGATCCATCTTAAATTCTCACACAAATTTCAATTTATTCAGGATACGAATTAGATGAATTAAGAACTTAGATCATTCATGTGTCCCACCTCTTGAATATACTCCCGTATCCAGAATCTCAATAATCAGTCTTACAGATGAGAATACTACAATGATGTCTGTATATAAATTAGGTATGCGAGGGCCGAGGGATCTCAGATCGATACTTCCGTATACGCAGAGAGATATCAGCTTCGACTTTCAGATGTGTCCCCTTTAGAGGATCTTTTTGCTTACAACAGCAGCATATATCAATTTTATTGTTTCAGCATGCTGAGGGTTTAATGCTGTGTTTCAAGCATTTAAGCAAGTATTAGCCAGGGACTAGGTCAGAACTACCGTTCAGCAGAAGTCCCGGAATAATACCCCAGATATCATAGAGTATAAAGACCTAGTATATCAGATTACGAGACCTTTCAAACGAGATTTCAGGGGTTACCTATATATCCAAGTAGTGTTCCCCACGAATTCACAAGTTTGAATTTAGGTTTATATCCCGAATAAATCTACTAAGTGTGCGAAAACCTATCGACACATCATCAGTAAGATTGTTTAACTCTATTATACTTTTCAAATCTTTAGCATACTGTAATCGTCTAGCTGATGTACTATCATTTTCCCTATATACACAAGCTCTTTTTCAGATTTTATCATGTTTTTGTATTTTTGCATTTTTTTTTTACTGTTTTTGTATTTTCTGAAAAAAAAACTATGTACAAACATCTACTCCCCCTAAATACCAAAACAAGTAAAAATGCGACAAACCATTGCAGATTGTTTCTCATCTTCATCCGCAACAGTACCCTCATCAACGCCAAGTATGCCATCCGACACCGACAGAAGTTTCATACCGTTCAGTTTTAACAGATATTTAAACCGATTTTTATCAAAAGCTTTGGTATGTAAATCAGCTTTCTGTTCATCTGTGTGGATTTTCTCAATTCGTATCAACTTTTTCTCAAAGCAATCACGAATAAAGTGATGACGAATTTCTATGTGTTTCGTTTTAGCGTGATGTACTGGATTTTTAGTTATATTTATTGCGGCCTCATTATCAACAAAAAGAGGTGTGTTAAGAAACTGCAAACCGTAGTCGCACATCTGTTGCTGTATCCACAAGATCTGAGAGCAGCAACTGCTAGCAGAAACATACTCCGCTTCACAAGTAGATAACGCCACAGACGTTTGTTTCTTACACTGCCAGGTAACCAATCTAGGACCAAAGAACTGGCATCCTGCAGTTGTTGATTTTGAATTAACTTTGCAGCATCCGAAATCCGAATCGGAATACCCTTTGAGCGTAAAATCACCTTTCCTAGGATACCACAACCCCAATGAAGGAGTTCCTTTCAGGTAGCGCAATATCCTCTTCACAATAATCATATGTGATGCTCTCGGGTTAGACTGAAATCTTGCTGCGAGGCACGTTGGGTACATAATATCAGGACGTGAAGCAGTTAGGTACATTAAAGAACCTATCATGGATCGATAAAAAGTTTCATCAGCCCTGTCTCCGGTGAGATCTGGGTGAATCCCATGATTTGTTGCAAGTGGGGTAGCAGCTGGAGTAGAACTTGACATCCCAAATTTCTCTAGAATATCATGAACGTACTTTGACTGATGAATGAAAATTCCTTCAGGAAGTTGTTCAACTTGTAATCCCAGAAAGAATTTCATTTCCCCCATTGAAGACATTTCAAACTTCTGCTTCATCACTGATTCAAAATCTTTGCATAAATTTTCATTCGTCGACCCAAAAATTATATCGTCCACATAAATCTGTACTATCAGAAGATGACCATCAACGACTTTCGTGAAGAGAGTGGCATCCACTGTTCCACATATGAACTGATTAGCGAGTAGGTGTTGAGACAAAGTCTCGTACCAGACTCTCGGTGCCTGATGTAGACCATATAACGCTTTGTCCAATAAGTAGACCTTGTTTTTGTGGATTGGGTCAGTAAAGCCCGGCGGCTGACCAACATAAACCTCCTCTTTAACCTTCCCGTAAAGAAACGCCGATTTAACATCCAACTGATATACTTTGAAATTCTTCCAAGACGCAAATGCAAGAAAAATTCTGATTGCCTCTAGTCGTGCTACAGGAGCATAGACTTCAGTAAAATCAATCCCCTCCTGTTGACTAAAGCCCTGAACAACGAGTCGAGCTTTGTTCCTTACGACAACTCCTCTATCGTCCCTCTTACACTTAAACACCCACTTAGTGTTAATTTTCCTTTGACCATCCGGCAAATCAACTAACTTCCACACTCCCAATTTCTCAAATTGACTAAGTTCCTCCTGCATAGCATTGACCCAAGAGTCTTCAGTAAGCGCCTCTTTGTAAGTTCTTGGCTCAACCTGCGAGATAAAACAACTCAAAGAAAATTCAGTTTGCAAAGAAGCAACTTTTGTATAAAAACATGTAAGCCCTTTATCAATCTGATTTCGAGTGCGAACTCCAGCTTGCAATTCTCCTATGATCAACTCCTCTGGATGATATGAAAAAGTTCGCGGCATCACTTCACTCGGAACATCTACATTTCCCTCCAGATTAGTAACATTCTGCTCTGCATCTTGTTCACCAACTTGGTTTGTTTGACTTGAAATCTGAATTTGCTCCCCCTCAGAATCTGAATCACCATGATCAAATACTGGCATGTTTTCAGCTTCTAGATCATCATTCTGAACCGACTGATTATCTTGAGCAACTTCATTCTGTTGGACATCATCATGTTCACCAGCATTACTTGGACCTGCTTCATCATCATTTGAAGTTTCCCATGGTCTTCTCGAATACTCAGCTGGGAATCTTAACTGCGACTCATATTCACGCAAAATATCCAACTCATCAAAGAAATCTTCATCATCCTCTGATTCTTCTCTCATGTCAAACGAATCCCAAAGTTTGTCATAATGATAACGCCATGAATCACCAGGATTCTGCGGCGGCATAGTATAACCTTGACATTCAACATTTGCAGCTTCAATAATCCGCTTCTCACTTGGAACGAAGACACGTAACAATGGATTTGAATAACCAACAAATATACCCTCAATGCACTTCGGACCAAACTTTCCAAAAGGCTCTATAACCATACAAGGTGACCCGAACGGTTCTAGATACTTCAAATTCGGTTTGCGGTTATTGATTAGCTCAAAGCATGTTTTGTTGAACTTCTTGACAGTTAGAACCCTGTTGAGCGTATAGCATGCGGCAGAAACAGCTTCAACCCAAAAATTAATCGGTAACTTTGAATCTGCGAGCATAGTTCTAGCCGTCTCGATTAGCGTCCGGTTTTTGCGTTCTGCGACTCCATTCTGCTGCGGAGTGTACGGAGCACTAAACTCATGCAAAATACCTCTTTCATCACAAAATTCTTCCATCTTGCTGTTCTTGAATTCAGTACCATTATCACTTCGAATTTTCTTGATACGCCTTTGGTACAAATTCTCTATCTTTCTGAACAGCCCCATCAAACTGTCAAATGTTTCATCTTTTGACTTCAAGAAAGAAACCCATGAAAATCTGGAATAATCATCAGTAACGACCAAACAATAGTAATCTCCTGTAATACTTTTGACATTCACTGGACCAAACAAATCCATGTGAAGTCTTTCCAGAGGTCTCGAAACTGAATTGACTTGCTTTGTAGGGTGTGACTTTTTCTTCTGCTTGCCTTTGACACAGCTAATGCACTCCCCTTCCAGATGAAAACCTTTGATATTCACTCCCAATACCAAATCATTGTGCACCAAGTGATTCATCTTCCTTAGGTGAATATGTCCCATCTTTCGGTGCCACAGTCTGGATTCTTTCTCAGTTGCTCTAGACACAAAACAATGTGCTTGACCAGTAATTGTAGTTGCTACCGACATGTCTAACACATATAAATCATTCACTCTAGGTGCCCTCATAATAATCCATTCTTCAGGGACAACAAAACCAGGTTTCAAAATCAAACACTCTTTATCAGTGAAGTGAGTAGTATACTGATTGTCACAAATCTGTGAGATACTAAGCAAATTGTTCTCCAGCTCAGTGATGTAGTTAACTCTCTCAAACGTCACTATCCCATTGGACAACGTTCCTTCACCAACAATTCTACCACCTTCATGACCAGCAAATCCCACATAACCACCATTAATGTTCTTCACATCATACAGCAACGCGGTCTTCCCTGTCATATGTCGTGATGCGCCACTATCCATTATCCATCTTGAAATGGCTCTTGGAAGATCCTGCACATACCACAAGTTGATTTTAAAACATTTCAATAAAGATGCCGATTCATGCTTCGCGAACCAGGAAGCTCCGGCAATTCAAACTGCTTATTCAAACATGGTGTCCACCCAGGCCTCATCAGCCTTAGGTGTAGCCTTGACTCTAGCAACTTGAATTTTGAAATTTTTAGCCTTCAAAGGTGGAAAATTTGCATCATAATCAACCGAAATTGATTCTTCAGCCTTTTTCACTTCAGAAGTTGAACTTTTCATTTCACCTTTTGGTTTCCAAATTTGTTCAGTTAATGCAACCCGTTTGTAAAATTTATCATTTTGAGTTACCAATTTCTTAACAGGTTCATTTTTTGCCTTTACATTGTTGATTTTAACGTTTAGCTTCTCAACCACTTTCTTCTCAACATACATAGATGATTTACTATTCACATCAACCTTCTTTTGTTGAACCTTCACAGCTTCAGTCTTAGGCTTCTCATATGTACACTTTCGTGCAATATGACCAACTTGTTCACATCTAAAACAAGTACGAATATCAACTACTCGACTCGTGCCTTCAGACTGAGCCTGTGAAGCTCTGTTCTCAAAAAACTCTTCATTCGATTTTGAAAAGATTTCATTTTTCTCATCAGAAAGTAACCGTGAACCATTCACAAACACCTTCTTTTCAGTAAACCTCTTGTTTTGAAAACTGTTCTTCCGATAACTATTACCACCCCGATAATCACCCGACCAATTGTTTCGATTGTTATTGTAAAAACGTGGTGAATAAACAGTTTTCTTGTTATAAACCCTGTCTTTCTTTTAACTAAGATTATTCACTTCTGACAACTCAACTTCAACAAGTTTGAAAACATTTGTCAATTTGTTCATGTTAACATTCTCAATTGGAAACTCTGAATCCGAATACAACTTATCAGATCCAGCCATCTTGTACATCACAAGACCCGATTCATCACTTAAGTTGTTTTTGGACTTTTGTTTCGGAATGTATTTATCAAAGAAACACCCATCCTCCTCAGAAGTGTCACAATCCGGTGTAAGCACTTTGTCTACCACACTTTTCACCACATCATTTTGGACACCCTCTTCATTTGAAGATGTAAATGTGACATCAATGTTTTCAGGAAGTTTAACTTCACTTTCTTCCTCAATTTCCACCAAACTAGACTGCTTTTTCGTGTAGTTGTCTAAAATTGGAGGTGGAACTTTGTGAAAACCTATACCCGTTCCATCAGAAAACACATCCTCGCCATCTTTGTTTTTCCCTATAGGTTTAGGAACAATATGCTGCAAAACAAAGCTTGCCGATTTATAGCTGTTAAGCTTCAACTGGATTCGTTCATTCTCAATTTCAGCTTCTTGAACTTTAAGTTTCAATTTAGCAATTTGATCCAGTTGTTCATTAATCGATTCTTCTTTTAATCTCAAAACAACTCTTAGATGTTCATTTTCTTTAAAAGTTTTGCCATTTCGATCATCACTATCTTTGACAATGCTTTTCAATTTCTCAAACTTTTCAGAAATTTGACGGTTTTCAAGAATTAACTTTTCATTTTCAGATTTTAGTTTCTCATGTTCCTTTTTATCATTTTCAATTTTAGCCGTTAATTCTTTGTTCCGTTCAGTTGAAGCTCTTACACTTTTGTCACGATCAAGAATCTGATTTTCAATATTTCTAACCTTTGTTGTCAGATTCTGAATTTTCTCATTGTTAAGATACGTGACAGTGCTACAAAAATTGCATTGTTTGGTGCAATTTTTGCAGTCAGCATTTCCATCAAACTTGTTACCTGACGCATTTGTTGACACACTTTGACTGACCGATCCCTTTGACTTAGTGACAGAATTAGGATCTACCTCAAGTGCTTTTGCAGCTAGCACTTTGTCAGCCATCACTCCCAGGTTCTCAGCTGTCAACTCTTGCGTAGTATCAATTATGCCTGTATCAACCTGCTTTTCTTTCTTCTCTTTCTCCTCTTTCTCTTCTTTCTCCTTTCTCTCTTTCTCTTTCGCTTCTTCAATCATCTTTGATGTTGGTGTTCCCCACCACTTGTGCTGCCAATATTCATCTTCTTCTTGGTACTCCTTGATGATGGCTTCGATATCAATCGTTTTGTCATCAATTGCAATGTTGCCATATCTATCAAGATAACACTCTCTATCTGGATCCCATCTGTTTGCTCTTCTAGCTTCCAGAAAGATACCAGAAAGTCTGATAATCTTTGTTTCAGCAGTCATCTTCCGGTATTTATATTTCTGTTCTTCAGTACGATCATCTTTCCATGGCTTAGGTTCATCATTGCTTGCCATGAATGCGTAACCAACCGCATCTTCTTCCGGTAGAACTTCCTTACTCCAATCATACCCCTCATCATCATAAATCACAGCAAGAGCCCTTGATTTGTCTCTGTTATCTTCAGACTGCTTCAATCTAGGCGGCTCGGATTTATTCTGATGGTAAATTGCCTTTTTGTAATAATCGTCTCGAAAAGGATTCTCCGATTCATCAGCATAAGCGTTTCGGCATTCTCTCTTAAAATGACCCTTCTGCTTACACTTGAAGCAAGTCACCTTTGATTTATCGAACCCCAACTTAGTAGACGGACCACCGATCGTTTTTCTCCCTGTAATCTCCATGAAGCGTTGTGCACGTCGAACTGCACTTGCCATTGCCCAACGAATATCGATCAGCTCCATTTCTTCAGGGTCTATCTGATCGTAGTCTTCTTTCGTCAGATTTGTATTCCCGATTTTTCCAGCTACCAATCCTTCGTAGGATTCCAAAACAGACGCTAGAAAGACCATTTGTTGCTTGGCCGACTCTGCATCAAAATTCTGTGCGTTCTTCAGATCTATAGCGATATTGCAAGAAAACCTTGCATCAGAATGATTTGCAGAAGACGTAGATCCACTGTGATAACCACTATGACTTCCACTGCTTTGACCACTTTGACTTTCTTTGCCGACTGTCGACACATTTTCAGCAGAAAATGCAGTCTTTGGAGAAGTAGCTTTTGGCATCATGCTCTTTGGATAGTATAGATCCAGATTTTGTTGATAAGATGAATGATTAACTTTGTATGTCTTCTTCAATTCCAGTTCATGACTTTCCAGTTTCTCAATCACCAAATCTGGTTTCAACAAATCAGAAGGAATAGTATTCTTAAGCATGAGAGCATAATATCTCCACTCTATCTCGTCTGGCAACGAATCGAACAATTTGTTGACTTGCTCCTCTTCAGAATATTTGATATCATGTCTTGCTAATTCCAACTTCAGATGACCAAACCTTTCAATCATTTTACACACCGATTCATTTTTAAGACAACCAAACATATCAAACTCTTTCCTAAGAAGTTTCCTTTTATTTTTTACAATCTCTTTGCTTCCAAGACACTTCTTTTCAAGTTTTTCCCATAAGTCTTTAGAATTGGAGTATTCTATCAGTGAAATAATGTCTTCACGCACCGATTGAAACAATAATGCCACACATTTTTGCTCAGCCACAAAATTGTCAATCTCTTCAGTTGATCTTAACGCTTCACCATTTTTCTTTTCTTGTTCAAAACCATTCTTCATACTCTTCCAGCTAGGAAAAGCAAATGCCATTAACCAGTCTTCGAACTTTGTTGCCCACCTACTATAATCTTCTATAGCCATCAGCTTAGGAGGTTTGTTAAACGTTCCAAATGCGCTTTCGGACTCCCAAGCTTCCTTTTTCCTTTCTTTCGGTGGACTTTTGTTTGCATCACTTGAAGACGTTTCTTTGTTTCCGGAATCTCCAGCGAATGCGTACATGTCACTGAAGGGATTCATGAAAATATCATCCATCTTGATCGTACCTGCAAGATTATCGAACACTTAGAAAAATTTTAGGTTTTGAAAAGATTAACAGTTCAAGCGAAATACTTGAAGTAAACAACCTTCAAGCGAAATCAGTTAACAAATCTATTACAAGCGAAATCCTCTATTTCGCTTCAACAAAACAATTTTCAAAACAAATAGTTTCAAGCGAACCCAACTATTTCGCTTCAGCTTATCAGGCCCTCAAGCGAAACTCCACAAGCGAAAACAAAGGGAACAGTTTCGCTTCAACTGTTCAAGCGAAAACACTATTTCGCTTCAGAAAATATCAAGCGAAATCCTCTATAAACTACGAACAACTTCAAGCGAAATCTGATTTTAGGTCAATTTTAACATGTTTTAAACTGAAATTTAGTCCGAATCTTTGTAGGCTTTGTTAAAACACTGTTTTACACGATATACTCGAAAACTAGACCATTTCGACCGTTGGAAATAGTTCAGATCTGAAAAATGTAAAAAGAAGTGAGTAGAAAGAAGATAATCCGCTGCTATGGTATGAACTCCTCGTCCTGAGCTCTGATACCACTTGTTGGACCGTTGTATGACCCTAAAACGTCAGTCAAGGCAGTTCATCTGAGTTTACAGAGGCGGAATCAAAGTAAACTAAGTGATAACAGCTCTAATCCTTTTAATCTTTCTTTTCTGATTGATTTGAGTGCTTGTACAAGGTTTTCTGATACAAATCCGTCAGCACTTCGTCACACATACAATGACCTAGTTCTATCCCTTCAAAGGACCAACCACCTATATATAAAGTGCCTGATTTCGCTTGAGACTATCTGAAGCGAAATCATGTGTTGTGATTTCGCTTCAAGCAACAACAAACCCTTTCAAGCGAAATCTCATGAATACAACATAAAAACCCTAACTTAAACCCTAATACATGATCATTTAAACAATCCTAGACACAAGACTTGATAATGATGTAATCAACAGACATTCAGTGCACCAACAACAGTTATCCATGCACATGTGCATATGTGTCGTTTCTTTGTCAAATTCCGTAATTCATTACAAATAATAGTCAATTGCACTTTCATTTACACTACTACGTGTAATACACTATTTTTTACATTACCAATGTTAGAAATGCACATGTGCATCTATATGTATCAACAGGAAATAAGGTGTTTTGGTACACTACTTTCTCTTTCATCTATCATTCCATCCATAATACACAAGCATGCACATGTGCATTTTTGTCATTTCTTTGACAAATTCCGTAATTCATTACATATATTAGACAATTGCACTTTCATTTACACTACCATATGTAATACACTACTTTTTACATTACCAATATTAGAAATGCACATGTGATTCATATTTATCAACATGAAATAAGGTGTTTTGGTACACCACTTTGAATACACTTTCCCTTTCATCTATCATACCATCCATAATACACTACCATTACCTCCTACCATCCATAATACAATACCATTACCTCCTACCATCCATAATACAATACCATTAACAATATTTTCACTTTATTACATGTATGTAAACACCATTTATACCATCCAATCAACATATTACATAAAAAATTGACAACTATAACCAAACCATCAACCACTAGATATAACTAACCAAAAAACATGTATATGGGTCTACTTCTCCATTCAAAATCACAAACTTTTTGTACCAAAACATGTTATATCATGGTTATACCTAATTATACACATGTGCATTTTGAATATTGGTAATGTAAGAAGTAGTGTATTACTAATGGTATTGTAAATTAAAGTGCAATTGTCTATTCCTGATAACGTATTACCGAATTTGTTGAAGTAATGATACATATGCACATGTGCATGGATAACTCTTACTCGAAAAAAAAAAAGTTTTTTTTTTTTTTTTTTTTTTATGGGAACGAAATATAGCAATTTTTTATTAAAAAATATTAAAAAAAAAAAATTTTGAGTGCTTTTTTGATTTTTTTTAGATTTTATTTTGTGTTCACATTGGTTCTCGCGGTTCTCGCAATAAGGGTGGTTCTCGCATGAACCTTACCCTATATATATATATATATATATATATATATATATATGGGTTAAAACAAGAACCGATGTTAGTTGTAGAAACCGAAAGAACCATCCTCCTCCCTTAGATGTAAATTGATCAGCAACTATAGGTTCCTGGGTTAACGTGTGTTGTACCGAATGACATAAAAGAATGCATTATGCCCCAAAAAGTATTGATGGAGAGCAAGGAGGTCTTTTTGCTTAGTGATTTGTGAAATATGTATTAATAAAATTCAAACAAGTTTTAAAAGTTGGAAAAACCTGCTAAACCACACACAACCGACAAGTGCACCGGTCGTAAAGTAGTAAAACAAGTAATTCCAAGTATTGAACCGTGGACGCAATAATGGCGACTCTTAATACTACCCTAGCCTAATAATTTGGTTTTTGAGAAAATAGTTTTCTTTAAAACTAAAAAGCAAATAGAACAAACAGACGACCAAACAGACAGCAAGCTAGACAACGGGAGAATGGACTGGAACTTAAGTTTTAGGCAAGAATCCACAGACTCATGTTTAAAATCCTAACCTTTGAACTGAGGGAAGACTCTGTCTAACCCAATAAACCCCCGGAAGATAAACCGAATCTTTAAGCAAGACACGTGAAAAAGTGATAAAATTGACTGGCTCGATTTATCGACCACCAAGTCCCACAACTATTAGGTACAAAGTAATTTATGTACTAAAATTCTCAAGTTATGAATCTGAAACAACTAAGAACATTGAAACCCTAGGAAACTCTAGACGCGAATAAACAGATGAACCCGAGTAATCAGCCACCCTCCTAGATTATATTTCTCATCTCTAGAAAAGATTGCACATTTTAATCAATTGATTTTAGTAATTATTAAACTTGAATTAAATTTTTGACCTTTGAGTTCTAGAATGATAGGTTCATACCCTAGACTGACTCCCGGCTCTAAAGTATACTTCTAAGTATCTAAAGCAATGGAACCAACAAATATATTATCAAACCAATCAACACCAACACACAATTAATTATAATCAGTTTTCTAAGTTATAACATGTAAATCAACACATTCATTCCAAACCAAAGTTATTCAATTAAATAATTCGTCTAGTTCATCAACCTAAGCAACCATGACAAGTTTAGCTACTCATAATCGGAAACGAAACAAAAATAACTTTTAAGTCATAAAATTCAGCAAACATGTCAAGTATATCAAGCTTAAACAACCTCAAAATAATAAACGATGTCTAACTGAACAATAACAATAAAGTTTTTGCTAAATTCTTCAAACCCCAAAGCTTCTTTCTCTTCGTCCCTGGTGTGCTTCGTAATTTGTAATAGCAGCGTCTGATCTCTTGCTTCTGAATGGAATAATAGGTTTTTCTTTATTTTTTTTCTTTGTGCGATTATTAATAATACCTAAAAAACAATCACTGTCTTCTTGTTCGTTGGTCCTAGTTTGTTATGGACCAATCCAAAAATTACTATTACTTATTTAGCCCACTATTTGTTGCTCTCAAGATCCTTCACGTCCAAACTTCTTTATTGCACACCACTTCCTTGTTCAACATCCAGCCCACCATAATCTGCATATGAAGCCTTGTTTCTTTTGAATTTTTGCCAGCTCTTATGTTTATGTTATTTTTTCAAAAAGTAGGGTAATGGCGGATCGTAAAAGCAGGGTGCAGATCTGGGATCGCTCTCAGTTGTGGATCTAGACTCTCGTTGCTAAACCGAAACGGGAGGGCAAACTTGTTTAATTGTGGGATCCAGCCCATATGGGCCATCAATTTGAACAGGAGCCGGTGAAACTCTCCCAGGTTCCCCTACGCCTGCAAAAACCAGTACCCACGAACCCCGACCCTTGTGGTTTCGGCTCTGCTACTGTTGCGCGTAGTTTTCACCCACGAGGACACCCACCGTCTGCCAATGCGGTTCCCACAAACACCGGTAATTATGGATTCCATAGGAAGGTTATAGACTAGGTCAAAAATATTACTAATAACCTAATTCCCTATAACCAGTGCTCTGATACCAATCTCTGTAACACCCCGATCGCGTAATACAACAAACCGCGACGGAAACATCGGGGAGTCATGTTACAGGAAATTATTTCATAACACATGGTACATAAGGTTTTGTTTTCATTGAATTAATGATTTACATTGTTTTGAAACAACCAAAAAAAATACGAACAATTGTCTTTTAGATTTTAAAGTAAGCTAAGGCCTGAGTTCATCCTATGTGTAGCATGCGTTAACAATCGTCACATAATAGTACCTGAAACATATGTGAAAATAAAACGTCAGCATAAAAATGCCTATGAGTAACATAGGTTTTGTGATTAAGATTCATGGCTTTGGATATTAAAAGAAAAAGATTAAACAATTTAAAAATAGCCATGAATCCTTGATAAAAATTTGGTATCTAAAATACTTGGTTTTTTTTTTTATAAAAAGGATTTGTAGTATATGCAAAATATACTTTGGTTTTTGAATAATAAAATTGATAGTATATCAAAATATACTTTGGTTTATGAATAATAGGTTTGGTAGTATATCAAAATATACTTTGGATTATGAATAATAAAATTGGTAGTATATCAAAATACACTTTGGTTTCTGAATAATACAATTGATAGTATATCAAAATATACTTTGGTTTATGAATAACAGAATTGGTAGTATATCAAAATATACTTTGGATTATGAATAAGAGAATTGGTAGTATATCAAAATATACTTTTGGTTTATGAATAACTGAATTGATAGCATATCAAAATATACTTTGGTTTATGAATAAGAGTTAAATGCCTGGTTGGTCTCTGTGGTTTACGAAAATTGCAGACTTGGTCCTAGGGGTTCACTAATTACACACTTGGTCCCAGTGGTTGTAATTTTTGCACTCGGGTGGTCCTTATCACTAACCCATGTTAAATTTTTCAGTTAAGTCTTTTTAAATGATCAAAATACCCTTACTTATTAATAAAGACAAAAAATGTGATCTTTTTTTCAAGATTTCAAGAAAACCAAAGATTTATCTTAATAAATTTCTTTATCTTTTCATGTAGCTTTCCAATACCCCTCTTTTGTTGCTCTGTTCGTTCCTGATCCAGTCGAGTTTCGATCTCAAACACAGAAAAAGAACCATTCCTGCTCACCGAGTTTCGCCCTACCTACAAACCCAAACACCAAATTTGATCCCAATTTGACCCCTTTAAGATTCTGGAAAGAATTGGCAAAGTGGCCTACAGACTCGAATTACCAGAGGAACTCAGCAACGTACATCAAACTTTCCACATCTCGAACCTCAAAAAGTGTCTAGCTGAGCAGAATTTACATGTTCCTCTTGAGGATTTACAAGTGGACGAAACATTACACTTCGTAGAAAAGCCAGTCGAGATCATGGACCAAGAAACCAAGAAACTCCGACGCTCACGCATTCCTATAGTGAAGGTTCGCTGGGAAGGCAAACGCGGCGCCGAGTTCACCTGGGAACTCGAGAGTGATATGAAGGCTAAATATCCACAACTGTTCGTTACGCCTGCACCTTAATTTCGGGACAAAATTCCCTAAAGTTGGGGAGGCTGTAACAACCCGACTTTTGAAGTCAAAGTCAAAGTCAAGAAATGTTAACGTTCAGATCTGTCATTTCTTACTTAAATATTGCTTGTACTCTTGAACCTCGATAATCGATGCTTTAGTTGACACTATTTTATATTACGATTTGTAATATGTGAAGTAACAATGCGATAAACGTAATTAAATGCTATTCTACTCAACGCTATCACATCGTTATCGCATCGCAACTCGAATCGCAGTTATTGGTATTGTGCTATGTGTGTGTGCTTTACTTGTGCATGTTTATAATTGTTTGAGGTGTTATCGCAAACGCAATCGCAACTCTATCGCACCGCAATCTCATCGCAAACTCTAAACGCAGATTTACTTACTTGTATGTTGTTATGTGTTAGTTATGTTATTTGTGTGACTATTGTTTAATACTATCGCATCGCTTACTCGCAACTCGCTTAAACGCAACGCAACGCTCAACGCACGAAACGAAAGTCGGAAAACTAACTAGCACAACCGATTTGATTGAACAGTCGTCTGACCCACACAAACCTACACCGCCTTTGTCCTCTCACACAATAAATACCCCTCCTGTCATGTCAACTATTCATTGATGTGACAGCTCCGTCCGAATCGTGCACTCTCAGCCTCTTTTCTCTCGATTCCTCGCGATTCTTGTAAGTTTTCACCCTAAAACTTGTACTTTCACAATCAGCACACATTTTCTCATCATCTTCACCAACAAATCTCACAATTTCACCATGAATCACATGGTTTTGAGTTGTTCTAGGATGACGTCATCATGAGTTCTCATGAACACTAAAGTGTGACCTCATCTCGCAAAGAACGGTTCGGATCTAAAGGATTTCCACAAGTTTTTACAATTATTTCATCTAAATCTAAACGTATAACAATTGTTTTCAAACTTTTCTCCAACATTCTTCATTTTCTACTCAAAACCGTTAGAATCGGGTCTCGTTCGGGTTCTATACTCATTCTCTAGTGGAGGACCGGTCTGAGAATGGATTTCTAACACAGAGACGACCAATTCACGGGTTGAACATGAAACTCCATCAAGAACAATTGGTTCTGGTAGAACTGGATGATTCCTGTCCGATCAGGCGAGTTGGACTTGATGTAATTTCTGTTGTTTAACACGCCATCATGCCGTCTTCGTCAAACCACAAACTTTTCAACTTGACTGATTCACAAATTTTCAAACAAGCTGGTCACTCAAACGTATAGCCGTCCGATCGGACGACCATCCGATCAAATGACTATTCGACCAGGTAACTTGCAATCTCAAACACTTAGACAATTTTCAAAACTTCCAAGAATATCAACTTTTCGATCGAATAGCCATCCGATCAAACAGCCATCCATCCGGATGACCCTCCGATCGAATGACTTTATTTATACTACAACGAAAACTTCAAAAGTTTAACATTTTACAAACACACCTCTTCAGACGAATGACCATCCGACCGAATGGTCATCCGTCCGGACGGCCATCCATCCGGACGGCCATCCGATCGGACTACCATCCGACCACTCATCTCACTGACACACTGTTTTACGCACTGTTCAACGCTTATACTATCGTACTGTGATCAGGCTAATCTCTCAAGCGCTCCCTTCAATCCAAGATTGTGTTTATTTATTAAACACGAACTGTGAGTATACTCGATCCCTTTCTGCTTAACGCACTTTTGGGTGTTACATACGTTACCTATATCAAATCACTTCGACACACAACGCAAACACTTTTATACACTAACCGCTCTGCATGTTATACGTGTTATTCGATGAATGCTTATATGTTATGTTTACACAGTGATTGTTGCCTTACACCTTAGCAACGATAGTACTATAGTTTGGACTCAGCACCTGTCGTGGACAGGGGTTGTTAAGGGTATTTCTTCACGTGTCACAGTGGTGATATGTGTTGCGCATTCTACAACTCGCAGTCATGTCTGTGCATAACTAATTGTCGATAGCCTATTAGTTTCACATTTCTACGTGTTACATGATGGTTATGCGTAAATCGCTTTCGCTACTATATGCTATTAAACTTGTATGCTCACCTTTACACTATGTGTATTGACTTTATTTTAATGTATGTGACAGGTGTTTAGGATGCTAGGATTGCTGAACTTTTGTGGAATCAAGTTTAGGTGGTCTAGAAACCCACGAATAATTTATGAGTTGTCGGAATAATGATTTGTCTTTGAGAACAATGTGTGTAATAACTATTTGTGCTTTATAAGTTTATGGTATGGGACATGAGTGTTAATTATATTGTCACTAATAGTGTTATGGTTTTTCTTGGACGATCTGTTTCGCTCACTGACTCACCCCGATGTTTCCGCCATCGGTTGGGGTGTGACACGCGTGCTTGGAGAGCAAGGCTTTGAACAAGAAGGTGACACATTTCTGCTGTGTTGGGCAGCCCTTACGGACCGTAAGGGGTGTGTGCATACGGTCCGCAAGCAGGTCCTTGGGGCCAAGTTTTGCTTTTTGGCAGATTTGACCCCTGGACTTGTATTGTCACGTTTTGTCACTTTTAACCCCTTTTAACCTAAGATTAAGGTTATATAAACATTTTATGCACAGTCTTTCTTTCTCAACTATCTCAATTTTCTTCTCTTCCTAAACTCTCTCAACTTTAAATTTCTGATCAACTTTAAAAGTTTCTTCTTCCTCATTTAACCGATCCATCATTACTTTATCAGCAATCATTTCTTCTTCACATTGCGTATTCTGACAATTTCCTTGATCACCAAAGAAAGCATTATAAACATCAGGAGGCATAAATGCTTGAAAATCATTTTGTAAAAATTCTCCCTCATCATAATAGAAATGATAAGAATCTTCTGGAACTTCATCATAACTTCTTCCATTTCATTAAAAACTTGGTTTGCAAATGCTTTGTGCTAAGTTAGACTTTCTGTGCGAAGAAAATTGTCACACCCCGACCACGAAGAACATACAAAACGTGGCGGAAATGTCGGGGAGTGTTGTAACAGAATTAATCGTTTCAAATCCATGGCAATTAAAGTTTCGTTTTAATAATCAATTATGAGAGTTTACATTGTTTAAACAAGAACAAAGGGTACATAACATAAGTTAACTAATTATTGTCTCGTTTTAAATCGCTAAGGCACGAGTCCATCCTAAATGTAGCATGTATCAACAATCATTGCAAAGCAGTACCTGAAACATGTGTAAAAACGAGGTCAGCAAAGAAATGCTGGCGAATACATTGGTTTTGTAGGAGTGTCGAAATCATGGCTAGTTTAGACGTTGCAATACTTTATTTAAAATCTTGTTTTGAAAAGAGTATAATATTGCAACTTAATTAACCAACTCAAATCAAGCGGGTTATAATTATAAAACCTTGTAGCCATGACTCTTAACCCAAAAACATTTGTTTTAGTAAATTATTTGAAAAACAATGATAAGTTCTGATGATATGTAAAAATAAGAGAATAATGCATGATTAAATGAATAACCATGTAAAATGAGTTTGTATAAGATATGTTGTTTGTAAAACAATGTCTTGTGAAAAGTATGTTATTTGTATAAATGTTATATATCTCAAACTGAAATGATTCAAATAACGTTACAGTATGTAATACCATACAAGCACTTATATATAGGAAGTACCAGCGGCGTATCCACCATGTTTGTATCATATTACACACGCATCGTTACTTAATCACTTAATCAAACTAAACCAAATCGATAGATAGATAGTACATTAAATATACCTTCGTTGTTCAAAAGAATATATTTAGATAGTATAGTACAAGTATACTTCGGATTTATAGATAACATATCAAATACGCTTTAGATGTGATAAATAACATATTAAACTATGTTTTTGTTTAGTAAATAACATATCAAAATATGCTTTAGATGTGATAAATAACATATTAAACTATGTTTTTGTTTAGTAAATAACATATCAAAATATGCTTTAGATGTGATAAATAACATATTAAACTATGTTTTTGTTCAGTAGATAACATATCAAAATATGCTTTGGATGTGATAAATAAAATATATGTTGGTTTGTACAATACCACACATGAGAGTACATCAAAATATACTTTAATAGTGTGATTTAAGAATTCAATCAGACCTGGTGCATCAAGATACACCTTTGAGACTCTAGAAATACCACAAAGGCAATCCCTATTTGGATGGAGCAACAAATTGGTTTCAGACATTCCATGCCAACAGGAATGGGGTGTCAAATCCTATAGCGCTATATCATACTAACAATCGGTCTGGTGAACATAAAATAAGTACAATTCAACAATTTATTTTATGTTCTTTGAGAAAATCAATGTTTAAATCATAGATAGTCATTCAATTTGTCAATAGATAAGTAATAACATGTATAATCAATTATACTTTTGGAAAACATGAAAGTAACAGATAGGTACACATGCTTCACCCCAAAACAGTTTGGAAAACAGTAAAATAGGGGAATAATGTACTCGCCTGAGATTGTTCAGATGTCTAAAGATAATCACCAAGTAATGCTAGAGATCTCGGAATATCAAACGGCACCTAATATAGGTAACTACATTAATAAACCGGACCTAAATCGGAGGATTTAGATAGAATGAGGGTTCGTAAACCAAACGAGTATAGAGACTCGTGTCATTTGGTTTAACAAAGCCTACATAATAAATGAAACTTAACCTAATTGCTTACGACCCATTACGACCCGTTTAGGAAGCTTATGCTACTTTAACGTGTCGTACGCGTGAAACGCGTTCGGACCGCCTAACTAGCCCTATGACAAGTGTTATATGCCTAAACATGTTACATAATCAGTTATGTGACAAAGGTTTAGGTTACATATGATTAATTACCAATTATACATGAAAAGGGTATTCTGGTAATTTACCTAAGGCATATAAACTACCTATCATACAACTACTTAAACGATGTGACCATAAGGTATAACCTCGGAAGGTTATGCCCTATACTATGGTCACCTAATGTGTTTGGTCGGATCCTAATGATCGACCAAACTGGGTCGGGTTCGAAGGTATAGGCGATTTATCAGATCGCCTACCCTACGACCCTAGACAACGTGGTAATCAGTGGGCATAGTCCCAAGGGACTATGACCAACGTGATTACACTCACGTTGCGAAGTTCAAACGAACTTCGCATTGACCATTACTGGTCAACGCTGAAAGTCAAACAAAGTTTGACTTTCTGACTCGAAAAGCAGTAAAAATAAGGAAAAGAACGAAAGAATACTTACGAAGGGTCCCCGAATGCTAATCCCGATTCAAGAATCTCAGGTATGAAACAATGGTTTCAACTTAGAGTTTCTAAAATCAGAATTCTAGTGCATTTGGAGTAATGGGGGGTGGGGTATATATAGTTTTCGGGTAACCGTTAGGATCGTTTCATGGAAAACGTGCCATGCATCCAACCCGTACACTTGTCGGGACCTTATGGTAACTAAAATTCCATCCTTATCACATGACTAGATAATTAGGAACTTGTGGTTGTGGGTTAATCTGCTGAAAACAGGCTGTTTAAACACTGAACCTGGTCTGCAGACCCCATACGCATCGTATGGTATATATACCATACGCATCGTATGGTGCAGTTTGGCAGAATTACAGTTTTGGTCCCTGAACTGTATTTAGGCCATTTTTGACACGTTTAAGGCCCGTTAACCCCATTTCAAAGCTCTAAAATGAAGTTAAAGTATAGGGAACTTAAAACATGCTCAAAAATATCTCGGATGTCGGTTCGTTTAGCCGTACGAACGCGATGTTCGCTTAATTACGACGGAATGCGCATAAGCGCGAAAAACGATCCAAATGTCGCGACGAATGGATTTTTCTTAAGGCGAACACTAAAATATAATATAGTCATGCTCACATAAATTTTTGGATGTCCGGATGTATTCAGAACGTAAGTTATGCGCGAAAGTGCAAACTTGTGCACTTTTTGACACTTTTAGTCCCTGAATGACCCAAAAGTTTATTTTAGCATACCGAACACCTCAAAGCCTATTTCTAAGCTATGTAAAGGATATTTATGGTATGTTTAACTTATGGTCATGTTCCGGAATGTCTGTTACAGTTCAATTTGGCATACTTTCGCAGTTTGTCAACTTTAGTCCCTGTAAGCGAATTAACTTGATTTCGGCATACCATACCTTCCAAAACTTATATTTAAGTTATGTAAAGGTTATTTAAGGTATGTTAAGCCTATTTCACTATTCCGGGGTGTTCGTTGGATTAAACTGGTTATATTTACGCATTAGTGCGCGTATAACCTTCCAGAAAGCGATTTAGAGCTTGAAATCGAACAAGAGTTGATATGTGTAAATGATACACATATTTTTACAAATCCCAAGTATGAAATACAATATTTCATTGGTTTGGCATTTGTTTGACGGTTGAAGTGACACAGGTGTTACAGTCTCCCCTACTTTAGGAAATTTCGTCCCGAAATTTATTTCTAGAGGAAACTTGTGAAGACAGCTGTGACAATTTCGCCTTCTAATAGATCCATTGAACCCTTAAGTAATACTCTGGGTCATGTTAGGACTCTTAGCGAATTTGTTAACCTTCAAAGTGAATTCCTTGTAGCAGTAAAACATGGAAATTTTTTTTTTTTTTTTTTTTTTTTTTGAACTACGAACAGAAGAACGTTTCTTATGAAGACTTATCATTTGAAACTGTGTGTGTGCTTGAAATCAGAATTGGGAAGTGTGAGAATAAATGACATCGGTCAAAGTCCGAGACTTCTCCCGTATCATTATTCTCGTCACTTTAGGTCTTAACACATGACAAAACTTCTTGTGGTTTCTGTGCACTGAATTTCATAATTATGTAGGCCTCCATAATTACGTAATCTCTTGCACAGTCCGCACAGTCCATTTCATAATGCATAGAGGAAAAAAAATCAATCGAATAAACATGAAGCGACTTGACTAGATCACCAAAGGATCTTTTTAACTAAATCAACGAACGATCTTTTTAACTAGATCAACATATGATCTTCTTAACTAGATCGTCGTACGATCTCCTTAAATAGACCATTTAAGGGATCTTTTCAATTATATCATCACATGATATTTCTAATCAGATTTTCAAAATCAATCTGTTTAACCAGACCACTCAAGGGTCCAATTATAGAATAGTACTTTAAAACCCAAGGGACTTGACTACAACGTAGAAGTCCATTAAGGATTTAAGATAGTAACTTTGGATATCCTATTATGAATCTCTCATAAGAAATATAAAAGACTCTACGAGGATTTGGATGGATCACATACAACCACAAAACATGTAAGAAAACACATAAGCACATAATTAGTTAATTTGATTCTTTAATTTGTTGTCTTTGGGCATGGATATTTAAAGCACACTAGAAATCCAATCCATGAATTTCATTTGGTACTTTAATCATTTCCAAGGATCCATCTAAGAAAAATAGAAGGATTCTCAAAAAGAGTTTGGCTTTGTTTCTTAAAAGAAACAAGTGTTAAAGGTTCTTGGGGAGATCACAAGTGATCATAAGATAACTGAACCATACGAATAGTTTGTCTTTGGGTTGACATTATAAGATTGTATCCAACGTTCACACAATCGTATCAGTTTTGCAAAAAAAATAAAAACGACGAATTTTTATTTATATAACAACTGACTTGTCTTTAAACATCATAAGATAACAACCAAGGAAAATAACAAAACACTAATTGTTCATTGCTGCATCGTTGTTCATGTTTGCCTCATTGATGTTAAATGCTCATCCTCGCGCCGGAGGTGCGTTAACAAGCCTTGGGCAATTGTTCCTGTAGTGGGTAAGGTCACCGCAGTTATAACATGACCCCGGAGGGAACCGTGCTTGAACAGCAGCAGGGTTTGCAGCAGCTTGATTTGCATAGCGACAAACATTGATCAAATGTCCCAAACGTCCACAGTGGGTACATTTGTGACACTGCTCTTGCGCTAGATGATGACGGTTGCACTTGTTGCACAAAGGTGCAGTACCAACATAGTTTTGCCTTTTGCGAGGTTGTGCTGGTTGGTTTGTTGCAACCTGTTTGTCTTGAGCAGTTACAGCGCAGTTCTGAGAGGCTTTGCGCTTCTTCTTCTTGGACATCTCAGCATTTTCTTCCTTTGGTTCCACATGAGCAGTCTTGTCAGATGGTCTTGGGTCGCCCTTTCGAAACAACTTTTTCTTTCTGATGTGGGATTCAGTTAGGGTGGCAGACAGTTCAATGGCTTGTCTGACAGTAGTAGGGTTACTGCCAGTAACGATATCCTGAACTAGATCAGGAAGACCATCAGTATATTTCTCGATCGCCTTATCCACAGGAGTAACCATAGCAGGACACAACAAACTCAATTCTTCAAAACGGTCAGTATAGGCTCGATGCTCGCCACTGTCTTGCTTCAAATCATCAAACTCCCTCTCCAAAGCTCGCAGTTCATGACGAGGGCAAAACTCCTTCATCATAAGAGCCCTAAGCTCAGCCCAAGTCTGTGCTAATGCAACCTCAGCACCGCGGTCTCTCATCACCCCGTTCCACCATGTGAGAGCCCTCTTCTGAAACACACTCGAAGAAAACTCGACCTTACGGTTTTCAGGACACAGAACATGACGGAAGGTATTCTCAATGCTCTCGAACCACTGAAGAAGCCCAGTTGCTCCCTCAGAACCACTAAACTTGAGCGGTTTTGCCGAGTTGAAACTCTTGAAATTGCATGGAGCATTGTTGTTGTTGATGGTTTGCATCATTTGAGCATAAAGATTTGGGAAGGCAACAGCCATTTGCTGTGCGATGATTTCCGCCAGTTCGGCATTATCCATCTGATTGTCGCGTCGAGGAGGCATTCTAAAAGAGGAAACATGAAAGGAAACGAGTGAGAGAATTTAGACGAAAAGAATGAGATGAAACAAATCTGATGAAAGCAAGGATAGTGGTCATTTGTTCGCATTACAAAGCAAACAAACTACACACAGTGACTAATCAAAGTAAATGGATCAAAAATAATGTATCGCGAAGACATGCTCGCCTATAAGTGAACACTCGTCCCAAGAATTCCCAGGTAAGCACAACTGGTCTCGCGTCTGATGAGATATATACGAAGTGCTTGCCTAGACAGAAAACCCAGAATACAGGCATTCACCCTTCCAGTTTGCACGTGTTCACATTATTTAAAACCCAAAACCTTGACGAGAATTTGAAAACTCAAAGGGGTTCAAAACCATATAACAGAGGGTTCAAAACCTTGTAATAAATCATCCTAGAACAGATGATTAGTTTTCAAAGCGGTTTTGAGATTTATGTTCTAATTGTGGTCGTCGCCTAAGGATAGGTGACAGTATTGTTTTATGACTAAACGCAAGTAAACTCGCGTTAGGGTCCTAAGAAAGTTATAGACTAGGTCAAAGCATTACTAATAACCTAATTCCCTATAACCATTGGCTCTGATACCATCTTTTCTGTCACACCCCGACCACGAAGAACATACAAAACGTGGCGGAAATGTCGGGGAGTGTTGTAACAGAATTAATCGTTTCAAATCCATGGCAATTAAAGTTTCGTTTTAATAATCAATTATGAGAGTTTACATTGTTTAAACAAGAACAAAGGGTACATAACATAAGTTAACTAATTATTGTCTCGTTTTAAATCGCTAAGGCACGAGTCCATCCTAAATGTAGCATGTATCAACAATCATTGCAAAGCAGTACCTGAAACATGTGTAAAAACGAGGTCAGCAAAGAAATGCTGGCGAATACATTGGTTTTGTAGGAGTGTCGAAATCATGGCTAGTTTAGACGTTGCAATACTTTATTTAAAATCTTGTTTTGAAAAGAGTATAATATTGCAACTTAATTAACCAACTCAAATCAAGCGGGTTATAATTATAAAACCTTGTAGCCATGACTCTTAACCCAAAAACATTTGTTTTAGTAAATTATTTGAAAAACAATGATAAGTTCTGATGATATGTAAAAATAAGAGAATAATGCATGATTAAATGAATAACCATGTAAAATGAGTTTGTATAAGATATGTTGTTTGTAAAACAATGTCTTGTGAAAAGTATGTTATTTGTATAAATGTTATATATCTCAAACTGAAATGATTCAAATAACGTTACAGTATGTAATACCATACAAGCACTTATATATAGGAAGTACCAGCGGCGTATCCACCATGTTTGTATCATATTACACACGCATCGTTACTTAATCACTTAATCAAACTAAACCAAATCGATAGATAGATAGTACATTAAATATACCTTCGTTGTTCAAAAGAATATATTTAGATAGTATAGTACAAGTATACTTCGGATTTATAGATAACATATCAAATACGCTTTAGATGTGATAAATAACATATTAAACTATGTTTTTGTTTAGTAAATAACATATCAAAATATGCTTTAGATGTGATAAATAACATATTAAACTATGTTTTTGTTTAGTAAATAACATATCAAAATATGCTTTAGATGTGATAAATAACATATTAAACTATGTTTTTGTTCAGTAGATAACATATCAAAATATGCTTTGGATGTGATAAATAAAATATATGTTGGTTTGTACAATACCACACATGAGAGTACATCAAAATATACTTTAATAGTGTGATTTAAGAATTCAATCAGACCTGGTGCATCAAGATACACCTTTGAGACTATAGAAATACCACAAAGGCAATCCCTATTTGGATGGAGCAACAAATTGGTTTCAGACATTCCATGCCAACAGGAATGGGGTGTCAAATCCTATAGCGCTATATCATACTAACAATCGGTCTGGTGAACATAAAATAAGTACAATTCAACAATTTATTTTATGTTCTTTGAGAAAATCAATGTTTAAATCATAGATAGTCATTCAATTTGTCAATAGATAAGTAATAACATGTATAATCAATTATACTTTTGGAAAACATGAAAGTAACAGATAGGTACACATGCTTCACCCCAAAACAGTTTGGAAAACAGTAAAATAGGGGAATAATGTACTCGCCTGAGATTGTTCAGATGTCTAAAGATAATCACCAAGTAATGCTAGAGATCTCGGAATATCAAACGGCACCTAATATAGGTAACTACATTAATAAACCGGACCTAAATCGGAGGATTTAGATAGAATGAGGGTTCGTAAACCAAACGAGTATAGAGACTCGTGTCATTTGGTTTAACAAAGCCTACATAATAAATGAAACTTAACCTAATTGCTTACGACCCATTACGACCCGTTTAGGAAGCTTATGCTACTTTAACGTGTCGTACGCGTGAAACGCGTTCGGACCGCCTAACTAGCCCTATGACAAGTGTTATATGCCTAAACATGTTACATAATCAGTTATGTGACAAAGGTTTAGGTTACATATGATTAATTACCAATTATACATGAAAAGGGTATTCTGGTAATTTACCTAAGGCATATAAACTACCTATCATACAACTACTTAAACGATGTGACCATAAGGTATAACCTCGGAAGGTTATGCCCTATACTATGGTCACCTAATGTGTTTGGTCGGATCCTAATGATCGACCAAACTGGGTCGGGTTCGAAGGTATAGGCGATTTATCAGATCGCCTACCCTACGACCCTAGACAACGTGGTAATCAGTGGGCATAGTCCCAAGGGACTATGACCAACGTGATTACACTCACGTTGCGAAGTTCAAACGAACTTCGCATTGACCATTACTGGTCAACGCTGAAAGTCAAACAAAGTTTGACTTTCTGACTCGAAAAGCAGTAAAAATAAGGAAAAGAACGAAAGAATACTTACGAAGGGTCCCCGAATGCTAATCCCGATTCAAGAATCTCAGGTATGAAACAATGGTTTCAACTTAGAGTTTCTAAAATCAGAATTCTAGTGCATTTGGAGTAATGGGGGGTGGGGTATATATAGTTTTCGGGTAACCGTTAGGATCGTTTCATGGAAAACGTGCCATGAATCCAACCCGTACACTTGTCGGGACCTTATGGTAACTAAAATTCCATCCTTATCACATGACTAGATAATTAGGAACTTGTGGTTGTGGGTTAATCTGCTGAAAACAGGCTGTTTAAACACTGAACCTGGTCTGCAGACCCCATACGCATCGTATGGTATATATACCATACGCATCGTATGGTGCAGTTTGGCAGAATTACAGTTTTGGTCCCTGAACTGTATTTAGGCCATTTTTGACACGTTTAAGGCCCGTTAACCCCATTTCAAAGCTCTAAAATGAAGTTAAAGTATAGGGAACTTAAAACATGCTCAAAAATATCTCGGATGTCGGTTCGTTTAGCCGTACGAACGCGATGTTCGCTTAATTACGACGGAATGCGCATAAGCGCGAAAAACGATCCAAATGTCGCGACGAATGGATTTTTCTTAAGGCGAACACTAAAATATAATATAGTCATGCTCACATAAATTTTTGGATGTCCGGATGTATTCAGAACGTAAGTTATGCGCGAAAGTGCAAACTTGTGCACTTTTTGACACTTTTAGTCCCTGAATGACCCAAAAGTTTATTTTAGCATACCGAACACCTCAAAGCCTATTTCTAAGCTATGTAAAGGATATTTATGGTATGTTTAACTTATGGTCATGTTCCGGAATGTCTGTTACAGTTCAATTTGGCATACTTTCGCAGTTTGTCAACTTTAGTCCCTGTAAGCGAATTAACTTGATTTCGGCATACCATACCTTCCAAAACTTATATTTAAGTTATGTAAAGGTTATTTAAGGTATGTTAAGCCTATTTCACTATTCCGGAGTGTTCGTTGGATTAAACTGGTTATATTTACGCATTAGTGCGCGTATAACCTTCAAGAAAGCGATTTAGAGCTTGAAATCGAACAAGAGTTGATATGTGTAAATGATACACATATTTTTACAAATCCCAAGTATGAAATACAATATTTCATTGGTTTGGCATTTGTTTGACGGTTGAAGTGACACAGGTGTTACAAAAATCTCACTTCATGCGAAATGAGCTTCGTGTGAAGTGAGCTTCGTGCGAAGTGAGCTTCAAGATTTCACGTTTTTTGATGTTTTCATCATGATTTCGGCTGATTTTAGGTTTGATTCTTTCAAGGGTTTGTAAGAACATGATTTTCCGTAATCTTTGAGAAAATTATGCCATTTTGTCCGTTCAATCTTTGAAAAATGATAAAAAGATGAAAAAAATGAGTAGAAGAGAAATAGAATATTGATGAATGTCTTCAAATCAGGCCTCCAAGCTCTGATACCACTTGTAGGTCCGTTCTCGGATCCGAAAGCTCAGGTCCTAACTTGATTAACCTAGTCTTAAACGTGCGGAATCCGTTCTAGAGTTAGGTGACATGTTTAACAAGATTACAATTTATCAATTGTCTGTTTCATTCAATAGTTCAACTTGTATAAGATCCGGAAAACAGTTGGACAGAGCTCCGCCGTCCAGTCTACAAAATGTTACCAACTCAAGACCCAAGTACTACTATTTATAGACATCTCACTTCGTGCGAAGTGAGCTTCGTGCAAAGGTAGAAACTACCTTCGTACGAACTAGAAGTTTTACCTTCGTACGAGGGTAATCTACCTTCTCACGAGAGTGTTACCTTCTCACGAGGATTAACTTCTCACAAGGGTTAACTTCTCACGAAGTTTGCATATTATACACAATCAAATATTCTAGCATGTAGATTCCTATTACAGACTAGATATGATTCGATGACGTAGGAAACAGACATATGCATCAACAAGAAGGAAAAGAAACCACCTGAATTTGATAATGCAAAAAGAAGGTTAGAATTGTTTGGTCCAATGTGGAATACATTGGACGACTTACCAGAGCATTGGTAGAGTACGTATTTAGAATCCATGGGATGCAAGCATCCCACTCGACCACCATGAGTTATATATCAGGTATGGTCTGGCTAAAGACCCATAAACTTAGCGCTCTCGGGAGGCAACCCGAGTTTGTGTGTTAGTGTCCGTTTTGTTCTTCACCATGGCAACAGACAAGTGTGGGGAAGTTTCGTTTGATCAGGTACATGTAATCTTTCCTTTATCTTAGTTTGTTGCTTGGTGATCATGTTTTTTATGTATGTTGGTGGTGTTTAAACTTTGGTGTTTGGGAATGTGTTTTTGGTTTATGTTTGTGTCTAGTTGTGTCAGTGAGTCACCCGGTGTCACACCTCGAAATATCAGAGCTGACGTGACTGGACGGACTGGTATCTTCATCGCACAGCGGAAGCAAATAAGCTAAGACTACTAGAAAACGAACGCCCACTAAGTACTCGAATCTCCAATGGTTCTCCTATTCCAACCGCGTACAGGCTTTTTGTAAACCATTTGAATTCAATGAAAATCACAAATCATTTGGGTTAGTTAAAACGTGTTGTAACATGGTTTAGAAATATATAGTTGTTGTTCATTCAAAAACCTCGTATGTTTTTGCAAAACGTGTTTGTCTAAAAATATGCAATCTTTGTTCATCAAAAACTTTGTATGTTTCTGCAAAACGTGCATGTCTTTCCACCCCGAAAACGTTTATAAAAATGTAAAACCGTAAAAAGGTGGGGTTATGAACTCACCTAGATTTCCATGTGCAAAGCTAGCTACATACGACTCCGTGATGTCGTTTCCAAAACGTGACTCGCTAGCGTGCATTCTACAATATTCTTAACACGGAATATCTTAAGTTTCTAAATAAACGCGGTAAATAAACTACGTGTCACCGAGCTCTACCGAATCGTTAACGGAACGATTCGACGGTAAGTTGTTAACTTAATGAAAACGATTAAGTTATACTTGTTAGTTCGATTATTGTCAGTAATAATTTAATAAATCCTGGAAAGACTTTGTTCTCGAGAGATTTAGTATATATAAATATTTATATAAAAATATATAAATATATAAATATATCGATAAGATCGCTTTGTCGTCCCGAGGAGTCGTATGTGTATGTAGGAATATTCGTATGGAAGTAATATATAGCAAACTCGTATTATATATTGCGTCTTGTATATATTTGTCAAAATATAAGTATAGGCCATTTCGGCATGTGAAATAAATATAAAAAGTTATATTTATTTTATAGAAGTATCATCGAGTTGTTGGATGTTTGAAATAAATAGATAAACTATATCTATTTTTATAAAAGAATTAGTGTTGTACGATATTTGAAATAAATATATAAACTATATTTATTTTATAAAACAATTTCGTGTTGGTTGGTATTTGAAATAAATATATAACTATATTTATTTTTTTTAAAACGAAATCGTGTTGTTTGATATTTGAAATAAATATAAAAACTATATTTATTTTATAAAAGAATCGTCGTGTTGTTTGATATTCGAAATAAATATATGAACTATATTTATTTTTATAAAAGAAATCCAAGTTATTTGATGGTCGAAATAAATACATAATCTATATTTATTTTTATAAAAGAATTGTCGAAATTTCGAAGTTTAGAATAAATATAATAACTATCCGAATCGTCGTTTTCGTATGTTGTAAAGTGTTATCGAAAATATTATACACTTGTATTTAATTCTATAAAAGTCTCTTGTAGTCGATCGGTTACGTTTTTATATTAAAACGTGTTTCGTTTTACGGGTTTTCTCAAAAAACGAGCAGAGTTTCCTCTGTTTTTGGATGGCCCCGACAACACAAGTTGTTATAATTTTCAAAATACAATAATCAATCACCATATATCAATTTCCAATATATAAAATTTCGTTAAATATATCGAAACACAAACTATAAATCAATTTGATTCGAGCTCGTTTGTCACATAAGATTGAAACTATAAAAATAACATAATTAATCTCGTCGTCGCTCGTTTCTAATCCGTTTTTCAATTCGGCTTTGACTACCGTTATTAAAATTTAATTATGGAGCTAAATATGACGTAAGATTTAAGTTTTGAAGGTAACACGTGTCTCCATTGCTTCTGTTTCGTTGCTGGTGCGTTCCTGCAGTCGCGTTTTTCGTTCACGTTTGTGCTTTGTGACGTACGGAATGTAACACCCCGTGTTTTGAAAGTCAAAGTACAAGTTAAAGTCAAAGGAAGAAAAGATTGCTAATTGCGATCTGTCACTCCTTGCTTAACTATTGATTTTATTTCATTGACTTGTAATCGAATCCGTTAATTTGTTTGCTTTAGTTGTATTATATGGAGTATCTATAATAATCACAGTTTAATCAATCCGTTTTTCAATTCGGCTTTGACTACCGTTATTAAAATTTAATTATGGAGCTAAATATGACGTAAGATTTAAGTTTTGAAGGTAACACGTGTCTCCATTGCTTCTGTTTCGTTGCTGGTGCGTTCCTGCAGTCGCGTTTTTCGTTCACGTTTGTGCTTTGTGACGTACGGAATGTAACACCCCGTGTTTTGAAAGTCAAAGTACAAGTCAAAGTCAAAGGAAGAAAAGATTGCTAATTGTGATATGTCACTCCTTGCTTAACTATTGATTTTATTTCATTGACTTGTAATCGAATCCGTTAATTTGTTTGCTTTAGTTGTATTATATGGAGTATCTATAATAATCACAGTTTAATCGATGTTCATCGCTAATCTATTTATCGTCTTATCGCTAATCGCATCGCAATCACATTCGCAACTTGACTTACAGGTTCTGTATATTTCTTTACGTGTGTGTGCTATTTATGTGTTACTTGTGCATGTTTATATTATGTTTGTGGTGATCTATCCAAAATGCAATCGCAACTCTATCGCAACGCAATCTAATCGCAAACGCTAAACGCTAAACGCAAGTTTATTTTTGTTGATTGTATGTTAGATATAGTATTTGTGTGACTATTAATTAAATCAATCGCATCGCTTAATCGACACTCGCTTAAACGCATCGCAACGCTCAACACGCAAATCGAAACATCGAAACCCAACGCGCGGCAGCCCTTCGATCGAATGACCATTCGATCGAATGGTCATCCATACGGATGAGCATCCGATCAGATGGCCATCCGATCGAGTTTCCATCTGATCAGTTACTGCACCGCCTTTCCTCTTTTGGAATCCTATAAATAGCACCTGTCACATCACAAACAGTGATGTGACAGATCTGGTGCGACCCTTCAACTTTTCAGCCTATTTTCTCTCGATTTCTAGCGATTCTTGTAAGTTTTCAACTCAAATCTTGTACATCCATCATCTACACACACTTCTTCATCATTTTCACCTTTGAATCTTAACTTTTAACCATGAAATCAACTGATTTGAGGTGTTTTAGGATGATGTCATCATGGAGTTCTTATGAACTTCAAGGTTTGGCTTCATTCCACCAAGAACAACTCAGATCTAAGGGATTTCAACATGTTTAAACACTGATTTCGTAATAAATCTAAACATTTTCGAGATTGGAAGAAGTGAAAGATGTTTTCATAACTTTCTTTCAACTCTTTTCTCTTTTACACTCAAGCACTCAAAACTGATAGAACCTGAGCTCGTTCAGGCCTTCTACTCGTTTCCTAGTGAAGTGTCGGTCTGAGATGTGATTCCTATCAACGAGATAACCGACTTAGCGGGTTGAACATGAACAACCGTCATAAACGGTTAACTAATCGAGCTGGAGTGATTCCCATCCGTTCGGGTAACTTGGACTTGGCGGGGTTTTTGTTGTTTAACACGTTGTCATACCATCTCGGTCAAACCGCAAACTTTTCAACTTAACAAATTTTCCAAGTTTCAAAACGATCAAGTCACCAAATGGATTAACGTCCGATCGGATTGCCATCTGATCGAACGACAAACCGATCGGATGATTCCTGATCTTCAACACTTAACATTTTTATAATTTTCAAAGATCATCAGTTCTAACGGATTGTCATCCGATCGGAAGACCATCCGATCGAATGACCATCCTGCTGTGAACTTGTTCTCCAAGAAATATCTCGCTGGACGGATCGCCATCCGATCGAATGATCGTTCAACCGGACGACCTGAAAGGTAGAGATACTTCTCTGTTTTTAAAATGCTACAACGAAAACTTCAAAGCCATCATACATAAACACATCCATCCCAAATGAATGGCCATCCGACCGGATGACCATCCGTCTGGATTGTCATCTGATTGAATGACTATCTGTACTGTTGGTGCACTACATCTGTCGACTTCATCTTGGATCGAGTCTTAGTCTTAGAGTGTTAGATCAGGGCATGTTTTACGAGAAAATAGGATAGCATATAGGTTTAACCTGGTAGGTCCGCTTATGTGTACATGTAGGTCCGCTTATGTGTCAGGTCCGCTTATGTGTACATGTAGGTCCGCTTATGTGTCAGGTCCGCTTATGTGTCAGGTCCACTTATATGTACATGTCCATTGGAGCGAACCTCATGGCACTATATATAGTCTCATAAGCGAACCAGTAAGAGATGGTCTTGAAAACTGTACCGAAGTGCTACCGGTCCAGGATTTGAATGTAAACTGTCAGAAATCAATGCAAATAGAAGTTTAAAGTAATTTTCTAGTTGTTCCTAAGTCAAATACTTATTTTCCGCATCTGTATTTGATAGAATCTCCTCTGAACGACTCATTCGGGTCGATACACGATCCTACAAGTGGTATCAGAGCATCAGGAGGAGGAGTTCTGCAGAGAATAGCTGGAATTCATCAAGTTTTCTTACTTCTACACCTTCTTTCTTCAGTTCAGATAGTTTCACCAGTCAAAATCAGCTCAAAATCTCATGGATTGTGCGTAATAGGATATAGACAAACCCTGGAAAGTTTGATGTTAAAATTCACATTAAAAATGGGTCAAAAATGCTTGTGAATAGGTTCCGCTTATACGGACACTCCATAGGTTCGCTTGTTAGGTCCGTTTTTAAGATCAGTTTTGTTGTAGTTCCGCTCAAGAGGTCCGCTCATAGGGACTTGATTGTTGAAGGTTCGCTCTAGAGATCCGCTTTTGGGGACATATTGTGTATACGTCCGCTTCAAATTGCGTGTTAGGTCCGCTTCAGTGAACAACAAACAGGTCCACTCGTTTGAACATCACATAGGTCCGCTCGTTTGAACATAAGGACTTCCGCTTATTTGAACATTTAGTAGGTCCGCTCATTTGTCACTTTATCAGTAGTTCCGCTCATCTGGTCAACCTGGTCCGCTTGTTGTGACATAGTCTGGTTCGCTCTTGTGTCACTAAATTGAGAAGTTTCGCTCCAAAGTGTTTATGTTATCAGTTCATGTGATCACCCTCAGTCAAATCACTTGAATTGTTGTCAGTACTTTGGAAAAATACATCATGTGAAAGTGCATCAGTCAAATTATCAATTGAGGTTGCATGTGAAACATATCACTGAACCATGTGCGGTCAAATCATATTAAGTTGATACACGTGAATGTCGGCCATTTTCATAGATTAAAATCAATTGTAAATCAAGTGAGTCTTTGGTTTAATCGAGGTTGTCAGATTGTGTTATTTGGAAATAAGAAATCACGTGAACTATTGTACAAAGAATCAGTCAACTTGTTCGGGTGGTCCAATGGGAGTTAAGTGGTGATCACAATTGTGTTCTTAATTGCGGCCCAACCATATCATATTAATATTTGTTTACATAGGCCCAATCTCAAAGCTCGAGTGTTAATAGTCAGTTCATTATCAAGTTCATTCATTTAGTGATCTTACTTCATCAACATTGAAACGTGTCCACAAATCTTCGAGACGAGTCTTAGATTGATTTCATCAATACATTTTTACATATTCAGTTCATTTAAACTGATTGTTTGTTTGTTCGACAGGTATTCTTACAAGGTGATACAGTTCATTTAAAAAACCGAATCATGGACGAGGAATTCTACAACGCGTTCGCTACTCCTGTTACTCCAATTTCTCTTGCACAAAATACGATGTTGGAAAACAAAACGGGAACAATGCAAAAACCGCCCAAACTAATGAACATCGAAGAATATAAGGGTTGGGAAGGCCGTTTCAAGAATTGGGTACAAGCTAACTACTTGGATGCGTGGGAATGTGTCGAAACAAAATACATTCGACCGACGAATGATGATGAAGAAGTGGTTCCGATTAAAGATCTAAGCGCTGATGCTAGAAAGAAGTACAAAGATGAGAAAATGATGCTGAGTTTATTGCAACAAGCTGTGAAAGAAGATATTTTGGTTCTATTGCAACATAATGGAACTTCATACTCGATTTGGAAAGCTTTAAGATCAAAGTTTGTTGGTAGTCAAGAAATGATAAAGAACAAGAAGTCACTTCTGAAGAAAGAGTTCGATCTGTTTCGTGGTTTGAAGAATGAAAGCACAAGGCAGATTATTGAAAGATATTGTAATCTGCTAGCAAACATGAAGAGATTGAGTATTGAGAAAGACAATGAAGAGTTGATCGAAAAGCTTGCTGATTCATTGCCACACGAGACTTGGGGAACATATCTCATGATGCTTAGAAACAAGAAAGGCTTTAGCAGTTTGACGCTCAGCAAGTTCATTGAGAAGTTGGAAGCTCAAGAAATGGAGCAACGAAAGATTATTCGATGGTGAACAAGATATTGGGTTGTATTATAAAGCAGGAGTGAATGAAAAATCTTCAAATCTATCTCCGAAAATAGAAACTGCCTACAATGCCAAGAATTCTCCTGGAAGTTCATCATCAGGATCAAACAGCAAAACAAGTTTTACATCATTTCCATCATTTGATCCAAATCTGTCAACAACAAGAAATGGCAAACAGATTCAATGCAATATTGTGTTGAACATTGAAAATGATTAGGAATATTCTGAAGAGTTAGCGAAAAGCCATATGTCTTTATTGGGAACTGTTCTTGAATCTTATGGTAGTTTTGTTGCAGGTCAAATCGGGAATCCAATGCTGACAAAGGAAGATTACGACCAGATAGATGCTAAAGAGATGGAACTAATGGACATAAAATGGTGCTTAGCCAGCGTGTTGAGGAGAGCTGAGAAATTCAAGCAAATCACTGGAAGAGATGATCTTCGTGAGGCTGGTACTTCTACTTTAGGTTTTGACAAATCTAAAGTCACTTGTTTTCGTTGCAGGGAAAAAGGACACTTCAAGAGGGAGTGCAAAAACCGTGAAGCAAGTGGAGCTCAGAATCCGTTCAACAACAACAATGATTACTATCGAAAGGCCATCTACCATCAAGTTGCTCAACAACCATCTCAACAATATCAACATCAAGCACAAACTGCACATGGAATGCACATTATTGAAGACTCTGGAAAGAGAGCTTGTGTGGTTAATCAAGATTCTTCAAAGAGAGCTGATGGAAGTGCATTGATAATAGATCAAAATGATGAAAAGTTACCTGAAGGGTTTAGCTGGGCAAATTTCAACTGGGATGATTATTGTCCAGATGAAGAGATTTCAAATCAAAAAGTGTTTGTAGCCCGAGTTGAAGAAGATAGTGATGATGATCGTGAGTATTGGGCAAGAAAATTCGAAGCTGATATGAAACTGATTGCTGAAAGTGACAGTGAAGATGAAAAGGTTAAAAAGAAGAAGAAAAAGGTTAAGACTCCAGTGAGCAGTGATGACGAAGAAATTCCAGTGATCAAAAGGAAAGTAAAGGTTGAAGTTCCAAAGTTCAAGGTTGATCAAGAAGTTGATGCAAAGAAGATTCCAGTGAATTGTGAGAATTGTGAAGCTGTGAAGAAACAGAATAGCACACTGATCTATAACTTGAACAGTTTAAAGGAATCTTATGATGTGTTGAACAAAGCTATGAACCAGTATAATCAAACAAGTGAAGAACAAGCAACAGCAATGAAGACACTTCAGGGTGCTTTTATGACGAAGCAAAAAGTGGTGAATAACTACATTGAGAAGTGTGCTGTGCTAGAACAAAAGCTGGAATTGCAAAGAATTGAGACTGAAAGAGTAAATCGTTTGTTGAAAAGTTACTCATGTACTTCTTATGTCATTGACAGGATTTATCCAACTGTTGAAGGCATGAAGGCATTTGAGGAGGATGAAGTAACTGAAGAAAAGAATGATGATGGAAATGTGACTGAAGAAAAGACTCCAGAAAAGAAGAACAAGAAGAAGAGTGACTCAAAGAAAAAGACTGACAAGAAGGATTCTGGTAAGAAACAAGATGTTGGTTACAACAAGTGTCCACCCCCGCTAGAAAATGGATATTTGCCCAGAAATCCAAATCAGGAAAGAGTCGAAAAAGCAACAAATTTACAGTGGGAGTCTAAGTCCTCAGTCAATTTGCCAGAAAATATTGATGTGACGTTTACATCATCTGACACTGATCATGAGTCCGAGTTAATAAAGAAAGTCGTCGATCAGGTGTTGGATAAAGATGAAACTGAGGAGTCAAAGTTGGAGTCAAACTCAGAGTCAAAGTCAGAGTCAGAGTCAAAGTCTGGTTCTTTCGACAGTCAATAGTCAAAAGTCTTCAGTTAAAAGGGTTTATAACAAAGAATTCATGTTATCAAAATCTAATTTGAATGATGAAACGTTTAAAGTTGCATATACTTTGAATGATTCTGACAAATTATATTCTGATGAGGAATTTCCAATAAGAGTTGTCAAAACTGAATTGATCAAAAAGGTTTTCAAACTAACAGAAATTAAAATTTCTGAAATAAAAGATTTAAATCTTAATGGTAAACCTAAACCTTACACCTCAAGAGTTCAACAACGTTTAAACAAGAAAAAGGGTTACAGTTCTGGTTCTGGTTTTCAAAAGAAACCAAACCAAAACCGTAATTTCAAAAAGAAAGGTCTTGGGTTTATTCCAACAGAAAAACAGAAAAATGAAAAATATGTTCGTGATTTTAAATCAAAGATGACATTTGTTTCAGGTACATCAGCAGAAGTGGAAGAAAAGAAAGAATTCTGGAGACAATCGAACAAAGAATTCCTTGCAAAGAAGCAAGAAGAGATGAAAGAAACGAGAACCTGTTTCAAATGCAACAATGTTGGACATATTGCCAAAGATTGTTCAAAGGCAATACAGTCAAAACAGGGAGTTTCTCGTAACTCGAAAGACAAGGAAATTGTGTTTGAACCACTAATTGACAGAACCAAACTTTTCAAAAATTCTACATTTGAAATTGGTGAATGTTCAAACAAGTTTTACAACAAAAGAGCTAAATCTGATAACCAGAAATGGGTTGTTAAGAAGTCTGTTGGTAGCTCTAGCGATGATTCTGATAGGTCAAAATCAGAGGAGCTATTTTCTGGCGATGAATCTGATTCCACAAAATCAGATGAGCCACAAGTTGAGTTAAAGTTGAAAACTTCAGTTCTTCTAATGGATGATGTTCATTTTCCACCATTGAAGGCTGAAAATTTTAAAAAGAAAATTGGTAAAGTTGAAATTTCAAACCAATTTTATGATGATAACAAGGTTTTTGATGTTGAAAAAGCCTTTAACCCCACTGTGAAACACATTTTTGGTAAAATGATTGATCGAAAAGTCAAAGGGGTTAAAGAGTTTTACGAGAAGAAGACGAAGAAAGATAAGGTTGAACCATCCCTGGTTTGTGACTGGGATGGTACATACTATGAACAGTAAGTCTATGGACTTGCCGGAGCTCCCAGGTTTGTAAGCGTGGAGCAGGAATCGGCATCTATCTTTCTTAAGTTGGATTTTTCGTACAAGTGGTAAATCAGGGACATTAATTTGTACTTGATTTTCTACAAGTGGTTGAAGACAATATGATGAACCACATCCCCAACTATACAAGTGGTAAAAACAAACTTATTTTCCAGAAAAATCATTTTGATTAAAACAAACTTAAGTGTTTTGAAATCTAAATGAGAAAATAGTCTGTTGTAAGGGGGAGTTCTGATTGTTTATGCCAAGTGAATGGCGATTTGAAGCAATTTGATAACAGTTGTCACTTTATTGTACAGTTGGTTTTTTCATATTTCCTAAAATGTGTTTGCATTTTAGGGGGAGTAAGAAATTTTAGAAAATCCAAAAACATTTGAAAATTTGAAAAATACAAAAACATGATAAAATGAAAAATGAGTTTTGTTGTTTAGAAGAGGAAATGATAGTAAATCAGTGGACTATCACAACATGCTAAAGAATTGGAAAGTTAAATGTGATAAACGATCTCACTGATGATGTGCCAGTAGGTTTTTGCACATTTAGTAGATTGTGACGAGATATAAACATAAAATTCAAACTTGCTTATATCGTGGGGAAACATCTCTTGGATATATGGGTAACCCCCGAAATCTCGTTTGAAAGATTCATTTTTCTGATATACTAGGTCTTTATACTCAGTGATATCTGGGGTATTATTCCGGGACTTCTGCTGAATGGAAGTTCTGACCTAGTCCTCGAATAATACTTTCCACAATGCTTGAAACATAGCATCACCCTCAGCATTTATGATAAGACAATAAAATTGCTTAGCAATGTTGTTGTAAAAAAGATCCTCTAAAGGGGACACACCCAAAAGTTGAGTCATGATCTCTCTGCTGAACGGTAGTTCTGACCTGAGCTCTCATGATTCTTCATAATTTATTAACCCCTACAGATATCATTTGTGTCATAATTACCTGTAAGACTGAATATTGGGATCTGGATACGGGAGTATATTCTGAGGTGGGACACGCGATTGAGTTTAAGTGTTTAAGACATTAATCCGTATCTCGAAGCAGTTGAACTTTGTGTGAGAATTTAAATGGGCCAGTATACTGACAATCTAGGTGAATCGTTTAGAACTTAAAATGAATAAAGCTTAACGGTGTTGGTGATTTGTCTCAGAAACTGATATGATCCTCTTACACGAACTCGCAAAAATATTGTTTGTAAATATGTCTTTACTGCATTTCATTTTTTTTCAAAAACCCAAAAAGATTTTCAGTGTGTTTTAGCATAAATTTTTGTAAAATGCAAAAAGATTTTCGACAACTGGTGTTGAATAGCTGATTTTCAAAATTCCAAGTGCTAAACATGATGAACAGTTGGTTTGGGAGATTGTGTTTGTTTTGATAAGAAAAATGATACTGTTTCAAGTGGTTCTTCAGTATGAAATTATTTGATTTGTTAGTGATCTTCAAGTGGTGTCTATATGCTTAAATGTTTATCATAAAACTTATGTTTGTGGTAGAGTGTTATGCAGTAAATATCAACATTTGAGGGGGAGTGCATGTTGATAATGATGAACTTAAAGATGTCAACATAAAAGAGAAAGAAATGAAGATAGAGAGAGAGAAATGATCAAGACTGAAGGTGCGAAGACACGACATTATCAAAGACTCGATGAACGACTCGTCAACATCTGAGGGGGAGTTTGTTGGTGCACTACATCTGTCGACTTCGTCTTGGATCGAGTCTTAGTCTTAGAGTGTTAGATCAGGGCATGTTTTACGAGAAAATAGGATAGCATATAGGTTTAACCTGGTAGGTCCGCTTATGTGTACATGTAGGTCCGCCTATGTGTCAGGTCCGCTTATATGTACATGTCCATTGGAGCGAACCTCATGGCACTATATATAGTCTCATAAGCGAACCAGTAAGAGATGGTCTTGAAAACTGTACCGAAGTGCTACCGGTCCAGGATTTGAATGTAAACTGTCAGAAATCAATGCAAATAGAAGTTTAAAGTAATTTGCTAGCTGTTCCTAAGTCAAATACTTATTGTCCGCATCTATATTTGATAGAATCTCCTCTGAACGACTCATTCGGGTCGATACACGATCCTACATGTACGGATTTCCATCCGAACGGATGACCATTCGTCACTCTGTACACTCGTCTCCGTTTAACGCGTCGTTCACCGCTTATGCTATCGTTCTGTAATCAAGCTAACTTTCCAGTGCTCCCTTCAATCCAAGACAGTGTTTAGTTATTTAAACGCTATCTGTGAGTATACTCGAACCCTTTTTGCTTTACGCACTTTTGGGTGTTATATACGTTACTTATTCAAATCACAATCGACACACAGCGCAAACACTTTTATACGTTGACCGTTATTGCATGTATACGTGTTATTCGATGAATGGTTGTATGTTATGTTTACACGGTGATTGTTGCCTGACACCTTAGCAACGATAGTACTATAGTTTGGACTCAGCACCTGTCATGGACAGGGGTTGTTAAGGGCTTTACTTCACGTGTTACAGTAGTGATATGTGTTGTGCATTCTACAACTCGCAGTCACGTCTGTGCATATTTCATTGTCGATAACCTACTAGCTTCACTTTGCTACATGTTACATGCTGGTTATGCGTAAACGATTCTCGCTATCTATTTTACTATTAAACTTGTATGCTCACCTTTACACTATGTGTATTGACCTGTATTTTAACGTATGTGACAGGTGTTTGAGATGCTAGGATGCCTGCTTTTGTGGAATCAAGTAGGAGAGTTTAGAAACAAACAAACAAACAAACAATCTATGTCATGAGTTGTCGGAACAGTACTTATTTTTCTTTGAGAACTACTTTTCTGTAATAACTGTGTTACTTATTATGTCATGGTATGGGACGTGATGCTTAAATAATTGGTAATCGTAGTTGTTATGGAAAACTCTTGGACAATCTATTTCGCTCAGTGCCTCACCCCGATGTTTCCGCCGTCGGTTGGGGTGTGACACGGAAGCACGATAAATTCGCAAAACTAAATTTATAAGTATAAAATACGCGTATAAAATTCGTATTTGTTGGCGTTGTCAGTATTTTGTTCGGTTTCTGTTCGTTTCCATTTAACTTTTAGTAGATTTTTCCGCAGATCATCATACGCGTACTGTAAAGTCGAATAGGCGTTCGTCGTCATACTAAAAGCCTAATTTAGTTAATTTGAGTCTTAAACCCTATTTATATCGCTTTAAGCATCTGTTAATCGCGAGATTAAAGGCGTAAACTACCGGTTGTCACAATCTCCCCTGTTAATAAAATTCCGGCCTCGTAATTTAGAGTATGTTAACTCTTTAGAGTTATGTTATGCGTAGGTAAATACGAATAATACCAAAGTGAATATCCATGAAATCGAATAAAGACTTATTCGAATTATGTGAATTCAAGGACGTACATGTCACAACCTAACCGATGGCGGAATCATCGGGGCGCGGCACTAGGCGAATCAGATTGCTCAAGAGAATCCATAACAACTATATTGCGACAGTATTTAATGCGTTCATTATCCCATACTAATAAACAATTATAATCACATAAGCTGTCATGAATTTCATGTCCTCTCGAACAATACCAATCCGACAACCTAGATTTTAGGTGAATTTTCTAGACTACCTAGCTTGATTTGATGTAGACTGCGACTAAACCTGCAACATAAGTTAAAACAACGTCAATACAAAAGTATTGGCGAGTATACAAGTTTTGATAGTGTAGCGTAAATAGTTAAAAAGTGCTGCGAATTACCAAATACATAAACGGAATACCTCAACATATATGCATATAAGACAGATACTACCAGCTAAGTCACTCGAGTTGCGATTGTGATTGCTATACATCCTAACAAGACCCCCATCGGGTTCTATAGTACTATACTAGTTTAGGCGGGACCTCGCGAGTATAAGTCCTAACACAGATGTAACTAGCATCACGTGTAAATATGCATAACAGTTATTGGCAATTGTTAAACAGTTTGATTGAATAATTTGTTTTGATACTTTGATTGATAAGAACGTATGTTACACCCAAAATGCGATAAAAAGGGTTCGAGTATACTCACAGTCGGTGTTCAGCAAGTAAACACAACTTGGTTGGATTGAAGGGAGCGCGTCTGAGATCAGCCTGATTACATATTGTAGCGTAAGTGTTAAACAGTGTGTTTAAACAATGAGATGTGACTGAGTGTCGAATGGCAACCTGATCAGATGGCAATCCGATCGGATGGCCAGTCATTCGGGTGGCAATCCGCTCGGATGGTCATCCGATCGGATGGCCATTCGATTGGATTGTCACCTGGTTTGGTATAGACATGTTTGTGTATGATGGTTTGCCTTTTGAAGTTTTCGTTGTAGCATTTGAAAACAGAGAAGTGTCTCTACCCTTCAGGTCGGTCGGTCGAATGGTGGCTCGATCGGGTGATGATCCGATTAGTAGGACACTTAGTGAGAACAAGTTCACAGCAGTTTGTCACTTGATCAGATTGCAATCCTATCGGGGGCAATCCATTTGGAACTAACTATGCATTGATCATGTTGAAAATTATTTACGTGTTTAAAACATCACATGGTCGGATGGTCGTTTGATCGGACGGTAATCCGATCGGACGGCAATTCGTTAGACGTTCCAAAACTTTTGAAGAGTTGAAATATAGTTTAAGTGTGGAACCAAGTGCAAGCCGATTGGACGGTTGTCCGATCGGGTGGCAATCCGATCGGACGGCAATCCATTCCGACGGCCTAAGTCGTCTTGACACTTGTTTGTTTTGAAAGTTTTATGGTTTTCTCGAGACGGTGTGACACGTGCCAAACAACAGAACCTTATCAACACCCAGGTGACCCGATCGGGTAGGAATCACCCTAGTCCGATCAGTCCACTGTCTGAGAAGGTTGCTCATTTTTAACCCGAAATCGGTAGTCTCTTTGATATAACTCAGATCTTTGAACCAACACTTCACTAAGAATGAGTAGAAGATCAGAACAAGCTCTGATTCTATCGGTTTTGAGTGTATTGAGTGTAAAAGAGTTGAAAAAAGGTTAGAAACCATCCATCAATTCTTTTATCCATGAATATGTGTAGATCCATGCGAAAATGTTGTTTATCCTTGTGGAAATTCTTCAGATCTGAGTGGTTCTTGGTGGAATGAGGCCAACACTTGAAGTTCATAAGAACTCCATGATGACATTACCCTAGAACACCTCAAATCCGTTGATTTCACGATGAAAAGTTGAGATTCAAAAGATACAAACCGGTACAAGATTTGAGGTAGAAACTTACAAGAATCACGAGAGATCGAGAGGAAAGAGCCCCAAAGCGTGTTGGTCGAGTGAGAGTTGTCACATCACTGTTCAAGTGATGTGACAAGTTCTATTTATAGGTGAAGTGGAGTGAAGGGGAAGAAGTGTAACGGATCGGGTGGCAATCCGATCGGGTGGCCACTCGATCGATCAGTCACTCGATCGGCGGTCTCCGGCGTGTTATGTTTCGATGTTTTGTTTTGTTCGTTAGGCGTTGCGATAGTTTGGTCATACCTTTCCATACCCACATTCATGTATTTAGTATAATTAGTCACATAGGGTCGTATAAATATCCATATTTCAAAGTTGCGATACAATAACTGGGTTTCGTTTCAAATATGCGTTTCTCTGCGACGCTTCACGGCCATCGAGGAGGGTAGAATAGGTCCTCACTCAATGCATCGTGAGCGTTGGTGTGTGATGCGATGTGTTATAGCGATAAAGTATGCGTAAAATGCGAAAATACTGCGAAATAACGATGTATGCGATATAGCTACATTATGATCCGAATCTCTGGTGCTAGGCGTAACGAGTAGTAACAACGCACGAACGTGCGGGTTGTTACAGTCTCCCCTGCTTTAGGAAATTTCATCCCGAAATTAATCCATAAGAAGGGTCGCGAGGGTTGATGCGAATGAGAGTAGCGATAAAGCGTCAAGAATAAGCGACCGATCGATGGAAGATTGACGAGAGAGAGCGTTGCGAAGGCTGGGTGATTGCGGCGAGTAAGACGATTCGTATACAAAAGATGGCAACATACAAAAAGCGATCCAAAAGTGTTTTGAATTCGCGAGAAGTTGATTAATTTTGAAAAGGTTTGAAGTAATTTGTTTATGAAAAATCTTCCCACAGTGCGGCGTTAAACTGTTTTGATGTTCACACCAGCATTATGAGTGGGGTTTTTATTAGGTTACTAAAAGATTTTAGGGTGCTTAAACTCGTTTTACGAAATTTTCTCGTCACGCGGCAGTAACTTGAGTCGATTGTCACACCATCGTTACAAGAAAATCTCGTTTTGTACAAAGGTTTTGATCAAATTTTAGAAAAAGTTTTATAAGAAAAGGGTCGGTTTAAACTTTGTGTAAACAAAGCTCTTTAATAATACCAAAAATTTAATTTTTAAGGTCGGCCCCGCATGGCACGTTTCCACGAAAGTTCGACAATATGGCTAAAACGCTTATATATAGGAAGTACCAGCGGCGCATCCACCACGTTTTAACCATATGGCTTCCGTCTCGTGAGGCATAGTATGAACAGATTTGTGATGACTCGATCCAAACGCGAAAGGGTTGGATCAAGTCTTGAAAGGCGAACTGAGTGATGAAGTCATTTTCGAACTCAGTTTAGTGACACGAGCGAGTGCGACAAGCGATAAGCGGTACGTGAAAACTCGATAGCACAACATAACATAATAAGCGAAGATAGCGGCGATAAGCGAAAAGCAATAAGCGATAAGCAACGAGCGATAGCGACAACCATCGAGCGATAGGCGACGATCGATGCGTTGCAAGCGATGGGAAGATGCGATTTGATTAGATTAATGACACCACAAATTTTAACTAACGTTAAGCCCCATATGGCCTTTTTCCATGAAAGTCTGCTAATATGGCTAAAACACTTATATATAGGAAGTACCAGCGGCGTATCCACCATGTTTTATCCCTATCAGTTTCGTCTCGTGAAGCGAGGTCATGTGTGCTAATATAACACTGATAACACAGATAACGGTAAGCGATAGCGATAGCGATAAACGTTAAGCGATACACGATGAGCGATAGAGCAATACACAAGCGATAAAGCGATACACAAGCGATAGAGTGATACACAAGTGATATGCGATAGCGCGATGCACATAATAAGCAATTAAGCGAACACACTATGAGTGATCGAGATTGCGAGATAGATTCTAGCGATAATGCGATTGCGAGCGTGTTGACTTACGAAAAGTCTAGCGATTACACGCTTTGAGTTGCGATTGAGATTGTTACGCCTTGCGATGTAGTGTAGTGTGTCGAAAATGGAGTTAATAGTATACTTGGTTTAATAACATTCAACTTATATGGCACTTTCTTCACAAGTCATTGGTTGGCATGGCAAAGCACTTATATATAGGAAGTACCAGCGGCGTATCCACCATGCTTCAACCACACGCCTCTGCCCTGTGAATTGGTGTCGCACTGTGTTGACATGGTCAAGACGCTTATATATAGGAAGTATCAGTGGCGTATCCACCACGCTTAACCATGCTTTTAACGTTATGGCATCATTGAAACTTATTACGATCTCCGTGCACTGATCACAGTAATCTCGTGTGCACCCGTGATTAATTTGATCCTTGCACGTTTATCGTACTTTATCTCAAGAACGCATAGTAGGGTAAAACACATTACAGAGTACATAGTGCTAGTATATAGTCCGTGCGCGAGTGCGAGAGAGTGAAAGATAAATAGCGTCCACATTGCGTCGAGAAATTGAACAAGTTCAACATGCAATAGAAATTAATGGCGAAAATCGTATCATTACACAACTTTGGAAGCATAACTAATGTTGCCATGGAGGACTTCTACGGAGACTGCGATTGTTGCTTTGGAAGCATAACTAATGTTTCCGTGGAGGACTTCTACGGAGACTACGATTATTGCTGGAATTCCTCAAGTCTGCGGCCCCGTGCGACAGTGCTGGGTAAGATGACCATACCAGTTGCAATTTGCACAAAAGCGACAGTTAGCTTCTGGCGGGTGATGATACGTACACATGAGACACAGGGGATGAGTTCCGTTGTAGTCACGCTTCGAGTGAACTGGAACTGCTTGGAGAGGCTCTGGTTGCGACAGTTCAGTTGTTGAAGAGTTTGGGCTCATGGTCTTTCGTTTACGGTTGGACTGAGCTTCCTGTTGTGACAACTGGCACAAACCGGTAATTTCCGTACACATTAATTATTGCTTAATGACTGCAATTATGAGTTTAATTGTCAGCAATGTCTGAACACATGATTAAACAAGTGAATTCATGCACGTTGTATACTACAAAATATTGCTTTATGCATAAACGAGAGCGTTGCGTCAGAATAATAGTAAACTCACCGGTAAGACACACTGTGTCGACTGAACTGCAGAAAGCAGTCAGACATAAGAATTGAGGCCTAGGTGTAGGTCCGACAACAAGAATGCATTAAAACCCAAGAGTACATACAAGGGTTAATATATATGCAATACGAAAGCAAAATTAAGCACTAAAAAGCACCCGAAACGCACTTTAAGTGCAGAATTTATACAAATCAGCAATAATTCAGCATTTGAACATATAAATATTATGCAGAAATGTCATTTTATTATCCGGAATATTTCCCTAAGTGTTGGGAACCGATAGTGTTACAAAAAGACACTTATTAGACACTAAAAGGTGTAATTTAGCACTTTAACGAATCGGTATGTAACCGAACAACCGGACTATACCCGGGATATGAAAATATTATTATTTTCACTATTTATATTTTTCTGAGCCAGTTAGGGTCCCTGATTACCCTAACACCCGTCATAACACGCTACATACTACTAACGAGGTTAAACACTAGACTAACCTTTTTAACGTAACCATTACCTAACTAAGCTAGTTGTAGCCGAACCAAGACCCCCCCCCCCCATTGTACTCGGCCCCAACTAGGGGGAGACAATACCATGTACTTGTTTATTAATTAAATCCCTAATGTTTGATATCTAAACAACACATTACCCATTGGTTAATCACCAAACATTTGCCTATAAGTTAAAGATGGTTACATAACATAATCACTTCAACATAAACCAACTTCCACTCATACTCTCTTGCTCTCCCCTACCTTCGGCCGAACCCCCTCCCTTACACACATCCATTTTCGATTTCCATCTTGCCATTCCAAGGTTATACAAGCTTGAAGGGTCACGTATTAGGAGCTTTGGTGCACTCGGAACTCGAAGGACCACTCCCGTTAGCTTTTATCCACCCACTTTCCGTCAAGAATCTTCCCTAGCCTTGAGCTAGAGGTATAACACTTAAAACTCATATTTAAGCTTATCTAAGGTGGTTAAAAGGAATATTGTCGGTTAAATATCGTTAACTTACATTTTGAAGCTATAAAGTCTAGTAAAAATACTAAAATGGTGGTTAATAACACATGTGTTGTGTAAAAGTTGTAGTATTTGGAATATGAGATTTTTGAGACCCGATCTATGATGTGGTAGCTCGGATCATCGTTTAACCCGGTTTGGTAAGATCATGGATCTTAACATAAAGCTATTCTAGAAGTAACAAGGGTTAAAAGGTGAAACCCTACCACACATAAACCATGAACTTGTGTAAAAGTAATTTAACCTGTACATTGGTGTTTAAAACTAGCGGATCTACGTATCTGCAAGTGGTATTTTTGAAGAACCACACTTTAAAGAAATCACATGTTCTAACCCGGGTCTTACACAAACAAAAGTGGTTTTTTGTGAACAAACAAGTGTATGGATACTTGTGTAACAAGGGTTTTAACAAAGAAATAGTTTTCGTAAAAACCGACTAGAAGTTGTAAAACTTCATATTCTTTAAAAATAAAGTTTATAAGAAGTTAAACTTATTTTTAAAGATAACAAGACTTACTAAATGTGCTAGTAAGTTACTACACATTTTTGTAAATATTCAAGTTCATGAAATTAGTGATTATTGTTGACGGATATTGTTGATAATTGTTGTTGATGATTGATAATGATTTAAAAGAAAATAAACACACGTTTTGAAAACGTGGGAAACCTCCATTTTTAGGGGAAACTCTGTCAAAATTTTTATAAATTTTGACACTTAGAAAAATATAAGTTTTTGAGAAACTTATTCCCTAAAAATGTGTTTAGAAGTATTACTAAGGTTTCCCTAATTTTTGGTGATAAGAAATGAGGATTTCTTCAAGAATAAAATGGATATTAAGTATATATTTTTGAAAGAAAAATATATATTATTTGATCACCAACTTTTGTGCTAAGTGTATATAGTATGTGTTATATGTGCTAGTGTATTAAGACTTAAAATTACACTAATTACTCTTGAGGAGTAGAAATATAAAAATACACATACAACATACAAGATACATAATTCAGGTGCAAAGTGCAAAACACAAAAGACTTATATTTATTTTTGGAGAAAATAAAATAAGTAAGATACGTAGTTAAAAATATAAGAATATTTTTAACACAAGAAAATATACAAGAGAGTGACTGAACTTGTGCGACGCAAGTCTAGTGACTAACGTTAAGAAAACGCGTATAGGTTACGACGTTAATTAAGCAAATCCGGTGGAGTTTACGACGCTAGGAACGCAAAGTTGTGAGTTCATGCTCCCCCTTTTCTCTTTAACTGTTTTCAGTTTTTATAACTTCGGGGGTGAAATACATGTACAAATGTGCAAAAATTTATAATTGGTATGATATAAATACAAGAAGTACACTTGGTGAGAACGAGAACCAAGTGTGGCGAAATATGAGAATATGAGAAGCGCACTTGGTGAGAACGAGAACCAAGTAAGAGGCGCCATGAGAAATGATAACAAGAAACGCGCTTGGTGAGAACGAGAACCAAGTAGGAGGCGTTATGAGAAATAGTGTCACGAATAGGGTACAGAAGCACCATTAATCAACAATATACCTAGACCGCAGAACAAAAGGTTAGATCTAACGGGTGCCTGGCAGCCACACTCCCGGTCGGGGCGAGAACCGAGGAAGTGCTTTTGTGTCTCAGAATATACCAATTAAATGCCTTAGGTTTGGTGACTTCCTATGACGTGCCACAGGTTAATGGCTTTGCAACCCATTAACAATCTGATAATTACAGAAATACTGTATTTACATAAAATTCATACCATACAAACTGATATATAACTTGAAGTACGTGGGGTACTCAAGAAGATTGATATATAACTTGAAGTACGTGGGGTACTCAAGAAGATTGATATATAACTTGAAGTACGTGGGGTACTCAAGAGGATTGATATATAACTTGAAGTACGTGGGGTACTCAAGAAAAGATTGAATTATAAATGGGTACGTGGTGTACACATGAAACTGGATTTATATATGAAAACTTGATTTACTCACAAACAATGTTTTCATACAAAGTATACAAACATGAAATACAAAACCGCATGAATTCACACCAACTTTATGTTGACGTTTTTCCAAAAACTCACATGTATTTCAGGTAACTAGGATGGATGTGCGCGTGGTCTTGCTTATGCTCGTGGATGTCGCTTGTGTTTAACTTTAAATAAAGTTGTAAACTTTTAAGACAATGTTTTATGCGACTTAGCGATGTAAACGCTAACGTATGTTTTCAAATTATGGTATTTGAATGTTATTTTACGAGCATGTAGCATGTTTACTCTTCGTATGCAATGAGAACCTTTCATGATCACACCTCGTGCTTCCGCCGTAGAAAGGGGTGTGACACCTGTAGGGATGTGTTATCATCGAAGGATTCGTCTGAGGGCTTACTTGAAGAATCGTCGGTGGAATCGTTAGAAGAATCGTTAGAAGAGTCGATGACGATTGCTTGATGAGCTTGTTTGACAGGATTCTTGGAGAAAAATCCGTCCAAGACTCGTTTGTCGTTGATTTCTGCGGCCAAGCGGTAGGTTTCTTCGATGGTAGCAGGTCTTGCAGCTTCGACAAATTCGCCCACACATTCAGGTAAGCCGCAAATGTACTTCGTGGTGGCTTTTTCTGAGGTGTTGACTTGACTTGGGTAGATTATGCTAAGTTGTTTAAACCTTGCGGTTTAGCCAGTATTGTCACCTTCGACTTGCTTGATTTCCCAAAATTCGTTTTCTAGTTTCTGGACTTCATGGGGGGCAGTACTCTTTCTTCATGAGCTCTTTCAGCTTATCCCAAGAGAGAGCGTAAGCTGCGGCGATCCCACGTTTGTTGCCTTCGGCTGTCCACCAGTCGAGTGCGTGTGATTGAAATACCCCAGTAGCGCAAGTAGTACGAAAACCATTGGGACACCCACTCTGACGAAGGGTGACTTCGATAGAATCGAACCACTGGAGCAGCTGGGACACACCTCCTTCACCTGTGAACTCCATCAGGCCACAGGCTTTAAAGTGTTTGTAGAGGAAAGCAGATTGTGGCGCTTCCGTCTTAGAGTCTTCCGGGGTTCGAGAGTTGCTGAGAGAGTGCACCTGAGCGACAATTTGAGGAATGGCCTTGGCCACAAGCGAGGCAATCCTCTTTTCGGCACTTTGTTTGGCTCTTCTCCTAGCTGTTTGTCTCGAGGTAAAGTCATTGGAAGACATCTAGACAGAGAGAGATTTGGAGTGAGATTCAATCATAATGATTTTTGAGTTTAGCGATGCGATTGAGCGCGATCAAAACTTGTTGCAAGTAACATAATAGACTTCACATAGGAGCCACATAGGAGACACGAAATTCCTAAGTTCCCACACAATTGATTTGCTTGTATATGTATAATTAGTTGTAGTTTATGCTTACCCACATCCATGTCGGGATAGAATGCGCGAGGACGCATTGAAGGTGGGGAAAGCGAAAGCGAGAATTTAGACATTAATTTTGTTGCGAGCATTCGGTTTTCGTTTTAGATTGCGATGGTTGTGCGACTTGTGTGTTTACAAAAGCAGGGAACAAAAATCGATAAATCGAGAAATCAATAAAGCGTAAAGTTTTAAATCATAAACACATAAGCGTAAATAGGTTCCATAAAGCGTAAGATCGGCGAGTCGTATGCTAGATAAATAAATAGAGTGCCTCGGGTGTTTAGGCGTCGACTGCCCAAGGTAACCCAACTATACCCAACAAGTTCGTGCACGCACGTTGCCCTAGAAGGCTTATGCTTCCACTGGGATGCAGCTCATGGCATTCATCTTCCTGGTCATCGCGTGGCTCGAGTTATCGTTATAGCCGAGTCCTTGGTGAGAGCTTTTGAAAACCCTTTTATAGGGAGTGGAACGGTTTATTAAGATACGGGTTTCACCCCTGACTTAATAACTTCGCTCCTAACTGTGGGGGTGCTCTTCGAATAAATTCGGGAGTCCCACTGGATTTTGAAATGGAGACTTTCGTTGAGTTATGGATGTCACACCTGGCTCGACGAAAAGTTCTCGTGCTAGAAAATGCGCTGAGTGAGCGATCTTATCGAGAGTTCTCGGTTTTCACACCTGATCTCGACTGGACCACTCGATTGTGTTATGCGAATATTTTTGAAAACGTGTGTATTGTGTTGGCCTTAGGAAAGGCTAAGTAATATTCCAGCCTTAGGAAAGGCTCTTCGCGTGAAGTTGTAGTATGCGGTGTTCACGCGAAGTTGTGTTTTTAGCGGGTTCGAATGAGAGTATCAAGTAGGCCCGTGCAAATCCTACTGGGTTCGCACGAGTCGGCCCGTTGGTACCTAGACTATAGACTAGGTCGTTTCCAGGACATTGACCCGGACTAGGTCAAGTCTTGCCTAATTCCCTATAGTTATGGCTCTGATACTAATCTGTCACACCCCAACCGATGGCGGAATCATCGGGGCGCGGCACTAGGCGATTCAGATTGCTCAAGAGAATCCATAACAACTATATTGCGACAGTATTTAATGTGTTCATTATCCCATACTAATAAACAATTATAATCACATAAGCTGTCACGAATTTCATGTCCTCTCGAACAATACAAATCCGACAACCTAGATTTTAGGTGAGTTCTCTAGACTTCCTAGCTTGATTTGATGTAGACTGCGACTAAACCTGCAACATACGTTAAAACAACGTCAATACAAAAGTATTGGCGAGTATACAAGTTTTGATAGTGTAGCGTAAATAGTTAAAAAGTGCTGCGAATTACCAAATGCATAAACAGAATGCCTCAACATATATGCATATAAGACAGATACTACTAGCTAAGTCACTCGAGCTGCGATTGCGATTGCTATACATCCTAACTAGACCCCGTCGGGTTCTATAATACTATACTAGTTAAGGCGGGACCTCGCGAGTATAAGTCCTAACACATATGTAACTAGCATCACGTGTAAATATGCATAACAGTTATTCACAATTGTTAAACAGTTTGATTGAATAATTCGTTTTGATACTTTGATTGATAAGAACATTTGTTACACCCAAAATGCGATAAAAAGGGTTCGATTATACTCACAGTCGGTGTTTAGCAAGTAAACACAACTTGGTTGGATTGAAGGGAGCGCGTCTGAGATCAGCCTGATTACAGATTGTAGCGTAAGCGTTGAACAGTGCGTTTAAACAATGAGATGCGACTGAGTGTCGAATGCTAACCTGATCGGATGGCAATACGATCGGATGGCCAGTCGTTCGGGTGGCAATCCGCTCGGATGGTCATCCGATCGGATGGCCATTCGATTGGATTGTCACCTCGTTTGGTATGGACGTGTTTATGTATGATGGTTTGCCTTTTGAAGTTTTCGTTGTAGCATTTGAAAACAAAGAAGTGTCTCTACCCTTCAGGTCGGTCGATCGAACGACGGCTCGATTGGGTGACGATCCGATTAGTAGGACACTTAGTGAGAACAAGTTCACAACAGTTTGTCACTCGATCAGATTGCAATCCGATTGGGTGGCAATCCATTTGGAACTAACTATGCATTGATCATGTTGAAAATTGTTTAAGTGTTTAAAACATCATATGGTCGGATGGCCGTTCGATCAGACGGCAATCCGATCGGACGACAATCCGTTCGACGTTCCAAAACTTTTGAAGAGTTGAAATATAGTTTAAGTGTGGAACCAAGTCCAAGCCGATCGGACGGCTTTCTGATCGGGTGGCAATGCGATCGGGTGGCAATCCGATTGGACGGCAATCCGTTCTGGCGGCCTAAGTCGTCTTGACACTTGTTTGTTTTGAAAGTTTTGTGGTTTTCTCGAGACGGTGTGACACGTGCCAAACAACAGAACCTTATCAACACCCAGGTAACCCGATCGGGTAGCAATCACCCTAGTCCGATCAGTCCACTATCTGAGACGGTTGCTCCTGTTTAACCCGAAATCGATAGTCTCTTTGATAGAACTCAGATATTTGAACCAACACTTCACTAAGAATGAGTAGAAGATCAGAACAAGCTCCGATTCTATCGGTTTTGAATGTATTGAGTGTAAAAGAGTTGAAAGAAGGTTAGAAACCATCCTTCAATTCTTTTATCCATGAATATGTGTAGATCCATGCGAAAATGTTGTTTATCCTTGTGGAAATTCTTCCTAAGAACTCCATGATGACATCACCCTAGAACACCTCAAATCCATTGATTTCACGATGAAAAGTTGAGATTCAAAACATAGAAAGGTGAAGGAGTACGTGTAGATCATGAAAGTACAAGATTTGAGGTAGAAACTTACAAGAATCACGAGAGATCGAGAGGAAAGAGCCCCAAAGCATGCTGGTCGAGTGAGAGCAGTCACATCACTGTTCAAGTGATGTGACAAGTGCTATTTATAGGTGAAGTGGAGTGAAGAGGAAGAAGTGCAATGGATCGGATGGCAATCCGATCGGGTGGCTGTCCGATCGGGTGGCAATCGATCGGGTGGCAATCCGATCGGGTGGCTACTCGATCGATCAGTCACTCGATCGGCGGTCTCTGGCGTGTTGCGTTTCGATGTTTCGTTTTGTCCGTTAGGCGTTGCGATAGTTTGGTCACACCTTTCCATACCCACATTCATGTATTTAGTATAATTAGTCACCTAGGGTCATATAAATATCCATATTTCAAAGTTGCGATACAATAACTGGGTTTCGTTTCGAATATGCGTTTCTCTGCGACGCTTCACGGCCATCGAGGATGGTAGAATAGGTCCTCACTCAATGTCATCATGAGCGTTGGTGTGTGATGCGATGTGTTATAGCGATAAAGTATGCGTAATATGCGAATATACTGCGAAATAGTGATGTATATAATATAGCTACATTATGATCTGAATCTCTGGTGCTAGGCGTAACGAGTATAACGAGTAGTAACAACGCACGAACGTGTGGGTTGTTACAGTACTACAACGATAAGAACCCAACGGTTAAAAGGAATGTGTCTCAGAATTTGATGTGAAGGGAAAATGAGACGTAATGATACAGTCACCAGCTTGACTAAGTTAACAGGGGTCCAACAAAGAAAGGGACTTCGACCAACAGAATTCTAAATGGACATTCACAATATGCAAATGTATTCTAGAAACAATAACATTTGCTAGCTGAAACTTAGAATCAACGAGCTCAAATGAAGTAGTTTTGCGTGAAACGCTCAATCATGACTAGCCCAAGCTGCAAGTTTTACTAACGCCACAAGGTGTCGTAGTGATCGTAATAATTCAATAATAGTGGTGACCGAACAAGTTCACCGTGTTTGAAATCAAATGAAAGCGCAATGAAGTTAATCTGAACGCTTGTTCCAAACCAACATCATAGGATTTTCAATTGAAAATAGAACATCAAAGAAATACTGTTTTCGATCGAAGACGAAGAAGCAATGAATATCGCGAAACATTCGATCGATAATGAAAGAACCGTTAGTAGGTACACCGAAATATAAAATGAATTTGTGTACCATTGTCTTAACACAGGATTGCGTTAAGACTGCTTTGATATGATAAATCAAAGTACATTTAAAATAAATCAATATATAAATATTTAAATCCGTGCATGAGAAGTGTAAACGAGATTAGCGCGAGCTTTAAATTAATGAAAAACACCACCACAAGGTGTCAAAATCAGCAAGTGATTTAATAGAGTTGAAGACCAAACAAGTCTACTATGTCTCGGAACAAGTGAAATGCTAGTTAGAACTAATTTGAATATGATGTTTTCAATACATCATATGGTGCCTTGAATTGAATGTGTATAGTGAACAAGTTCAACAATTGAACTTGGTTTAGGTGCAATCCGATACTGAATAAATGTATCGACAAGGAAGTTTTTACAAAGAAAAACCAAGTATGTAACTTGAAAGGAAAAGAAGTTCCAAGAAATTCGTTGACTCGGTAGCAAGGAGTCAACCTTTACAATAATGCAGGTCATTCAAATCGCAAAGCAATAATTAGATATAGCGAAATAATATTTGAAATTTTGATGAAAACGATCATTCGAAGTGAAACCACATGCGTAACAAACGAAGCATGTGTAGCATATGAATTTTTCAAGAAATGAAGCAAATGAGTGTTCGCTATGAAAGAAATTATCGTGATGCAATGACCATTAAACGGAGTAGAGGTGTGAAAATCTACTCGCTAAATGTAAAAGTCGAAATTTCAATAAAAGTAATTTAAGGACTTTACCTGGGGTTTCGTGTGATGACCGGTTGTTAGGTGACATTACCATGGAATGTCGAACATAGAGTATTCGTCGTTAATGAGATAGGGGGAATGCGGAGACATGCATCTTCTCCTTGGCGTGATTCGCGTTGTTGCAGGACCAAGTGGCAAATCGTCGTATCCAGATCGGTAGTTCTCCTGCTGATGGAATCTAGCATCGTTGTTGAATTGTGCAACTGTGTCCTGTCACACCCCGACCACGTAGAACATACAAAACGTGGCGGAAAACATCGGGGAGTGTTGTAACAGAATTAATTGTTTCATAACCATGGCATTCAAAGTTGTATTTTATTTATCAACATAAGAGTTACATTGTCTTAAACAGGAAATAAAGAGTTTAGAACATAATTAAACTAAGTCTATCTTCATTTTATGTCTCTAAGGCACAGGTCCGCCCTAGTGTCACGATCATCATCCTATGCAAAAGCTCCTGAAAACACATGTGAAAATAGGTACGTCAGCAAAAAATGCCTGTGAGATACATAGGTTTTGTGAAAATAGGATTCATGACTTATGTTTAAGAAAAAGTTGTTTAGTAAAAGTCAGTCATGAACCTTGTAAATTGTTTTGTTTTGTAAGTCATTTAAAAAGCGATAAGATCAAACGATATGTATAAATAAAAGTATAATGTATGGTTAAATGTATAACCAAGTAAAATGAGTTGTATAAAGTAAATTATTTGTAAACCAAAGTCTTGTGAAAATCATGTTACTTGTGTAAAATGTATAAGTCCAAATTGAATGATTTAAATAACGCTATGATATGTAATATAATACAAACACTTATATATAGGAAGTACTGACGGCGTATCCACCATGCTTGTATCATATTACTCACATCTCGTTACTTAAGTCACTTAAGCAAACCACCAATGTATAAAGTTTATGTTTAAACCAATTGTCAAAAGTCCTTGTATAAATCGTATCAAATGTTAATAGTCCAAGTGTAGTCAAGTAATGTGTAGCAAATGTTATGTCTGGTAAGTAGTGTGTTGTTACATAAACCAAATGTAAGAATGTACAAAACGAAGTATTTTGAATATATCAAAAGTTATGTTTTGCAAAGTAATGCATGTTACATTGATACAAACATTTATGTGGTAAGTTAACGCATACATTCAAGCCTTGAGATAGTCGGATAACCCTTTCAGTCAAGGTTATCAAAATAAATGTTTTCGGATTCAGTCATTCCTTACATCCAAACAAACCCGAGATGTCAGGAATGGGATTTGTCAAGTCCTATGGTACCACTACTTACTACCGAGCGGCGTAGCTAATGTTAATGAACGTATATAAGTCTCGTTTGTGCAAACCAAATGTTATAGCAATTGTATACATGTCATATGAAAACAATGTACTAAGTATGCTAAGTTAACATACAAAGCAGAAAAGTCATGTAAATCAATGTGCTAGCATGCTATCAGTCAACATACATAGCAGAAATGTAAAGTAAAACAATGTACTAAGTAAGCACACAATGGACATACATAGCATGAAATGTAATGAAATCATGTACTATAATGTACTAATGAACATAACAAGCATATGATATGAAAGCATGAAAGGCACGAAAGTAACAAGTAGGCACATGTGTTTCACCCCAAAACAGTTTGGAAAACAGTAAAAGAGGGGTCTATGTACTCACTTGAGATTGCTTAGTAGTTCTTGAGTATCAACCAAACAATGCTAGAGATCACGGATATCAAACGGCACCTAATATAGGTAACTACATTAATAAACCGGACCTAAATCAGAAGATCAGATAGAATGAGGGCTTGTAAACCTAACCTAAGTGCTTACGACCCATTACGACCCGTTTAGGTAGCTTATGCTACTTTAACGCGTCGTTCGCGTGAAACGCGTTCGGAACGCCTAACTAGTCCTATGATAAGTAAAATATGCCTTAACATGTCTAATATTGTTACCAAATCAGTTTAGATACCAAAAGTTATGTTACATATGCTTAAAATGAATTTTGGCGTAAAAAGGGCATTTTGGTAATTTACCTAAGGCATATAAACTACCTATCATACAACTACTTAAACGAAGCGACCATAAGATATAACCTCGGAAGGTTATTCCCTATATACTATGGTCACCTAATGTGTTTGGTCGGAACCTAATGATCGACCAAATGGGTCGGGTTCGAAGGTATAAGCGATTTATTAGATCGCTTACCCTTACGACCCTAGACAATGTGGTAATCAGTAGGCATAGTCACAAGGGACTATAACCATCGTGATTACAATCACGTTGCGAAGTTCAAATGAACTTCGCATTGACCATAAACTGGTCAATGCAGAAAGTCAAACAAAGTTTGACTTTCGGACTCGAAAAGCAATAAAAGAACGAAGGAACACTTACAAAGGGTCCCCGAATGCTAATCTTGATCCAAGTAGCTCAGGTATGAAACAACGGTTTCAACTTAGAGCTTCTAAGATCAGATTCTTGTGAGGAATGAGTGAAGTTGAGGTGGGTATTTATAGTAAATGGACCACCGTTAGGATCGTTTCTTGGATAACGTGCCTTGATCTCACCCGTACACTTGTCGGAATGTTGTGGTAGCTCATTTTGCCCCCACCACAAGAGTTTGACACATGGCATTGGCCTTTGGGGGTTTGAAAGGCTGTTAACAGGCTGTTAATACATTGAATCTGGTCTAGGAGCCTGACGCGGGCCGCGTAAGGTATCACCTTGGGTTTATGCGGGCCGCCTGGCCTGTCTGATCAGCAAACAACTTTCAGAAATGACAGTTTTGGTCCCTGTTGTGTTTTAAGGCCATTTCCGACACGTTTAAGGCCCGTTAAGCCAATGTTAAGGCCCTAAAATGATTCCTAAACATTGTGGACATGAAACATGCTAAAAAATATGCCGGATGTTGGTTCGTTTGGTCGTACGATCGCGATGTTCGCTTAATTACGACGGAATGCATATAAGCGCGAAAAACGATCCAAATGACGCGACGAATGGATTTTCCTTATGCCAAACACTAAAATAAAATATTTTAGTGCTTACATAAATTTTTGGATGTCCGGAGGTATTCAGAACGTAAGTTATGCGCGAAAATGCAAACTTGTGCACTTTTTGACGCTTTTAGTCCCTGAATGACCCAAAAGTTTATTTTAGCACACCGAACCCCTCAAAGCCTATTTCTAAGCTATATAAATGATATTTAAGGTGTGTTTAACTTATGGTCATGTTCCGGACTGTTAGTTACAGTTCAAATTGGCATACTTTCACAGTTTGTCAAGTTTAGTCCTTGTAAGCGAATTAACTTGTTTTTGCCATACCAAAGCCTTCAAAACTTATTTCTAAGTTATGTAAAGGTTATTTAAGGTATGTTAAGTATATGTTGATGTTCCGGAGTATTTTTCGCATTAAACTGATTACGTTTACGCACCAGTTTGCGTATAACTCTCCAGAAAGCGATATAGAGTTTGAAATTGAATAAAAGTCAAAACATGAAAAATGTAAAACACAACCAAACAAACATTGGGATCAAATAACATTGTTTTATTTATAAATGAATTGTTTACAATGATTTCAGACACAGATGTTACATTTCCTCTCAAGACCTTGCCTCGAAAGTCATATGTGACGTACTTCAACCTCCGTTGATGTATAGCTTGAGTTTTGTGAAATTTTGCACGCCCGTACTTTGTTTTGCATAGGTTGCTTTCTCGGTTAAAAGCAATAGCATAGACGACATAATAATGGCGTTCGCCCAAGTTAATAGACGTGGTTCCTACGTGATGACCTTTAATGAACTTCGACATAAGTTTCCGAAGGTCCTAAATTCATGTTTCCTAAACTCTCAAAGTTTTGTTTTCTGTGTGCAACTGTTTTGTGTACCGTATATAAAACACAACATTAGCGAATGTTTTAAAACAAAATCTTGACTTTTTGTTTTTGGCAATGGTTGGATACTATATTCGAGTCATAGGCGTTCTGTATGTATTAAAAGTCTTAATGACCTAAGTCCCCAGAGAAAGGTGAGGTTAGAGCCTAGGTATCTCTACAGAAAACCTTATTCGGTGTAACCTATAGTTCTGATACCAATCTGTCACACCCTGAAATATCAGAGCTGGCGTGACTGGACTGGTATCTTCATTGCACAGCGGAAGCAAATAAGCTAAGACTTCTAGAAAACGAACGCCCACTAAGTACTCGAATCTCCAATGGTTCTCATATTCCAACTGTGCCATAATTTGAGAAAGTAATATGAGAAAGAAACATGTGAAAAAATCAACATAACGTTGAGCGAGTTCATAGTTTGTTTGTAAAAGATTTGAAATATATCTTTTTGAATAACCGGTTTTTAAAATATTGTTGAGAAAACGAATTAAAAATAATTTTCTTTGGCATGTTATATGAAAACTTTGTATTCGTGAAACTTCATAAGTGTAAAGCGTTATGTTTGTAAAACTATCTATTCGTAGAGTTTTGTGTCTGTAACACTTGTGTGGCTGTCAATGTCTGCGCATGACAATGACAAACATGCCTGCATGAGTCTGTATGTTGGACTCATCAGTCCTTAAGATGAAGGCCTTAGGTGCATGCAAGATTTTGGGTTGTTGTATGTGGGACACATAGTCTCCGTTGTTTCGTGTACAGGACCAACCAGTCCTCTTGTTTGTATGTGGGACCCCCAGTCCCTTATGTAACTAGGACTAACCCAGTCACTAGTGTCTGTAGCTCATGCATGTTTTGTATTGTTCATGTTCTTGTAAAAACGGTAAGTTTTGTATAAGCTTTTCGTAAACCATTTGAGTTCAATGAAAATCACAAATCATTTGTGTTAGTTAAAACGTGTTGTAACATGGTTTAGAAATATATAGTTGTTGTTCATTAAAAAACCTCGTATGTTCTTACAAAACGTGCTTGTCTAAAAATATGCAATCTTTGTTCATCGAAAACTTTGTATGTTTCTGCAAAACGTGCATGTCTTTCCACCCCGAAAACGTTTATAAAAATGTAAAACCGTAAAAAGGTGGGGTTATGAACTCACCTGGATTTCCATGTGCAAAGCTAGCTACATACGACTCCGTGATGTCGTTTCCAAGACATGACTTGCTAGCATGCATTCTACAATATTCCTAACACGGAATATCTTATAAGTTTCTAAATAAACGCGGTAACCAAACAACGTATCACCGAGCTCTACCGAATCGTTAACCGAACGATTCGACGGTAAGTTGTTAACTTAATGAAAACGATTAAGTTATACTTGTTAGTTCGATTATTGTCGGTAATAATTTAATAAGTCTTGGAAAGACTTAGTTCTCGAGAGATTTAGTATATATAAATATTTATATAAAATATATAAATATATTGATAAGATCGCTTTGTCATCCCGAGGAGTTGTATGTGTATGTAGGAATATTCGTATGAAAATAATATATAGCAAACTCGTATTATATATTGTGTCTTGTATATATTTGTCAAAATATAAGTATAGGCCGTTTCGGCGTTTGAAATAAATATAAAAAGTTATATTTATTTTATAGAAGTATCATCGAGTTGTTGGATGTTTGAAATAAATAGATAAATTATATCTATTTTTATAAAAGAATTCGTGATGTATGATATTTGAAATAAATATATAAACTATGTTTATTTTATAAAACAATTTCGTGTTGGTTGGTATTTGAAATAAATATATAACTATATTTATTTTTTTAAAACGAAATCGTGTTGTTTGATATTTGAAATAAATATAAAAACTATATTTATTTTATAAAAGAATCGTCGTGTTGTTTGATATTCGAAATAAATATATGAACTATATTTATTTTTATAAAAGAAATCCAAGTTATTTGATGTGTGAAATAAATATATAATCTATATTATTTTTATAAAAGAATTGTCGAAATTTTGAAGTTTAGAATAAATATAATAACTATATTTATTGTCGTAAATAATATCCGAATCGTCGTTTTCGTATGTTGTAAAGTGTTATCGAAAATATTATACACTTTTATTTAATTCTATAAAATTCGTTTGTAGTCGATTGGTTACGTTTTTATATTAAAACGTGTTTCGTTTTACGGATTTTCTCGAAAAACGGGCAGAGTTTCCTCTGTTTTTGGACGGCCCCGACAACACAAGTTTTCGTTATAATTTTCAAAATACAATAATCAATCACCGTATATCAATTTCCAATAATGTATAAAATTTCGTTAAATATATCGAAACGCAAACTATAAATCAATTCGAATCGAGCTCGTTTGTCACGTAAGATTGAAACTATAAAAATAACATAATTAATCTCTCCGTCGCTCGTTTCTAATCCGTTTTTTGATTCGGTTTCGACTACGGTTATTAAAATTTAATTACGGAGCTAAATATCACGTAAGATTTAACTTTTGAAGGTAACACGCGTCTCCGTTGCTTCCGTTTCGTTGCCGGTGCGTTCTTGCAGTCACGTTTTTCGTTCACGTTTGCGCTTTGTGACATACGGAAGCACGATAAATTCACAAAACTAAATTTATTAGTATAAAATACGCGTATAAAATTCGTATTTGTCGGCGTTGTCAGTATTTTGTTCGATTTCCGTTCGTTACCGTTCAACTTTTAGTAGATTTTTCCGCAGATCATCATACGCATACTGTAAAGTCGAATAGGCGTTCCTAGGCATACTAAAGGCCTAATTTAGTTAATTTGAGTCTTAAACCCTATTTATTATCGTTTTAAACATCTGTTAATCGCGATATTAAAGGCGTAAACTACCGGTTGTCACACCCGGGAGAATTATGGGTTGAATTTAAGAACCTCATCCTTATGTGCATAATGTTTAAATAAAACATACATTGCGGACAATTTATCCCAAGTGTGGGGATGAGGGAGTTGAGAAAATCTAAAAAAATAACAAATTTGAAAATTTTGCAAAAATGCTCTCGAGCAAGTTCAAATGTGCTTGAAAACCAAATTTTTCAATGTTAATCATTAACGGTTTACCTACTGGAGCAGGTTATTGGTCCTTAGTCATGGTTAAAACTCTTTAAGTTTCAGGATAAAGGTATTGTCAGTAAGTGTTTTCAAAGAAAAATGGATAGAATTGCCTAACTAGGGGTAGCAAGCTAGATAGCAGACATGTTTTCACATCGGCAGCCCGTATCATTTCGTTTGGAGAGATTTTGAGCCCTTAAATTTCTTGACACTGTTTATGTTGCTTTGGCAACTTGATTATTCATTTGTTTGAGAGTATATTGCTTTGTTTTAGAACTTGATTGATTTGATACATGTTGAGATTATGAACTGAAGAATTGCACATAGATGATAAAGGCGACTTTAGGATCCCCTTTTTGATTGTTTACCTGTTACCCGACTATACCCTTAGTAGCCCATGTTGAGCCATTTTAACCATTCGTTTGTGAAACCGATTCAACCATTTTATGTCTTTAACTGTTTTACATATTCGTTGGCATAATCCATTAGTTGAGTGTTCCTATAAAAAAATGAAAAAGAAAAAAAATTGATGGGTCGAATGACCAAAATAAGAGGTTGAGGAAAAAAAAGTGTAGGATATGGGTGAAAATTACCCAAGTTTTAAAGTTAGTGGAGAATAAGGATTTTCCTAATGGTTTGAAAGTTATTTTTGTTTAGCCACTTATATAGCCAAAAATTTCTACCTTTAGCCTAAGCCCAAAACCCGTAAGACCTTTTGATGTGTGCAATGTTTATGTGAATGATGGAAGTGTGATTGTCTTTCAACCCTATGACAAGAAAGCTTTATAGTTTGGTTTTGAGTGTATTATTTGCTACTGAATCTGTAACTAGTCTGCTTCCAAACCGAGAGGAGTGAAACATTGTGAGGGGTGTGAGAACATGTGTAAACTTGAAGCTTAGTTAAATCTGGTTAGGTATATTCTTTGATTTTAAAGGCAACATCAATTTTACTTGCTGAGATTATAAACCTATTGAATGTGTCAGTCTTGTGAGTTTGGGTATGACTTTGGACCATGGCTAAGATTTGGTAAGGAAATTGTGAAATGTATTGTTAATGATGGTTGGATGGTTACAAGAGACCTTTGCTTGGGTGTAACAATCCTCAATAAACCGACACCCTCATTATTTTTCCGACACCCTAGTATATTTTAAAATATCCCAAAATGTCCCAAAATATACCCCATACGCGAATACGGGCCTCAAATATATTAAATAGTATTAAAAATAAATTAAAAATCTGAAATATAAGTTGAGGCGGGCCGCGTAGACCCACCCCAACACTCACGCGGGTGGTATGAAGGTTAGAACCTAATTTCGCTGATTTCTTTAAGTTAAGGCGGGCCGCGTGAACCCCACCTCAATCTTATGCGGGCCGCGTGAGATCAGAATTGTGGCGCAGCCCTGGGCCGCCACGTAGCCCAACACCCGGCAGACCTACACATCGACTCAGCCCAGCTACATGTTTGACCAGGGTTGACGCGGGCCGCGTAACCCTTGTCTTTGTTTTACGCGGGCCGCGTGAGGACCAGACTCAGCAACTATAAATAAGGGCCATCGGATTTCATTTCGAATTCGCTCACAACGATTTCTTTTCTCTAAATTCTGAATAGAAGGCATAATACTCGGGTATTATACCCCCTAATTAGTGAAGTTCTGCTCCGTTGTAAGTATTATAACCCCTGGATACGTATTAGATACACTGCCCGATTGATTTAGGGTTCCGTAATGACTGTCGTGGTTCTGCCCGACGTAGTCATTGGAATGCCGTCTCGGGGAGGGTATTGCTAATGTTAAAATGGTTTATTAATACTAACGCGTGTACATTTGTGTAAATTTTAGATTATCACTCGGAAACCCTTACGGAAAACCTAAGACAGCAATGTGAGTTGATCCACTTTTTGTAAACCTTTTGTTAATTGTTTTACAAAACCTTAAATACTTTTCCATGCAAATAGCAGTTATTGAGTATTTGTAAGAATACAATTATGATGAGTATGTTGGGGTTTTGTATACAAAATTTGTTACCACCTGATAAAGGAGTAACATGTCCACAAGTCGGGTTCGACAGTACCTTAGATGTTAAATGTTAAATGTTATGTTTTGTAAACAAATATAATTGCGGGATCGCCCTCAATACTGTACACTGGGACTTTTTATTTAAACTTGATTAAACTGGGATTCACTCACCAGTATTTTCCACTGACAAATGTTTTTAAAACGCGTTTCAGGTAGCAAACTGTGAAAGCCAAATAGAAGCCAGCTGGACAGCACTGAAGGCTTGAAAAAGTGGCAATAAAGTTACCTAAAAATAAAATAGATGTTTTTATTAAATAAATAGAATTTATTCCTATGAAAAAGCATGTACTATGAACTTGGGTTTATCCCATTTGTTTAATGTTATGAAAATGTGGTATTTTACTCTGATAAACATTTCCTAACTACGGTCCTGATGAAAAATTTTGCTGCCAAATTAGACAACACACGATACCACTGAAACTGGCTCGCGGCCGCCCGTTCCCCGGGAACCAGGGATCAGGGGTTGCAACAGGAGGTGGTATCAGAGCTAAGCCACTGATTCAGCCACAGAGGTGTTCTGTTGACATCAAAATATAAAGTGTTAGGAAATAAATTACGGGAATACGTGCATAACTGTATTTTAATTGTTACGTGTTATTTGACTATCTGTTAGTTTCCAGTATGAGCGACCAAGGACCATCTGACGCGTACCGTCAATTGTCTGGTTCGCCTAGAAGCTAAGGCACATCCACTTCTCAGCCTGCCCACTCAGGGTACTCCGCTGATACGGAAGAAGGAATCTTTGTGTTTAAGGCTCAGTCAGAGGAGCCATTTCCTCAGAAAAAGAGGGGATGGTTCAGTCGAGGGGCACACGAGCGTAGAAAACGTATGAAAAAGTTATAGGAACAGAGGGTACTAGTAGCAGCCAAGAGAGAGACAGATGCCTATGCCCAGGATATGATAAATATGGGTATAGCCAACATCCACATACTAGCAACCACTGCAGCTGACCCAAATCTGGAACAAATAATAGCACCCCAACCACAGCCACCAATTCCAGACCAACCCATGGAGATAGAAAACCCTGAAAACCAAGTGGAGATGCATGATTTCAATCCGGAAGAAATCATTAGGGTACCAGCACCAAACCCCCTAGACCCAAATTACGACCCCTGGTGGGACGACAATAGGGACTTTGTGCAACGTTACCCGATACATGAAGACACACCCATGCAAAACATATGAGCCTACCCAGGTATGGACCCTTTAGATCCCTATTACCATGACGAATACATTAGGGAGATCTTAGAAGATCCTTACCGATTTCAGGCACTTTCATCTCCATATCAGGAACCCGCACCCCAGATTCCGAACCCAGTCCTAGAACCTGCACCCCCAATGAGTGCAGAAAACGTACAAGAACTTAGGACTTTTGGAGAGGAAATTTTAGAAAGCAGTGAGAGAATGTGACAGGTGGGCGAGCGACTCGTATGGAAATACGATGAGCGCAATATGGATTTTTGGATGAATCCATATCCGTAGATGTGATGAAGGAGATGGTACTAGTAATAATAATAAAATAATAAAAATAAAATATGTATGTACGGATGCCTATTACTATTAGTGTAATTCTATTTCAGTTGGTATTGTAATTTTTATTTCAGTACTAGAGTGTAATAGATGCATAATAATAGATGAATAGAGTAAAAGTCGCAATGATCGACGCTTTTGGCAAAAATGTGTGTCATGTGATTAACTATATTAATATTATTTTGTGATATTAATATGGGGTAAATGTTTAAAATTCAGATGGCCGACGAAGGAAATCAAGGATATCTGAATAATGATAACCAGAGTAACATTAACGTGGTTAATGAGAATCCGAGCATCAATAACAATGGAAACCAAATGGATAATAGTGTCGTTCAACACATAGTGGCACAAGGAATCATAGATGCAATGCCATTTATTATTCAAACGATTCAAGAAGCGAATAATAAAAGTAAACATAGCAGTAAGCGACCAATTGAACCCGAACACAGCGTGAACAATGGCCCTGTACTTCAAGCGCCCATTCCCAAAAAGAGAAGAACCGTGTCTTACGGTTGTTCTTACAAGGAATTCTGGTCCTGCAAACCAATAGAATTCTCGGGCAATGAAGGACCCATTGTAGCTCTACGCTGGATAGAGAAAACTGAGGCGGTTTTAAAAATAAGCAAGTGTGCTGAAGAAGACAAAATAATGTTTGCTTCTAATCTGTTTAAGAACTCAGCCTTAGAATGGTGGAACACTATCCTCCAATCAAGAGGAAGTGATAGGGTTTACAACATGAAATGGGTGGAATTTAAGAATATGGTAGAAAGGAAATTCTGCCCTCCTAATGAAAAGGAACAGATAGCTAATAAGTTCCTAAACTTAAGAATGACAGGGGTAGATAGTAAGGGTTATACTACCACATTCTTTGAATATGATAGAATAGTGCCAACCCTTGCATCACCTGAACCAGTGTTAATCTCCCGTTATATCTGGGGATTAATCGGGGAGATTAGACACGTAGTCAAGGCAGCTAGACCTCAAACTATAGAAGAAGCTGTAGAACTAGCAAATACCTTGACAGATGAATTAATCCATACCAGAGAAGAAGAACAAAGAAGAAACCTAACCCAAAGGCTTACTCAAGAATTCCATTCTGCGAATTTCAACCGTAGGAATATGGGTTCTACCTCTGCACCTTTCTGCAAGGTCTGCAAGAAAAAGCATTCGGGAAAATGCCTCTTTTCAATTTTTGCAAGATGCCAGGACACAAGGAAGAAGATTGCAGGAGAAAATCCAGTAATCGATTATGCTACAACTGTGGAGAAAAAGGCCACATTAAGACAAACTGTCCGAAATTGGCTCCAGCTGTGAACAACAGGAACACTAAAAATGCTAGAGCATTTGTTCTGACTGCAGATGAAGCCAAGATGATTCCAGACGTGATAGCTGGTACGTTTTTAGTTAATGATGTTTTTACTAAGGTAAGGTATTATTTGACTCAGGTGCAAACCAAAGTTTTATTAATACTTCGTTTTGCAAACTTCTAAATCAGTCATTAACTAAACTACCACAAGAATGTCTAGTAGAGACAGCTAATGGAGAAACTATTAGGATTTCTGAAATCTTGCAGGAAGCAAGAATAGAAATTTTAAATCAAAAGTTTATGGCAAACCTTTACCCAATGAATCTGACAGGATTTGATGTTATATTAGGAATGGATTGGTTAATAACCAATGAAGCCAGTATTTATGTGATCAAAAGTCAATCCAAATAAATTCACCAAAAGGTAAAATGATCACAATAAAAGGAGATAAGCCCTCTAGGTCCACAAAATGAAAAGTGCAAGTTATATAAGAAAAGGTTCTATAGTGTATTTGATTTCCATAATCACTAACACAAAAGGAAAAGAACTAAAAGACATTCCAGTAGTGTCCCAGTTTTCAGATGTCTTTCCAGAAGAATTGCCAGGACTACCACCAGACAGAGAAGTTGAATTCAGAATTCACCTGTTACCAGGAACAGCACCAATTGCCAAAGCACCTTACCATTTGGCACCCGCAGAAATTGTAGGATCGAATTTTTACCCGAATGAGTCGTTCGGAAGAGCTCAAATCCGTTTCAGAGGCGGAAACAAAGAAACGGATGTGAAAACAGCTTGATTCACACTATAAACCTCTTGTATATTGATTTTACAGCTATTACATTCAAGAGAAATACCGGCAGCACTTCGGTATCAAATCTGGAAAACCTTACAAATGAATAGACATGATGCCTATTTATAGTGATCCTGGTTTCTCTTGAAGACACACATGTCAGCTTCAAGAGAAACCCTTCAAGAGAAACCTATAAGTTCCACTTTCAAGAGAAACCTACATATTTGACTTTGAAGCGAAACCTACAATCTGTCATATTCTATTTTTGTGAATTCTAACTTATGTGATAATGTCACACATATGATGTCATCATTGATGACACATATGTGATGTCATCATTCTTGACGATGACTTCATGCACGAACAGAACCGCAACAAGTCCAAGACTCGATATAAGACAAAGTCGACAGATGTGTGCACCAACAGACTCCCCCTTAGATGTTGACGAGTCTTAAGTGTCGAGTCTTCACAATCTTCAGTCTTTATCAGTCTGAACGCTCTCTGAAATATCTCATAGTGTAAGCATCCTCAAACTTTATCTTCTTCTCTTCTTCAGCATCAACTGACTCCCCACGGACAATCTCTACTCAGATGTCTTCAGACTCCCCCTTTCGATATGCTGGGATCGCAGTCTGGCATGTTGAAATCACATAGACCTCAGGTATCGGAACCTGTCTCTCTATCATCAGGTTCAATATCGAAACCTGGCTACACCTGCACATTCTTAACCCAGAAATAAATTTCACAAATTTAACTTTTAACAAATTTTTAAATCCCGATTCTTTATCAAATTAAACCAGAATGATTTATCAATGATAAATTCTGATGAACCATTTGCAAAAATTAATCATTTTTCTTTTCAAAACACATTCTCCCAAACCATTTGTTCATCATGTCTAGCACTTAGAATTTTGAAAATCAGCTCTCCAACATCAGTTGTCAAAAATCTTTTTGGATTTTTCAAAAATTATGCTAAAACACACTGAAATATTTTTGGATTTTTGAATGAAAAGAAATGCAGTAAAGAAATATTTACATACAATATTTTTGTGAATTTGTGTAAGAGGATCATATCAGTTTTTGACAAGTCACGAGTACTGTTGAGCTTAGTGACACATTAAGAATTAAACAATTCACTTAGATTGCCGATATACTGATCTACTTAAATTTTCACACAAATTTCAACTAATTCAGGATATGAGTTAGATGTTTTAAGGACTTAAACTCATTCATGTGTCCCACCTCTTGAATATACTCCCGTATCCAGATCCCAATATTCAGTCTTACAGGTGAGAATACAACAGATGATATCTATAAGGGAATAAATTATGAAGAATCATGAGAGCTCAGGTCAGAACTACCGTTCAGCAGAGAGATCATGACTCGACTTTTGGGTGTGTCCCCTTTAGAGGATCTTTTGAATTACAACAGCAATGACTATCAATTTTATTGTTTCATCAATTTGCTGAGGGCCGCGCTATGTTTCAAGCAAGCGGAAAGTATTATTCGAGGACTAGGTTAGAACTTCCATTCAGCAGAAGTCCCGGAATAATACCCCAGATATCACTGAGCATAAAGACCTAGTATCTCAGAAAGAGGGACCTTTCAAACGAGATTTCAGTGGTTACCTATATATCCAAGTAGTGTTCCCCACAAAATAAGCAAGTTTGAATTTATGTTTATATCCCAAAAAAGTTTACTAAATGTGTAAAAACCTATCGGCATATCATCAGTGAGACCGTTTAACGCTATTTAAACAAAACAATTCTTTAGCATACTGTAACTGTCTACTGATGTACTATCATTTCCTCTTCTTTGACACCAAAACTCAATTTTTGATTTTATCATGTTTTTGTCTTTTTCAAATTTTCAAATGTTTTTGGATTTTCAGAAAATTTCTACTCCCCCTAATATGCAAACACATTTCAGGAAAATTGAAATACAAACTGTACAATAAACTTGACAACTGATATCGAATCGCTTTAAATCGCCATCCACTTGGCATAAATAATCAGAACTCCCCCTTACACAAAACTATTTTCTCATAATGATTTCAAAACACTTAAGTTTGTTTTAACCAAAATGATTTTTTCGGAAAATAAGTTTTGTTGGTTTTACCACTTGTAAGTTAGGGGTTTGGTTCATCATATTGTCCTTCAAATACCACTTGTAAATTTGGTCCAATCAAGTTCAACCTAATGACCTTGATTAACCATTTGTAGAAAAACAAGTACAACTTAATGTCCTTGATTTACCACTTGTAGGTGTAAACCTTCATCAACCAACTTGTAGGAATATCACATCTACACAAATTCATATTACCAACAAAGATGTCGATTCCTGCTTCACGCTACCAACCTGAAAGCTCCGGCAAGTCACACTTAACCTGTAAAAATTTAACTATTTAAAATTCAATCACACAATCAATTACTAAGAAAGATGCCGATTCCTGATCCGCGATTACAAACTTGGGATCTCCGGCATTTCAGATTGTTTAAGGGAAAAGAATTTCCACCCAAGTCTGACCAGCCTTCGGTGTTTTTAACTCTTTTAGCTCTTGTTCAGTAGGGTTGTAAGTTGCCTTTTTAGTTGCATAAAAATCTTTAACCCCTTTTACTTTCCCATCAAGCATTTTCCCAAAAATTTTCTTAACATTCCCATTGAATGTTTTCTCGACATCAAACTCTGTTTTATCAAAATAAAACTGATCTGAGATTTCAACTTTACCAACTTTCTGTTTGACCTTCTCAAACGTCAGTGATGGAAATTCATCATCATTCACTGAAGATACATAATTTACCTCTTTTACCTCACCTTGTGGCTCTTCTGGCTTTGTGGAACCAGATTCATCGCCGACTTTTACATCACTCTTCTTGACAACCCACATTTGGTTATCTAATGCTTTCTTTTTGTAAAAATTCTCCTTCGAACACTCACCAACTTCATAAATCGAATTTTCAAAAATTTTGAAGTTTTCAGTTGGTGGTTCAACATCGAAAACCTTCTCTTTGAGTTTTTCAAAAACTCCCTGTTTTGTCTTGATATTCTTCGGACAATTCCATGCAATGTGACCAGCTTCATTGCATTTGAAACAGGTTCGAGTCTCTTTTGGATGAAACACTCCAGTTCCATTCCTTTTCTTCTCAGCAAGAAACTCCTGGTTTGATTGTCTCCAGAAAGGTTTCTTCTGTTCCTCCTCAGCACTTCCACCTGAAACAAATTTTGTTTTTGTTTTAGAAATTTTCTCATTTTTTGTAATATTTAGGTGGAATAAATCCTAAACCTTTCTTTTTGTAGCTACCATTATGGTTTGGTTTCTTTTGAAAACCAGAACCAGAATTGTAACCCTTTTTCTTGTTTAATCGTTGTTGTACTCTTGAAGTGTATTTTTTAGGTTTTCCAGTAAGATTTAAATCTTTTATTTCAGAAATCTTAATTTCTGTCATTTTGAAAACCTGTTTGATCATTTCAAATCTAACGCTTCTTATTGGAAACTCTTTGTCAGAATATAATTTGTCAGAATCATTTAAAGTGTATGCTACTTCAAATGTTTCATCATTCAAATTAGATTTTGATAACAAAAATTCTTTACTATAAGCCCTTTTAACCGACGACTTTGGACTGTTGACCGACGAACTTGAACCTCCAGTCCCAGACTTTGACTCAGACTCCTCATCTGTATCCAACACCTGATCGACCACTTTTTTTATTAACTCGGACTCATGATCAGTGTCAGACGATGTAAAAACCACGTCAATGTTTTCTGGTAATTCATCAGTTATATCAGACTTTAGTTTTATATTGACTGCCTTTTGAACTTGCTCCTCATTTGATTTTCTGGGAGAATAACCTTCCCAGATCGGAGGCGGACACTTGTTATAAGTAACACTTGGTTTCTTACCAGTATCCTTCTTCTTTGGCTTCTCATCTTGAAAAGCTTCCATACCTGCAACAGTTGGATAAATTCTATCAATAAGATAATCCGAACTCGAATAACTCTGTAATAATCGTCTGATTCTCTCATTTTCAATCTTTTCAGTTTCCAACTCTTGCTTCCACTTAGCACTTTCTTCGATGTAGAAGTTTATAGATTTCTGTTTTGTCATCATCACAGCATTCATCATTGTTAGTGCTTGTTCTCTTTCAGAATTTGTCTTTTGAAGACCAGTTACTGTTTTGTTCAAGACATCATAAGATTCTTTCACATAGTTAAGATTGAACAATAACTGTTCCTTCATCTTCTCAAACTCTGCTAACTTCTCTTCTTTTGCTGCACATTCCTTGCATGGTTCCAAACACTTCAAGCAAGGCTTGACAACTTCAACAATCTTTTCAACTTCAATAATTTTCTCAACTTCAACCACTTTCTTATCTTTAGTCACCTTTTCTGGTTCAGCAATCTTCTTAGCAACACTTTCAGTCTTCATTTCCTTTTGTTCTTTTGCAGCTCGTTTTTCTTTCAGCTTCTCCATGCGATCTGCAAAATAGAAATGAAAACTTTCAGGAGATAGATGAGATTTAGCAATGTTAATATGTTTTTCTTCCTCATCATCACTGTTGCTGTCATCAGTTGGTGACTGATCAAACTGTACAGATTTTTCAGAATTATCATCCGATGAACCAGAATCAGATGGTGTTTGATCAAAAACAATTTCTTTTTCTGAACTGTCATATGGGCTTTGTGAGCTTTCATCTGCACTCTGTGAGCTTTCATCTGATGCAACAGACTTTACAGTTTCACCAATAGATTTCATCCATGCAGTAAACATATCAGGTTCTTTCACTATTTTTGCAATGAAAGCTTTAAAATCTCCTTTTTCATCTACAAACATATCCCAGCTGAAGCCTTTAGGTAGCCTCTCATCATCTTGATTGACTATGCATGCTTTGCTATCAGGAGATATATAATTGTTCCAGTTAAAATCCACCACGCACGCTCTTTTTGAATCCTCGATTCTTCTACCATGAGTCACTTGTGGTTCTTGTTGTTGACCAACTTGCTGGTAAATGGCTTTCCGGTAGTAATCGTCTTTTCCAAATGGATTCTGAGCTCCACTAGCTTCCATGTTCTTGCATTCCCGTTTGAAATGGCCTTTCTCCCTGCATCGAAAACATGTCACTTTAGATTTATCAAAACCTAAAGTAGAAACGTGTGCATCAAGAAAGTCATTTCTCCCGGTAATCAGCTTGAACTTTTCAGCACATCTAAGAACACTAGCTAGACACCATTTGATATCCATAAGTTCCATTTCTTCAGTATCTATCTGATCGTAATCCTCCTTTGTTAGCATAGGATTCCCGATCCGCCCTGCGACCAAACCTTCATAAGAAAGAAGCACAGAACCAAGTAAAGCCATATGATCTTTTGCAATCTCTTCAGAAAAACTTTGACCATCTGGAAGATTCAAGGCAATATTGCATTGTATCACATAACCACTTCCACTTTTAGTACTTTGAGAACTGAAACTTGAAGTTGTATCTTTTTGATTAACACTTGGGTATAAAGAAAAACCACTGCTACTTTTAGAACTTTGATCAATTTTTTCAGATGAATCTCCAGCACTAAATGCAGTTTGAATTTTCGGGCTTCTTTCAACTTCTGGAACACTGCCTTTGTAGTACATTTTTACATCCTGTTGACCACTTGGACTACTCATCCTCGCGATCTTTTACTGTTCCAAATCTTGACCTTCAATCTTCTCGATAAACTGAGAAATCGTTAACCCATCATAAACACCCGTATTCTTCAAGATCATCAAATATGTACCCCATTCCTTTTGAGGTAATGCATCAGCTAATTTATCTACCCACTCTTCACGATCTTTTGTTATACTAAGCATTGACATGGATCGCACCAAGTGGCAGTATCTTTCAATCAGCTTCTTGGTATCTTCCCCGGGCAAACTCGTAAACAAATCAAATTATTTCTTGAGCAATGCCTTCTTGCTCTTGATCATATTCTCACTACCCTCAAACTTGACTTTTAGGGCCTCCCAGATTGACTTTGAAGTTTTATCATGTTGTAGCAACACAAAGATGTCTTCTTTGATAGCCTGCTGAAGTAAACTGATCATCATCTTTTCAGCTTGGTACATGTCACGTTCTTTGTCACTAAATTCTGAGAGTTCTTTGATAACTTGTAAATCTGTACGTGGTAGAACATACTTCTTCAGAATACATTCCCATGATCTTAGATGGTTAGCTTGTACCCAGTTTTCGAACCTATCTTTCCACCCGTAATACTCCTCAATGCTCATTAGCTTCAGGGGTTTCTGAGTAGTTCCCGTTTCGTTTTCCAAATTCATGTTCTGAGCAATGACAGCCGGAGTAGACGGAGTAGCAAACGCGTTGTAAAAATCAGAATCCATGTTTTGGCAACACGTTTTTCAAACACAACACTTTCAAGCGAAACCTGATGGAATGTTCAAGAGAAACCTGATGTTCAAGAGAAACCTGATGGAATTTTTAAGAGAAACCTGATATTCAAGAGAAACCTGATGTTCAAGAGAAACCTGATGGAATGTTCAAGAGAAACCCGATGGGATTTTCAAGAGAAAGCCAGATTCAAGAGGAAGCCGACGTATTTTCAAGAGAAAGCCTGATGATGTCAGCAAATGTCGAACGAATTTCAAGAGAAACCACCAAAAAAATCAAGTTTTAGATCGATTTTAATGATGAAACTTTCCAGGATTTGTTAATACATGATTACGCACAATATGTGTGAATTTGAGCCGATTTTAACCGTGAAAATTTTTAATTTTTGAAAAAGAATGGTGTAGAAACAGAATTTGTGATGAAAACAGGCTGTTTTGGCAAGATCTCTTCGTCCTGAGCTCTGATACCACTTGTAGGATCGAATTTTGACCCGAATGAGTCGTTCGGAAGAGCTCAAATCCGTTTCAGAGGCGGAAACAAAGAAACAGATGTGAAAACAGCTTGAGTTATTAAACCTCTTGTATATTGATTTTACAGCTATTACATTCAAGAGAAATACCGGCAGCACTTTGGTATCAAATCTGGAAAACCTTACAAATGAATAGACATAATGCCTATTTATAGTGTTCCTGGTTTCTCTTGAAGACACACATGTCAGCTTCAAGAGAAACCCTTCAAGAGAAACCTACAAGTTCCACTTTCAAGAGAAACCTACATATTTGACTTTGAAGCGAAACCTACAATCTGTCATATTCTATTTTGTGAATTCTAACTTATGTGATAATGTCACACATATGATGTCATCATTGATGTCACATATGTGATGTCATCATTCTTGACGATGACTTCATGCACGAACAGAACCGCAACAAGTCCAAGACTCGATATAAGACGAAGTCGACAGATGTGTGCACCAACAGAAATGCAAGAATTGAGGAAACAATTAGATGACTTGCTGGAAAAAGGATTTATACAACCAAGTTCGTCACCATGGGGAGCGCCGATCTTATTCGTTAAAAAGAAGGACGGATCGATGCGTATGTGCATTGATTACCGTGAATTGAACAAAGTCACGATTAAGAATCGGTACCCATTACCGAGAATCGATGATCTGTTCGATCAATTGCAAGGAACTCGATTTTTCTCTAAAATCGATTTAAGGTCAGGATATCATCAATTAAAGGTACAGGAAGAGGACATTCCTAAGACCGCATTCAGAACAAGGTATGGTCATTATGAATTTATTGTCATGCCATTTGGTTTAACCAATGCCCCAGCCGCATTTATGGACATGATGAACCGAATATGTAAGCCATATTTGGATAAATTCATAATCGTCTTCATAGATGATATTCTAATTTATTCTAAGAATAAAGAGGGTCATGCAAAACATTTGCATGCACTTTTAAGCTTGTTATGAAAAGAAAAGCTTTATGCTAAATTTTCAAAGTGCGAGTTTTGGTTAGAACAGGTACAATTTCTTGGACACCTAGTCAATCATGAAGGAATTCATGTGGATCCAACCAAGATCGAGGCGATTACTAAATGGAAAACCCCTGGGTCACCAACCAAGGTTAGAAGTTTCTTAGGATTGGCCGGTTATTATTAAAGGTTTATTCGAGATTTTTCTAGAATAGTCATTCCTTTAACTAAGTTAACCTGTAAATCTGTTAAGTTTGAATGGGGATCAAAACAAGAAGAAGCTTTTAGAATTCTTAAGCAAAGATTAACCATACACCCATATTAGCGTTACCAGAAGGAACTGAAAACTTTGTAGTCTATTGTGACGCTTCTAAGTTGGGTTATGGATGTGTATTAATGCAACGCCAAAAGGTTATAGCTTACGCATCTAGACAACTTAAGAATCATGAAGAGAATTATTCAACCCATGATCTAGAATTAGGAGCTATAATTTTTGCCCTTAAGATTTGGAGACATTACCTTTATGGTAGTAAGTTTACCATATTCACTGATCATAAAAGTTTAAGGTATGTTTTTGGGCAAAAGGAGTTGAATATGAGACAAAGACGCTGGATGGAGATGCTTAGTGACTATGATTGTGATATCCAGTATCATGAAGGAAAAGCAAATGTAGTGGCAGATGCTTTAATTCGAAAGTATCATGAAAAGCCAAAAAGGGTACGTTCTCTTAAATTAAATGTACAAGTAGATTTAAATGATCAAATAAGAAAAGCACAAGAATCAGTAATCCAGGATGATGCTGAAAAACTAAAAGGTATGGTTAAGGAATTAGAAAAAGGAACAGATGGAATTTGGAGATTCCATAAAAAGAGAATGTGGATACAAAAAGACCCTAATTCTCTCTCTAGCTATGGCGACATCTGATTCTCTCGAAACCCTAGGTCTTTCATCGTGATTTGTCAAGTTCAGATCGGCTATTAGGGGTTCTAACTTCTAATTCGTAATCTGTCTTTGCGGATTGTTTGATTTTCGGCTAGGGTTTTCTGATTCTTTATAATCGCCGCCTTCAACTTCTGTTTCGAGCATATTGGATTAAATTATTGGTTAGTCGGACTTGATTTTTCAGTATTTCTTTCTGATTTGTAAGATTAATGGGTTAGGGCTTCAGCTAGTTTTGGGTTTGATTCTGTTCTTTGTTCGTTGGGTTTGTCTGGTCGTGTTTGCTTGTGTATCTGCGTACTGTTGCTTGTTTCGTAGGGTTGAAAGAGAGCTGTTATTCACCGAATGGATGATCGAACGAAATCTGGTGGGAAACCACAAGATGTCCATGGTAAGCCTACATTGTCGTTTCAGGATTTCGCGAATCGGTCTAAAGCCGAGACGTGGAATCTCGTTGAATGAGACTAAAAGTTCAAGCATCATTGACGAGAATTCTAAGGGTTCGGCTCCTGTCCGACTAGGAAATCTGGATGCGAATTTCTGGGATTCTCCGGGTATGGGATACACGCCATTTTCAGGTTTGGATAAAGCGAAGTCGGTGGTTGATCAGGGTTTGGAAAAATCGTCCGGAATGGCGGATCCTATCTCTTTTGCTAATGTAGTGAAGAACACTAAGGAAAACATTAAGGTGAACTTCAGGGCAATGCAATCTAGTGAAGTTGTTGATGGAGCAGACGTAGTTATTCCATTGACATCGGTTAAACAAGTCACAGACAGGTATGCTAACACTTTGTATGGGTACTTTCTGGGTAAACGATTGGCATACCCTGTGGTGGATTTCTTTGCAAAGAACAACTGGGTTAAATATGGTCTATCTAGATTAATGATGAATGCAAACGAGTTCTTTTTCTTTAAGTTCAAGACTAAAGAAGAGATGGATTAAATGTTAGAGGATGGCCCTTGGTTGATAAGAAATGTTCCGATAATTTTGAAGGAGTGGTCAGCTTCTATCAAGATGGAAAAAGAGGATATTAGAGTTGTTCCAGTTTGGGTCAAGATGCATGATGTGCCGTTAGCGGCATTTACTGAGGATGGTCTTAGTTTGGTTGCATCTAAGATAAGGGTTCCAAAGATGTTGGATTCGTATACGGCCACGATGTGTGTTGAGTCTTGGGGAAGAAGCAGCTATGCTAGAGCTCTCATTGAAGTGCAGGCGGGGATTGATTTAAAGAAGACTGTAACTGTCGCAATCCCATCTTTGGATGGTGGTGGTCATTCTAAGGTGGAGGTAAAAATCGAATATGATTGGGAGCCTTTAAGGTGCTCATCTTGCTGCGTGTTTGGTCATGAAGATAGCTCGTGCCCAACGAACCCTCAGGTTGTTTCGAGTGGGGATTCTGGGAAGAAAAATGATGATTTTCAGGTTGTGGGTGCCAAGAAGAAGAAAGCTACTAACCAAGGTCTTCATATGAAAAATCAGAAGCCTAAGTTAGTGTATAGACCAGTTGTAAACCCTAAACCAAAATCGTCCTTGAGGAAGCCGATGAACAATCAGGTATCAACGTCAAACCACTTTGATATCCTTAAGGACGATGATGGAGGTCAGGGAGGTAGTACTGTGGGTCGTATGGAGAAGAAGGCAACGCAGACTTATGACAAGTAGGATTCAGATGAGGAGGAGGTCGTTGAAGTCTACAATGAAACTAATGAATTTATGACTTCAGGAACACATCCTTCATCTTCTAGAGCAAGGGCAAGCAACTCCTCCACAAAGGGTTTCAATGGCTAGACATGATGTGATTCGAGTTAAGGGGTTGCCGGTTTGTGGCAATTTCATCTTAGATGATGGAGGATGAATCGTTTTTGGATTTCGTGTTTTGGTCTTGTCTACTTTGTTTCTTAATGTAAAGTAGGCTAGGTTATGGGTTTTCTTAGAGTAATTGGTTTTTTGGTTTGGTTTACATATACGGGGCATGTCCTGTATATGAATTAGTGTGGAACACATCCTCACTACTTGTACTTTATTGCGGTTGTTTTAATAGAATCATCGGGGTAACCCTTTACCCAAAAAAAATGTGGATACCAAAATTAGGAAACCTACGTCATCGTATATTAGAAGAAGCCCATAAGTCTAAATATACGATGCATCCAGTAAATGATAAGATGTATCAAGATTTAAGGAAGAATTTCTGGTGGATAGGAATGAAAAAGGACATTGCAGCCTATGTTTCTAAATGTTTAACTTGTTCTAAAGTCAAAGCTGAACATCAGAAACCCTCAGGATTTCTACAACAATTAGAAATGACAGTGTGGAAATGGGAATTAATAACAATGGATTTTGTTACTAAATTACCCAAAACAAAGAAAGGCAATGATACAATCTGGGTGATTGTAGATAGATTAACCAAGTCAGCTCATTTCCTACCAATAAAAGAAACTTTCAGCATGGAACAGCTAGCTAAACTATATGTAAATGAAATTGTTTCTTTACATGGAATTCCTTTATCAATCGTTTCTGATAGGGATAGTCGATTTACCTCTCATTTTTGGTCTAGTTTCCAAAAGGCAATGGGAACCAAGTTAAATCTGAGCACAGCTTATCATCCTCAAACGGACGGACAAAGCGAAAGAACAATTCAGACAATGGAGGACATGCTTAGAGCTTGTGTAATTGATTTCGGAGGTAATTGGGACGATCACTTACCTTTAATAGAATTTTCTTATAATAATAGCTATCACACAAGTATTAATGTTGCACCATTCGAAGCACTTTATAGACGAAAGTGCCGAACCCCAGTCTGTTGGGCAGAAATTGGGGAAAAGCAACTATCCGGACCTGAGATAGTACAAGAAACCACCTACAAGATCATTCAAGTCAAGGAACGACTGAAAGCAGCACGTGATCGACAAAAGAGTTATGATGATAACCGACGCAAACCCTTGGAATTTCAAGTAGGAGATAAAGTATTGTTAAAGGTCTCTCCTTGGAAAGGAATAGTAAGATTCATCAAAAGAGGAAAACTAAGTCCCAGGTATATTGGACCTTTTAAGATTCTTAGAAGAATAGGATATGTAGCCTGTCAGCTACAACTGCCAGAGGAAATGGCAGGAATACATGATGTATTTCATGTATCTAATCTCAAGAAGTGTTTAACTGATAAAGCGCTAATAGTACCTCTTAAGGATATAGAGGTAAATGAACAACTCAAGTTTGTAGAGAAGCCTCTACAGATCGAAGACAGGAAAATCAAAAATCTCAAACATAAGAGATTAGTTCTGGTCAAAGTGAAGTGGGACTCCAAAAGAGGACCTGAGTACACATGGGAGCTTGAATCTGAAATGCAAAGGAAATATCCACACTTGTTCCAGTAGATCTCGAGGACGAGCTCTAAAACAAGGTGGGGAGAATGTAACAATCCTCAATAAACCGACACCCTCATTATTTTTTCGACACCCTAGTATATTTTAAAATATCCCAAAATATACCCCATACGCGAATACGGGCCTCAAATATATTAAATAGTATTAAAAAATAAATTAAAAATCTGAAATATAAGTTGAGGCGGGCCGTGTAGACCCACCCCAACACTCACGCGGGCGGTATGAAGGTTAGAACCTGATTTCGCTGATTTCTTTAAGTTAAGGCGGGCCGCGTGAACCCCACCTCAATCTTATGCGAGCCGCGTGAGATCAGAATTGTGGCGCAGCCCTGGGCCGCCACGTGGCCCAACACCCGGCAGACTTACACATCGACTCAGCCCAGCTACATGTTTGACCAGGGTTGACGCGGGCCGCGTAACCCTTGTCTTTGTTTTACGCGGGCCGCGTGAGGACCAGACTCAGCAACTATAAATAAGGGCCATCGGATTTCATTTCGAATTCGCTCACAACGATTTCTTTTCTCTAAATTCTGAATAGAAGGCATAGTACTCGGGTATTATACCCCCTTAATTAGTGAAGTTCTACTCCGTTGTAAGTATTATAACCCCTGGATACGTATTAGATACGCTGCCCGATTGATTTAGGGTTCCGTAATGGCTGTCGTGGATCTGCCCGACGTAGCCATTAGAATGCCGTCTCGGGGAGGGTATTACTAATGTTAAAATGGGTTATTAAGACTAACGCGTGTACATTTGTGTAAATTTTAGATTATCACTCGGAAACCTTTTCAGAAAACCTAAGACAACAATGTTAGTTGATCCACTTTTTGTAAACCTTTTTGTTAATTGTTTTACAAAACCTTAAATATTTTTCCATGTGAATAACAGTTATTGAGTATTTGTAAGAATACAATTATGATGAGTATGTTGGGGGGTTTTGTATACAAAATTTGTTACCACCTGGTCAAGGAGTAACATGTCCACAAGTCGGATTCGACAGTACCATGGATGTTAATTGTTATGTCTTGTAAACAAATATAATTGCGGGATCGCCCTCAATACTATACACTGGGACTTTTTATTTAAACTTGATTAAACTGGGATTCACTCACCAGTATTTTCCACTGACAAATGTTTTTAAAACGCGTTTCAGGTAACAAACTGTGAAAGCCAGATAGAAGCCAGCTGGACAGCACTGAAGGCTTGAAAAGGTGGCAATAAAGTTACCTAAAAATAAAATAGATGTTTTTATTAAATAAATAGAATTTATTCCTATGAAAAAGCATGTACTATGAACTTGGGTTTATCCCATTTGTTTAATGTTATGAAAATGTGGTATTTTACTCTGATAAACATTTCCTAACTACGGTCCTGATGAAAAATTCCGCTGCCAAATTAGACAACACACGATACCACCGAAACTGGCTCGCGGCCGCCCGTTCCCCGGGAACCAGGGATTGGGGGTTGCGACATTGGGGGCAAACAAAGGGTAAGTGTGGGGATGTGATGTGAGGGTGTTTAATCGTGTTTTAAAGTGTTTAATTATGAGGTTTTACATGATTATGTGTATGAAAACGGTTTACTTTGAGTTGGATTTGATTTGTAGGTACCCGAAGCAAAACGGATGGCTTTTGGAACTCTACGGAAGGTTTTCGGGAAGCATTATGGAGTATTGGAAGCATACACACAAGTTGGAATGTTAAAATGTGAAAAACGGGAAGCTTGGTAGCAATTGGCGCCACTAGGCGCTGATTTCAGCGCACCACAGTAAGTAAAGGCAATTTGGCGCACTAGGCGCTGTTTTTGGCGCACTGAGCGCTGAATCCCAGATCTTACTCGAGAATTTCATGTTTTTCCACCATATTTAAGCTCAAACATTCCCCAAACGAAATTATCATTAACCCTAGCCGTTTTCAACTTCCCAAAGACGAATTTTGGAGTTCCCAACCTCAATCCAATCATCAATCATACAATTCCTCGTCAAAATTGAAGATCAAATCAAGAACATGAGCGGCTAAACCACCCGTGATCATCTTAGGGGCTAGGGTTTGTGTTAGGAAGCGGATTAACTTGTATTTACATACGTTTGGATTAAGATTTGTCTAATCATTTGGTTAGTTTATCTTTATGTTTACTTGTTTTTGCTTAAACGATTGTTGGATTATCGTATACACACTTATTCATCAGTTATTTGGTTCTGTCATCAACAATTGGGATCAAATTCTAAGTTGTCATTGTTCTTTAACTTTTAACCATTGAATTTGTTTGTGTTTGTGAAATCTAGGATTGGTAATTAACTAGGTTACTATTCAGTTGTATCAATCTTTCGGTTTCGATCGTGGATCGTTGCAACCAAATATATTATTTGTTAGTTATTTATCAAAACAAGTAGGTTAACAAATCATGTCTATGTGATTTCCATTTGGTAGTAATTAGGTCACCCGACTTTCTTCACAACCTGAAAACCCGGAGATTGGTCCTTTTCCTTACAATTGTTTACATGTACAATAATCACACTCATTTTCACAACTCTCTCAATCAGCAAAAGAATAAAATTATGTTCACTTCTCATATGTCTAGTATGTTAAGATTCATTTGTATAATAATCCTTGTATTTATATATATTATGTAGCTAAATATTTTGTTGATATAATGAAAATGTTTCATTATATACATGATACATGTGTGTTTATAAAACAAGTATTTTTATAAATTGGTGGTACATTGTTATAATAGATATACAATATTGTTGTGTAAGACATTCAAACTTTACATGGCCACCTTTGACACACCCTTTTCTTTTTTAACGAATCCTCAACTCATTTTTTAACTTGAAATCGGTTTTTTTAAACAAAAGCATCTTCCCATATAGTAAAATCACAACCATTCACTTTAAACAAAAGCATCTTCCCAAATGGTAAAATCACAACCATTCACATAGTAATACCTCAAATCATGTTTACGAATATAAATTGGTGCTATAAGCACTGATACATGTTTACAACATACTCTTACTACCAAAATAGAGAGCACAATAGTGCACATTTGCAAAGAGATAAAACTATTCATCTACAACACAAAATTCACATGTACACATCAATATCATCCCAAACAAATGGCCATCCCGTGAGTCGTAACTGGCTTATGCATAATTATGCTGCCCTTTATAAATCGTGTGATTTTCAATTTAGCACATATAATCCCATCACCCTAAATTATGCACAAGGCATTTCCACTAGTTATAAAACTACATAATTTTAAATTTACATGTAATGAACTAACTACGGTGAAACATACATAACTCTTTGTCCTAATCCCCATCTTGTTCTTTTATCTTAACTCTTGTAGAATAATGTTACAAAATTTGTAATACCTAGGATGGTTCTAAAAATCAATAAGCTAAATGTCAACCGAAGCCAATTGTCTTATCGAACAACCATAGCGCAAGTGACAATTGAATTGCAAAGACCGTGTTTATAGATGACCTGTCTAACATGAACCCATACACCGTGATTCCAGTTTCATTGTTCTCAAAATATGTCACTGCAACACATCCGATCATATATCTATCTTTGTTAATCGAATTTTGTAATCCATCAAAGTATAGGTGGCCATTTCTCCCTATTTATGAGTCAAAATGGGTAGATTTTGGGTCAAACTGGGAAATATGTTTTATTTCCGACTGCAATAGAAACGGGTTAAATGGGTTGACATTTGTTTAGTGTATTCGAAGGCATAAAAGCTTCAATAAGCAAACTAAAAACAAAAGCAGCTTGCAGGTCAATGCAGCATTTTGACCAACAATAAGCATTCCCAAATCAACTCATTATGCCCAAACTGCCCGACCCGTTGATTTTTCCACCTACACATTAAAGGTTCTGGGTGGTTGAATAAAAAAACTTACCTAAAGCTTGTCTTTGCTGGTATGAAATTGTGTTCTTATAAACCGGAATGAAGTTTGTGTTGTCTAGTTCATCATCACCATCTCCAACCTCATTTTCTGAATCCAGATCGGCCATTCGTGGAGTAATATTATCCCTTGGGTTTTCATCATTGTTGCCCATATCAACAAAATTGTGGGTGGTAGCACACATATGCCATTTAGTGGCCAAGCTTGTCAAGGACTGAGCTTTGTGTGTGATCTTTGCTGCACTGCGTTGGCATATATACAGACCAAACACAAGCGTAACAGAGCATAACTGCACCACAAGTCAAAATTAAAAAAAATAATATTAATAAAAAAAAACCCGCAGCTAAGAATGAACCTAGTCAACTGGGTTGGACTAGATTATAACACAACACAATCGTAACATTAAATTGGCGGAATTGGGTTTAGCCTAAAAGGGTTCAGTTCAGCTTTAGGTCACTTTTAGCTAAACGGGGTAGGTTCAGCTTGACTTAATTGGTTCACAGGCTGACCCGTTTAATTCTTTACCTTATATAAATGTGTGTTTTATGTTACAACTCAAAATAATAGGATATTTTTATGCCATTTTTTTGTAATTTTTTTTATTTTAAGAATTAATATGCAAATCGTCAGAAAAAAAGTTGGGTCAAATGGGTCGTGTTTGTGCCAACCCGTGAAAATTCCTCTTGTTCATGTTAATCTGTCTAACATGATTTTTGGGTTATTGTCATGTTCAGGTTCGTGTTAAACTTTCTTGTACACGTCATGTTCGACCCACCAAACGCCAACCCATGAACACGACCCGCTTAACACCCCTAGGCAGGTCAGACTCAGACCGTCAGTCCCAAATTTATTTCAATGCATAAACCCTCTATAATTTTATTAAAATAATTAGAATACCAATAAAATAATACAATTGTTGTAATAATATTCAACATATGTAAATAACTAAATATAAGTAAAAGAAAAAGGGAGTACCGCGAGTTCTCCAGTGGTAGATACATTTACAACTGCGCCGTCCACAGTTGTAACAAGCAGAGAAGCGAACTGGCTTGTTGTCACCAGTATTAATGTCAATAAGATAAACGCACGAAACCTATGGCTTATAACGCGAAGGTTTCTTTTGATGGTGAGGTGTTGGACCAATATTGGGCCCACATCAGATAACTTTTCAAACACGTGAGCAAAATCTTCCAGCCTAAGTATTTGTAGAGAACATGTGAGTTTGAAAAGAACACAAACAAGCAAGAATAGTGATGTCCGGTATAACCAACAAGTCAGGTGTATCAAGCATGCTATGGCATGACTAAGGTACAGGTTGTAAATGTAGGGTATGTGGGCCCCTCCTGAGGTGAACCACCATATGTTGTAAATAACGTCACAAACAAAACATGGGACGATGAAAGCACATAGAAGCATTGTGGATCTCTGCATAAGGTGAATGTTGTATATATGTTAGTTTAGCCAGAATTAAGAAAGATATGGTATGTTATGATACATAATAAGTTTATACAAGGGGTCGATTTGAGTTCTGCTTGACGATCAGACTGGTAAGATAAGAAATTATCTAAAACGAAAATGGCCAAATGGATAATAAAAAATCACCCAAAATGTCTTTCAATACATACAAACTTCCAAATAGTGATATTCGAATAAATAGATTTAAAAATATAATATGTCTAATTGTATCACACACACCAAGTATGTCAACAAATGGGCAATAAGTGTTTTGGGTCAACCTAACAAAAACCGTTAACAAACCCACTTGATCCATCCATTTTCTACCTTAGGTATTAACTGCTGAACAAGTCTAGTTCCTTTTTTAGGGGAATAAGTCAAACTTGGTGATTATGCAAGCACATATATTAAAATGCAAGCTTGGTAAAATTTTTATTCTATATTAGAAATATAATAATCTCATAGTAGTCAAAGTCGCAAGGTGCACTCAAGGTGTAAAGGGCTAGCCTACCTAGGCACATTGCGCAACAAAAGTGCACACCCAAAACAAAAACAAAGTACAATAATAAGGAAAATCAAATATCATATAATATACCTATAAAATTATAAAGACATGTATATGTGAAGCTAAGGTTATCATAATTGCATGTGGCTACCCTTTGACTCCATAAATATACATAAAACTTAACTAGTCTCTATGCATAAAATGATACATAGTTGCAGTATAATATAAGCAAAGTGGTAACTTTAACCTGTGTTTTTCTTACAGAAGCTAAGTGACAATCTAAACCACAACCCTTTCAGGAATAAAATTTTAACCAATTTAAAAATAACAATTTTGCACCTTGCAAGGCGTGTGCCAAGCAAGGTCCTTGCCTTGCGTATATCTTAGGTGTTGTCGCCTTGCAACGCGTACGCTTTTGACTACATAGCTATCTATGCAGGTAATCTTCTATCACATGAACATTGCAACAATGGTCTATGTTATTGTTATTAGACATAATAAATTTAACTTTGTTTTATTTGTAATTATTTGTAACATATGTATTCTTCCATCCAGATTCCATTCCATACTATGAAACAAAGATACCTAAATTCCAAATCAAATTTCAATTTTTGCGCAAATTCAAATTTCAGTTTCATTACATTCCACGAAACAAACGCTACCTTAGATTTAAATCTAGTATAGATTTTTGTAACCAACAATATTGTATGTTTCCATGACATTGCCCAGAATTCACTGATAATAAGTACTATACGAATACATGGTGCTTCCGTGATGCTCTTGTGTCATGCTTTTCAAAACCAAGTTTTGTTCCTTTTTAGGGTTATGGTTCTAGCTGCAAATTAAACACTTTAAAGGGACCATTGTGCTTATATTAATATTGCAGCTATACATCATATTATGCAGAATTAATTTCTCTATACATTTATACTATCAAACGGAGTCGTATGCAATTACATCTTCCTACTATGTCATCAAAAATAAATATTTTCAATCATTGTGGCATTTGTTGTTAGGGTGGACGGGGCACCGGCACGGGCTGGTTTTGTGGGTTCCAACCCTTGCGGTAACACCGCCATCACCCCCTAGGGTAGGCGTTGAAGGGGTACGGTCCCAAATCCTGCGCTAGCTATTCAGGTCGTGCACGGGACCATACTCATATTAGACCAATTTGATAGCTTCCCCGACCTCGGGCCGGCTAATCAGGTATAATCCTGGTCGCGCGCGAGGTTAGGGTTAACATAGGATCAGATGTGACACTTGACTCCTTGGATAAAAACCCTGACTTCCTGGACTTTGCGCTGGCTACACGGGATATTCCCGGGGGTCGCGCGAAGGAAGGAAATGCAGGTAAACCTAGGACAAGTACCAGAGGTACAAGTGGTGGACCAATGAGCGTCCATGCTGCACGATGGAGAATCGTACAGGAGACAAGAAGGTACATAAGGACGCACACGTGGCACCAATCAGCGTGCGCCGACCACTACTCCACGATCACCACTTAGCTGCTGATGACATACCAGACAACAAGGATAACTGTCAGGCCACGTGGATCCATTCAGCGTGCGCCAGCTATCCTCTCGCCTAGAAGCACCAACGGTCGTGGCAGAGGGGACAAAATGGATATTCCTTGTTGTCGACTACAGGCCCAAGGCCAATCAGCCCATCTCCTTCACAAACCACCTCGGCTATAAATAGTGAACTTCACCTCCAGGTTTAAGCATTGCTCTCTTAATCTCTCACTTTATACACACACTATTATCTTCAAAACGGATACTTATTCTCACGCCGGAGGGTGGTTACAAGGAGAACCCCATATTCTCCTCCTTGTAACGAGCTTACGGTGTGTTACTGTTTTGCAGGATCATCATCATAGCAGCTTAGACGAGACAAAGAAGATTAACCCTTATTTATCGAGACACAAACCACAAACTAATCACCAGTTTAGTTTGGTGTTTCTTCAGGCGTGGAGAGTAATTTGTCCCGGTTATGTTTGCCGCATGGTAAAGGATTGGAAATGTGATTGTTGGACTTAAAAGTGGGGTAGGCTGTGTGTGATTGGTGGTTGGAGTAAAAGGGTGGGGTCCATGGTTCTAGAGTACTTATGGATAAGCGTAGCCAGTGTTTTGTGGTTCTAAAGTGCTTTGGTGTATAATTGACAGACCACGGGATTGATCGAGATAGTAGGGTAGTACCCTTGGACGCCCCTTTCCTGTTGTAAAGTATGATGTCACAATTAAAAATCATCTCTTTCACATCATTTAAAGAACATGTGATTCACCCTATGTGGACCCAAAATTCAAACTTTTCAACAACCAAAACGTTTTCTTGCATTCACCATTAATCCCGTGAGAAACCTATACCCTAAACTTTCGCTATCTATACTATATTATAATGCATGAGGGAGGGGTATTTTAAGATACTCAAAAAATAAGAACTTTTCCCCTCTTTATTTGTAGAAAGACCCCTAAAATGAGGGTAGTTTGGTCATTTAAACAGTATTTATTTTTTAACCCCTAAACTTATTACACCTAAATCCCTGAGTTTAACAAAATTATAGATAATTAGTTACACTTTCCTCCCTCCTATACAAAATTGTAATTCTTTTATTTATTCCTATCATATAATTTTAAGCTATGATGTTTTAAAAACATTAGAAGGTATCATGACGACCTGCTCATTTTTTTCGATATTTCGATGTTTGTTTTAGTCAACATCGACGTGTGAATTAAATTGTACAAATAGATAATGCCTTAGGGTACAAGTGATTATTGCGATACAATGTTTGGTTTAGAGTTGCTACATATTGAAAGGACAGCATAGTAATTTTACAAAAAAAAACTATTAAAACTAAAAGGTATAACCCATTTAACCATGGTGTACAAGTGTTTTTACAAATGAAAACCCAACCAACAATTCACGCTCCACTTTCAAAATTCAAAACCCCTCATCCGTCTCTCTTTTACTCTTTCTCCCTAAGGCTATGGGGTATGGGGCTTGGGTTGGGGGAAAACGCCCAAGGCACCACCCCGGGTGGGCTTGGGTTGGGGCGTGGCCCTTGGGGCTTGGGTTTCAAGCCGGGCGTGGGGCGGGGGAAGCGAGCTGACATGGCGGGCTGTGTATGGCCAAAACAAAATAGTCGTTGGGCTAGCCGTTGGCCAACGGCTATGTTAAAAAAAAAAAAAAAAATTTTCACTATAAAACTCACATTTTTCTTCCATTTTTTACCACATTCAACCACATCTTCTATAATCTTTTTCAATTCTCCTCCTACAAAACGAAAAAATGCATCCTTATAACTGTCCTTTTGACCCGAACAACCCGTATGCATTCCAAGAAAATAATCCTAGCCCACCACCCAATCGTCCAATGCCTCGTCCATTTTTCATACACTCTTCCATGCCCCAAGAAGCGAGTTATGCATCGTATATTGGGAATCGTTTGTTTACTAACTTCCCACATACCGATGATTCGATACCTACCCCGTTTACACAATCGCCCATCAACCTTTCACCAACCTCCATTGACCTTTCACAAACCGAAACCGTCCCCGAAACTCAACCACCCAACGATGCTCCTTCCGCATCGAAACCCATCAAAAAGAGAAGTCATAAGAAAAAAACCGAGGCGGATAAAGCAGTTGAAACCGTCAAACGAAAACAACAAAAATGGGTCGTTGCTGAAGAAGTTGCATTGGCGAGGGCTTGGTGTCAACAATCTCAACATTCAACTTTAGGTATTCTTAAACTTTGTTTTTATTAATGGTTATTTTTTATATAACTTTGTAATATATTAAATTTTGTTTTTATTAAAATAGGAAATTCTCAACATCGAACCGCCCTGTGGGAAGCGGTTAGTAGAGTATTCCATGAAGAAATGGGAAGGGAGGCTTATCGTGAAAACGATAGCTTATCCTCGAAGTGGAGCGAGATAAGCACCCAACTTACAAAATATAGTGGTTTTTTAAATAAAGCAAAGCAAAACCCAAAAAGTGGTGAAACCGAAGCCGACATTTTGACAAATGCAGTGGTCACATTCAAATCAAATGTGGGGACCGACTTCCGTTTCATGCATTGTTTGGAGATTTGTAAGTTACATCCAAAGTGGGCGAATATCCCCATTGGTAGCGAAACTAACTCGTCTTCTAAAAGGTCAAGGGCCTCGTCCCAAGCCCAATCTGATGCACGAGATCAAGAGTTTGAGGACCTTTTGGATGATTCGCCAAGCCCAAACCGGCCTGAATATGGAAGAAATGCCGCAAGAAGGCGTGCTCAAAAATCAAGATCTGGTACGGCATCGCCTTCAGCTGGGAGTTCGGGCTTGCGTAGGGGAGTATACAGCGAGCAGTTGGATGACATTTCATGCAAGTTGGATACATTCAACGTCTTCCAACAACAAAGGGACGAAATACAAAGGAGCAAAGAAGCTAAAGATGCCCAGAAACAAAAACCAAAAACGGGATGATTTGAAATTTCTATCCCAGCCCATTGATCACCTAGAGGGTGAAGAGTTACAACTAATCTTGGCGATGAGAGAAGAGATAAAAAACAAATATAAAAGTTAGGAATTTTTTTTTTGGAATTTTCTTTATTTAAAAATATTAAAAAAATTAAATTTTTTGTTTTAAATAATATTCAAATAGCCCAGCGGGTCAGCCCAGCGAAGCCCGCCAAACCCACGCCCCAAACCCCTGCCCCACCATACCGTGTTGAATGTGGGTTAGCCCATGTCTGCCCCCCAAACCACGTGTCAACCCAAGCCCAACCCAAGCCCAACCCCAACCCCCGCCCCACAATACCCCACGGCCTAAAATCTCTACCAGAACCCACTCTCTCGCTCTTCAAAGTTCAAATAGGGATGTTTCAAAAAAACCTAGCTCACTCGCCTCTTTCTTCTGGATTGTCTTCTTCTCCGGAAGATATTTTAACCTCAAACACAAACACGACACTGAGATTATCATAGAGAATTAGAGGTGTGGAAGCTCATATCAAGTAAGTTTTCATTTTAAAAGACTTTTTCCTTGACCAATTTGGGTTGGAAATAATTATTGTAAGATGATGGAGAGCTAGAAGTATAAAACATATAATCTTCAATCCTTGGAACCCTATCAAGACTTCAATTGGTAAGACACGCTCTATTCCTAAAATCTAATTGGTTCAAGATCATTTAGAACTCCTGATTCTTTCAAAAACCTTAATAATTTATCTCGTATATACCAATCAATCTTTAATTATTGTTTTTTAATTGGTTCCAATTTTAGATCACTAAAAAGTTCTTGTTCAAGTTGTCTTCTTCACAATGCCAGAAGAAAAAGGTAAAACCTTTTGTCTGTAAATCTCTATGTTCTTAAATTTCTTGATTTTGAACCGTTCTTGGAGCAATTAAGTGTTTGGTTGTTTTTATTTTAATGAATTTCTTCATTTGTGGTTTGAAATCTGATTAAGCCCCATGTGGGTTTTAAAGTTTATTTATTTAGTTCTTTTTTAAAAGATTTTAACCTAAATTCTTTAATCTGAATTGTTTTTGAATCAATTGTGTATTTGGGGTGATTAATTTCCAGCCAAAGCATGATTAGATTATTACATATGTTTTACTTGTTGTTTGGAATTTGATGTGTTCTTGAACAATTATGTATTTCTTGGGCTTGAGGCTCTTTTAAAGTTTAATTTAAGTAGGTACTCTCCCAAAGCATTTTACTGCTCTTCTTATTCATGTTTCCATTTTAACTTTAGTTGCAAACAATTGTTGTTTTATGCAGCAACAGTTTATTCATGAGATAATGCAAGATCAACTTCGGTCATGTCAAAACCCTATGGCCACTCATTACCACAAGGTAGATATACTTTTTCTTTGAATGAAATTTGACACTGATTTGATTGTTTTAAGTAGAGGTATTTCAACATATTTACTTATGAACTATGCAGTTAATGCGGAAAAATATCGGTTAGTGGTCAAGGACTGATATCTGAGATATCGTTTATCGCGGTGAGATATCGGTGGGATATCGGTAATTTATAATACCATGCATAAAAATATATATATTCATATCTAGAAGTCTAGAACCTATATAATATTAATAGCAAAATAAAGAAGTGTTCATCAAGATCAACCAAGGCACCCGATTCTTCATTTGTTCATCATAACTTAAAACACTAAAATCGATTGAAGCACAGGGGCTTGGGAGGGACGATTAGGGTTCAGCAGACATCATCAGTTGTCGTGTTAAGTGTTCGAAGTGTGATAAAGGTTATAATATATGGGCCAAAAAAGCATAAAAGAACCGGGAAAGAACTGGGCTTCGTATTTTGTTGGCAGCCCATAAAGAAAAACATAAAATTCTGGCTTACCGATTTTCTCACCGATATGACCGAGATCAGAATATCAAAATATCAGCGATATCTCGGTAAATATCGCCGATATTCTCGCTACCGAGATTTCTACCGATATTCTGAACCGATATTATGTGCCAAGACCGATAACCGATATAGCACCGCTATATCACCGAGATAGCGCCGATATTAACTGCCCAACTTATGAATGGTCTTGTTTGGGTTGTGTTTAATTTTAAGTGGTTCAAATATAAAGGTTTAACTCTGGCAAGGGAAACAAATGCAATTTCGGTTCAGATCAGAGATAACTACACCTTAGGTATGATTCCGGTAACCCAACGTAGGGTTCCGATCAGATTTCGGTAAGTACGAAACTCAACTGCATGTTTCATATTCTTTTAGAAGTACTATTTGCGTAACACGTATGGGAGCAACGAGCTTATTTAAATGGTTGTGTGAATTAAACAAATTGGTTAACTTGCGTATTGTACTTGTTAATTTAAATGCTATTGTTGTAAAATATAATATAGAAATGGTTACTACAAATATAATTCAGTGGTTTAATGATTTGTTAGTACTTGGTTTCATGCATCTACTTGAAGATTAAAGATAGACGTATCAGTTAGGTTTATGGCAAATTAGTTGTTAGTATGCTATATGTCGATATGAATGTATTAGAATTTAGTATACTGGATTTGATACTTAATTGTATAATGATCTTTGCAGGGTAGGACCTTGAAGTGTTCACTCTCTGAGTCTATAATACTAGCTATTTATTGGTAATGTGCCAAAGACTATGACTGATGATGAATTCTGAAAAAATAATTGAAGAGACAACCACTTCATAAGATGGCATAGTTTATGCATGACATATATCACCAGTGTTATAGTTTTATGCTTAATATGGTATTATATTAGAGGAGGCATGTTTAGTTTTACTTGAATAGTACCCATTTTGTCAATTTTAGGCAGACAGATAATGTTAGAGAAGAGTTTAGAGAACGCTTGTCTATACGGCAAGCTATGTCATCTATGTTTGAATAAAGGCTAAAGATGTTTGTGAATGAGTATTTGTTCTAGCTGTGCATCTACAATTTTTTTAAAGAAAGGTTATTAACGTAGTTGAAATCAATGCAAGTTACATTGTGATCTTTATCAGGTTGGTATCTTATTATATTCCTTATATTGTATATGTTGTGGTATATGGTTTATAAATATATATGTGTGCAGGATGTTGATGGAAGATCCACTGGTGTTGCACTTGCATGGTGAGTTGCTCTTGGTTCACCCTTTACTTTTGCCACTACACTTGAGCAGGAAAGTGATATATTCGGGGAGCGAGGTGAGCCTTTAACTTCACTTCGCTAAGCATAGCCTTGACATATTTAATATGCTAATTACCCTATATATTAAAAACACAAGTTTATGAACAGTGTCATATGCCATGTGCCAGTACACTATCAATAGGTGATGAGCAAATGGTATTAGGTACCGGTAGTCAGGTACCAGTATCAAATTTATCAAACCGGGTGTATTTTTTGTACCGTTTTGGCACCGGTATTCACCGGTTTTTATCCTCAAATACCGGTGCCGTACCAGTACCGACCGGTACCGTGCCAGGTATATTCGGTACCGGTATTCACCGGTTTTTACACTCAAATGTGGCAGTACACTATTAATAGGTGATGAGCAAATGGTATTAGGTACCGGTACCAATATCAAATTTATCAAACCGGGTGTATTTTCGGTACCGTTTCGGCACCGGTATTCACCGGATTTTACCCTCAAATACCGGTGCCGTACTAGTACCGACCGGTACCGTACCAGGTATATTCAGTACCGGTACCGGTTTTTACACTCAGATATCGGTGCCGTACCAGTACCGACCGGTACCGTACCAGGTATATTCGGTACCGGTACCCACTTTTGGGGATTTCGGTACCGATTGGTACCGAGCTCATCAAATCATGTAGCAACATAGCAATGCAAGTAATTGCACCGTTTAGATTATTTTCATACACACAGTAAGTAAACTGTATTTCATTTGTCTGGGGTTTTATGTACACAACTTATTTTGCTTTCTTTTTTGTCTTTTTCGGTAATGAGTGAACTGTAGCATGTAAAATTAACTTGGATATTTAGATTATTGATTTGCAAATCGTATCAAATCCTGTAATCAAACCGATATCGTATCAGTACCAATTTTACTATACCAAATCATTTTCGGTACCAATTTCGTACCCACCTTTTGGCGTTTTCAGAATCATTACTTTCGGTTCGACATCGGTCTAGCACCATACCTGTATTTATTGATTTTTACCTTCAAATACCATACCGTATTGTACCGAGCATTTTCGGTCCCGGTACCTAATTTCGATAATTTTCCGGATCGGTACTTTCGGTGTCGTTACCGGTACCGAGCTCATCCATATTTTAACGTGTTAGCACCGTAATAACTGAACTGAAAACAACCGAATTTCCAATGTGTAGTACGTGTGGGTCCTATTATTATATATTAGGTTATTTAAAATCGTTTTTTATGACGGAGTGACTATCCTTACCACGTTATTTTTATTTATGTTTTGATATTCGGTATCTGTTTGCCGTTGCTGACACGCGTTTTGCAGTCATTGGGTCCCCGCCGCAACGCGCGGACGGAAAATCAACTAGTTTTGGTAAATTTTAGGTTGGGTTACAAGAAACACTTTTTTCTAATTAAAATATTTTGTAAATAAATAGTATGTTAAAAGTACACTTTGAGCGACGTTGGAGTCATTTGACCCGTTTCCTTTAAAGTTGTTTTTTACATGTTGAGATAAAAACAACCCGAATTAAACCATTCACAAGTAGGTAAAAAATACATGTTTATGTAAACCATTCTCTGAGAAAAAGGGACGGTGGTTATGTTACTTTATGAGCTTGCAATTACCATTGCTCAGTGTTTTTGTGAAACACTTTTTGATTACATGGGAGGGGTGGGGGTGGTCCACCCATGTTTGAACCTAGCATCATGAATATTGTTATGGGTCAAGCACTAAAGGTGATAACTAAGATAAACTGTTACAAGTTTGATAAAGAATAGGCCATCTTGGAAGTATAAATATTTAATGTTTGGACCTGTTATTAATTTTGGTAAATTCTAGGTTGAACTTTTAGAAAATAGAAGGTAAACTATTTGTTTAGGAAGACTATTATGCCAGTTTTTTACTTGTTTTTTTTAAATATGTTGCTTTATAGAAGGAACGCTTGAAATGCCAACCTAATGACGTATTCTATAGTAAAACTTCTTTAACGTATTGGTATTATATTTATGTGATTTTGAAAGTGTGGTTATTTTAATTTTAGTGTAACTTTGTGCGCTTTTATATATGAAACCCTTCGGGTTACAAGTTAAAGGAGATAACTTGAAGTGGTATATTTGCAGATGGTGAAGAGAATGATTTAGAAGAGGCTAATGCTGCAACCTGCACCCCATTGAACCCAACTAGCATACGGATGTACCACGTTAACCATTTGTCATTTGATTTTGAGTCACCAATTCTGTAGTTAATTGACTTAGTTTTATGGATTATACATTTTTCAGAATCCTTATTGCAAGGGATAGACAATTAGGTCTATTTTATAACCACATAAACGCATCTTCTTTGATCAAAGCTACCATCTTTTGATACAAGATCTCCTTTCCGTCAAACTCCTGGTCATTTTTGCTTTATCCAATGCAAAGTGTTGCCCCGCCGCATCGCGCGGGCACCCTGCTAGTTATTCAACATATACAAAGACAATGGCAGGGAATAGTGTTTCCCTGCCATTTTGGTCGAAATGGGCGGCCGCCCCTCCTCTATTGGACCAACCATTTTATTATTTTATATCTACTTTAAAATTACGGTTTTGCCCCCAGTTTAAAATTACGTTTTTCTCCCAACTAAAAAACATAATAACCCTTTTGCCACTAGCTAAAATTAGGATTTTGCCATTGGTTCTAAATTTACAATTTTACCCTCAGCCTTTTTATTTTATACCCGCTTTAAAATTACGGTTTTGCCCCCAGTTTAAAATTACGTCTTCGCCCCCAGTTCAAAATAAAATTATACTTTTGCCCCCAGCTCAAAATTACGATTTTTCCCTCGGTTCAAAATTACGATATCACCCTCAATTCAAAATTACATTTTTTTACCCCCTGTGCAAAATAAAAATATGGTTTTCCCCTAGCTAAAAATTAGGATTTTACCCTCGGGAAAATTTTTTGATTTTTCCCCAAGTAAAAATAAAAATATAACTTTGCCCCAGCTAAAAATCATGTTAAGAGCTGTCTAACACTCTTTTTACTTTTTATTTCTTGCAAAACTATGCTACTATTTTTTTAATTGGTTAAGAATTATTCGGCCATCGCCCCGCAACGCGAGCGGTGCAACACCTAGTTTTATCACAAATTTGGGCCCAAAACTTAAATATTAACAATCTAGCCCCTAGGGAATACAAAGCCTTATATAATAATAACACAAAACCTAACTAAACCCAAAAGAAGAAGAAGAAAGACAAAAATCTGATGATTAACAACAAGTCAACAACAAATGAGATGATAAAACAAACAAAAGGGGAATCAAGAGAAACATACCTGAACCTCCTCTAAATACTTTCGTCTAACTTTATCACCAAGGCTATCCAACTTATCAAGAAACAGAAACCGGCGGAGACCGTACTTCCGAGTAAACCGCCAGAGACTAACGAAGGACAACGTGGAAAACAACGAAAGAGACACTTGAACGATCCAATCGAAAGGCCTGAGGTGATCGTGATGATACACGGGGCGCTGAAGAGCCAAGTGGGAGAAAACCGGAACCGCAAAAGTTAAGAGGGAGAAGGTGATCCATGAGAGTGTTGCTCGCCATGGGTGACGGTGATCTGCAATGAAGATCCATGACAAGGACTTAGATTCCAGGATGTTGATGATGGAATAGTGGAGGTTTGGATTCAGGTGAAGAGGGTTCTCCTCCATAGGGAACAGAGGCAATAATAATAATAATAGGGGTGTCCGTCTTATGTAGTGGCCATTTGGGTTGATTTGATGCTTGAGTGTGGTAATGATAGAAGAACCCAAAAAAGATGTCGACTTCTTTTTCTCTGAGTTATAATGGTAGTAGGTGGTACATATTTGACTACTAAGCCTATGGGTATGGGGCAGGGGTTTGGGGAAAACGCCTAAGCCACCACCTTGGGTGGCCTTGGGTTGGGCGTGGTCCTTGGGGCTTGGGTTTCAAGCCGGGCGTGGGGCGGGGGAAGCGAGCTGACATGGCGGGCTGTGTATGGCCAAAACAAAATAGCCCTTGGGCTATCTGTTGGCCAACGGCTATGTTAAAAAAAAAAAATTTAATTTTCCACTATAAAACTCACATTTTTTTTCCATTTTTTACCACATTCAACCACATCTTCTATAATCATCTTCAATTCTCCTCCTACAAAATGAAAAAATGCATCCTTATAACCGTCCTTTTGACCCGAACAACCCGTATGCATTCCAAGAAAATAATCCTAGCCCACCACCCAATCGTCCAATGCCTCGTCCATTTTTCATACACTCTTCCATGCCCCAAGAAGCGAGTTATGCATCGTATATTGGGAATCGTTTGTTTACTAACTTCCCACATACCGATGATTCGATACCTACCCCGTTTACACAATCGCCCATCAACCTTTCACCAACCTCCATTGACCTTTCACAAACCGAAACCGTCCCCGAAACTCAACCACCCAACGATGCTCATTCCGCATCGAAACCCATCAAAAAGAGAAGTCATAAGAAAAAAACTGAGGCGGATAAAGCAGTTGAAACCGTCAAACGAAAACAACAAAAATGGGTCGTTGCTGAAGAAGTTGCATTGGCGAGGGCTTGGTGTCAACAATCTCAACATTCAACTTTAGGTATTCTTAAACTTTGTTTTTATTAATGGTTATTTTTTATATAACTTTGTAATATATTAATTTTGTTTTTATTAAAATAGGAAATTCTCAACATCGAACCGCCCTGTGGGAAGCGGTTAGTAGAGTATTCCATGAAGAAATGGGAAGGGAGGCTTATCGTGAAAACGATAGCTTATCCTCGAAGTGGAGCGAGATAAAGGATAAATTACAAGTTTTGTCCTTTATCTTTAGGGTACTTTACAGGCGGTGTCCTTTTTTTCAAATGTTGACAGGCGGTGTCCTTTATTAGGTATTTTGTTACAAGTTTTGTCATTTCCACCCAACCTGGTTAAAAAACCCAGTTAATTGTTGACAGGCGGTGTCCTTTACTAGGTATTTTGTTGCAATTTTAGTCCTTTACCTAGGTATTTTGTTGCAAGTTTAGTCCTTTACACCTAACAATTAACATGGTTTTTTAACCAGGTTGGGTGGAAAGGACAAAACTTGTAACAAAATACCTAATAAAGGACACCGCCTGTCAACATTTGAAAAAAAGGACACCGCCTGTAAAGTACCCTAAAGATAAAGGACAAAACTTGTAATTTATCCCGAGATAAATACCCAACTTACAAAATATAGTGGTTTTTTAAATAAAGCAAAGCAAAACCCAAAATGTGGTGAAACCGAAGCCGACATTTTGACAAATGCAGTGGTCACATTCAAATCAAATGTGGGGACCGACTTCCGTTTCATGCATTGTTGGGAGATTTGTAAGTTCCATCCAAAGTGGGTGAATATCTCCAGTGGTAGCGAAAGTAACACGTCTTCCAAAAGGTCAAGGGCCTCGTTCCAAGCCCAATCTGATGCACGAGATCAAGAGTTTGAGGACCTTTTGGATGATTCGCCAAGCCCAAACCGGCCTGAGTATGGAAGAAATGCTGCAAGAAGGCGTGCTCAAAAATCAAGATCTGGTACGGCATCGCCTTCAGCTGGGAGTTCGGGCTTGCGTAGGGGAATATACAGCGAGCAGTTGGATGACATTTCATGCAAGTTGGATACATTCAACGTCTTCCAACAACAAAGGGCCGAACAACGAAGGAGCAAAGAAGCTAGAGATGCCCTGAGACAAAGACGGGATGATTTGAAAATTATATCCCAGCCGATTGATCACCTACAGGGTGACGAGTTGCAACTAGTCTTGGAGATGAGAGAAGAGATAAAAAAACAAATATAAACATTAGGAATTTTTTAATGTAATTTTCTTTAATTAAAAATATTAAAAAAATTAAATTTGTTGTTTTAAAACAAACATCCCAGCGGGTCAGCCCAGCGACGCCCACCAAACCCACGCCCCAAACCCCCGCCCCACCATACCGTGTTTAATGTGGGTCGCCCCATGTCTGCCCCCCCCCTAAGCCACGTGTCAACAAATGCCCCAACCCAAGCCCCACCATACCCTCTGTCTAAGACCAGACAGTATGGGGGGGGGGGGCTTAGGCCCGGCCTGGCCTGGCGTCGGTCCTCCACACCGCCCCCCTCAGGCTCGGCTAGTCCCTCTCGGCTCCCACTCGATGTTCACGACGGGCCTCTCTCCTCTCTCCTCACACACACACAGCTATACATACAAACATATATATATATATATATATATATATATATATATATATATATATATATATATATATATATATATATATAGGGAGGAGCTAATGCGAGAACCACCCTTATTGTGAGAACCGCGAGAACCAATGTGAACACAACCTAAAATAGCTAAAAAAACCTAACCCCCACCCCCCCCCCCCCCAAAAAAAAAAAAACTAACCCCCCCCCCAAGCTAAATGCTAAAAACTAAAACCTCCAAAAAACCTAACCCCCCACCCCCCAAAAACCTAACCCCCCCCCCCCACCCCCAAGCTAAAATGCTAAAAACTAAACCCCCAAAAAACCTAAAAAAATCTAAAAAAATTTTTTTTAATATTTTTTATGTTAAAATCGCTACTTTTAGAAGCCAAAATTTTTTTTTTTTTTTTTAAATTTAAAAAAAAATTTTTGCTTCGAAAAGTAGCGATTTTTTTATAAAAAAATTTGTGTGTGATTTTTAGCTATTTTTAGGCATTTTTTGTTGTGTTCACATTGGTTCTCACGGTTCTCGCAATAAGAGGTGGTTCTCGCATGATCTTCTCCCTATATATATATATATAAAGGGGTTCATCCCCCCACCCTCTAGGTCCATCCCCTTCAAGCCCCTCCTACGTGGCGGTGACGTGGTGGCCCATCCCCTTGGGGATGAGGCTCTCCATACCCTCTAGCCTAAGGCGATGGATGGCACGATGCCCGGACTGTTGGTGCATCCGTCTGTCGTCTACGTCTTCGGTCGTGTCTCAGTTCGTTGCGAAGATGTTCAGACATGATGTCATGATGACATCATCAAAGTGATGCCATAATGACACCATATCATATAAGACAAAAGGAGTTGCATGGATATTAAATGAGATTTCTTTCAGTCATGCAATTCAGATTTCGTTTTTGTGTCTAGATGAAGTTCGCTCATATGTCAAAGTAGGTCCGCTTATTTGTCATCATACTAGGTTCGCTTATATGAACATGCATGTAAGAGCGAACCTAGTCACCTATATATAGTCTCATAAGCGGATCTCACATATAGTTCGAGGCATTGTCTTCCGGTGAGCCACGAAGTGCTGCCGAAGTGTCGACAGGTTGTAAACGTCTTCTAGATCAATAATATCGACAGTTTTATGTGTATACGTGCTGAATTACATCGAAACACTTGTTTCCGCCTCTTGTTTTGATGAAAAACTCTTCTACACGACTCGTTTAGGTCCGAATTCGATCCTACAATTGGTATCAGAGCAGGTGAAGAAGAGTTCTATACATTTTCAGCCGATAATTTTGTTTCTACATCATTCTTTTCCGAAAATCAATTTTTTTTACGGTCAAAATCGATTTAAATTCACACAATATGTTCGGAATCTATTAGTAATAAACACTTGAAAGTTTCATAACTAAAATCGACTTAAAACCTTGGATTTTTTAAGATTCGCTCATACGGACTCGTGATATTGATGATGTCATCAGCTGGTTCGCTTGTTAGGTCCGTTGTTTCGCTCATCTGATCCGCTCATCTGGTCCGCTTATCTGGTCCGCTCATCTGATCCGCTCTTGTGGTCCGCTTATTTGAACATTCAAGTCCGCTTTTGTGTCAAATAGGGTCTGTTCTTGTGACACTCAGTTATCGAACAGGATAATCACGTGAATTGTGTCAGTACTTTGGGACTAGAAGTCATTTAAAAGTGTTGTTGCCAGCTTAATTTGTCAGTGGTTTATGTCAGTCACATGGTTGTTTTTAGTCAAAGTTGCATGTGAATTGGGGTCCCAAACTTGATAAAGTGTCTCGGTTATACAAGTGTAATTAAAGCAGTCATTTTGCATTGTCTCGGCTTCAATGTCCATTTATTGCGAGACCAAATCAGATATGAATGGAAAGTTGTCAGTTGCATGTGTTGTTGATTAATTGTGATAGACTTTAAAATTGTCGACTTGTAGTATTAATAGTCCATCTGCATTAGTTCAGACCACGTGATCAAGTCTGTCATGTATATAATGGATACATGTGAGTTGTAAAGTCAGCCCATGGGACTTTGAGTTTATAGCAGCCCACTACATGTTGTCGACCCAATCAGACTAAAAAAGGAGTTTGCGGCCCAATCAAGTATTTGTGTAATCGGGACATTTAATGTAATATCAAGGGTTGTTGGGTTTTGAAATTATTGCATGTGATATGGGCCCGATAATCAAGTGATAAATACTATTAAAGTTGTTGGTGTGATTTGTCAGATTGTATGAGATTTTAATTACATCAAGATTGTGATTAATACCGAGGTCTATCAAATTGTCGGGTGCAATATAGTCAAAGTGTAATTCGAAGTTGTCGGGTCATAGCAGTTTGCACGTTTTGACATCAAACTCAACTCACATCAAATTCAGTCTGCACAGTGTGTCAATCTTCAGTCAGCACAGTCTGTCTATCTTCAGTCTGCACAAAATAATCATCAGTTCGAGTACCAGTCTTATTTTGTTAATCGATAAATTTTTAAACTGATTGTTGTTTTGTTTGTCGACAGGAATTTTTACGAAGTGATAAAGCTCATTTGAAAATTCGAAGAAAAATGGACGAAGATTTTTACAACGCATTTGCTACCCCGGTTACCCCGATCAGTATTACACAGAACACATTGATGGAAAACGAAACAGGGACGATGCAAAAGCCGCCCAAACTAATGAACATTGAGGAATATAAAGGATGGGAAGGTCGTTTCGAGAATTGGGCACAAGCCAACTATTTGGATGCATGGGAATGTGTCGAGACAAAATACATTCGACCGATGAATGATGATGAAGAAGTGGTTCCGATTAAAGATCTAAGCGCAGATGCTAGAAAGAAATACAAAGATGAGAAAATGATGCTGGGTCTTCTACAACAAGCTGTGAAAGAAGACATCTTAGTGTTATTACAACATAATGGAACTTCATACTCGATTTGGAAAGCTTTAAGGTCAAAGTTTCGTGGTAGTGAAGAAATGGTCAAAAGCAAGAAATCGCTTCTAAAGAAAGAATTTGATTTGTTCCGCGGATTAAAGAATGAAAGTACAAGAGAGATTATCGAAAGATACTGCAATTTGCTTGCTAACATGAAGAGATTGAGTATTGAGAAAAACAATGAAGAGTTGATCGAAAAACTTGCTGATGCTTTGCCCTATGAGACTTGGGGAACATATCTTATGATGCTCAGAAACAAGAAAGGTTTTAGCAGTTTGACACTCAGCAAGTTCATTGAGAAGTTGGAAGCTCAAGAAATGGAGCAACGAAAGATTATTCGAATGAAAGACTTCGATGGTGAACAAGATATTGGGTTGTATTATAAAGCAGGAGTGAATGAAAAGTCTTCAAATCTATCTCCGAAAATAGAAACTGCTTACAATGTCAAGAATTCTTCTGAAAATTCATCATCAGGATCAAACAGCAAAACAAGTTTTACATCATTTTCATCATTTGATCCAAATGTGTTAACAACAAGAAATGGCAAAAAGATTCAATGCAACATTGTGTTGAACATTGAAAATGATCAAGAATTTTCTGAAGAGTTAGCAAAAAGTCATATGTCTTTATTGGGAACTGTTCTTGAATCTTATGGTAGTTTTGTTGCAGGTCGAATCGGGAATCCAATGCTGACAAAGGAAGATTACGACCAGATTGATGCTGAAGAGATGGAGCTGATGGACATAAAATGGTGTTTGGCCAGTGTGTTGAGGAGAGCTGAGAAATTCAAGCAAATCACTGGAAGAGATGATCTACGTGAAGCTAATACTTCTACTTTAGGTTTTGACAAGTCTAAAGTCACTTGTTTTCGTTGCAGGGAGAAAGGTCACTTCAAGAGGGAGTGCACCAATCGCAAAGCAAGTGGAGCTCAGAATCCTTTCAATAACAACAATGATTATTATCGAAAGGTCATCTACCATCAAGTTGCTCAACAACCGTCTCAACAACATCAACATCAAGCACAAACTGCACATGGAATGCAAATTTTTGAAGACTCTGGAAAGAGAGCTTGTGCAGTGAATCAAGATTCTTTAAAGAGAGTAAATGGTAGTGCCTTGATAATAGATCAAGATGACGAAAAGTTACCTGAGGGTTTTAGCTGGGAGAATTTTACTTGGGATAACTATATTCCTGATCAAGCTAAAGCTCACACAGCTTTTGTAGCTCGAGTTGAAGAGGACAGTGATGATGATACTGAATATTGGTGTTGGTGCACTTGTGTCTGTACTTTGTCTGTATTTCGTCATGATACAAAACGATGTCTTTAATGTAAGGTTGATGTAAGTTTGACCAAGTCAACCATCCTCCTGGTTTGACTTGACCAAACAGTTAGAGAAATGTTGTAAGCTGGCTGTGTCGAAGGATGTGTCATCGAAGGATTGTTTTATATCCTTCGATGATGAGCTCGAAAGATAGACCATGAAGGATAGACCTCGAAGGATATCATCCTTCGTGGTGAATGTGATCTTTCGATGGGCTTTCTGGTCGACAGATGATCTGTCGATCAATCTGTCTGATCCTTCGACCAGACCTGCTGTGTCGGGTATATATACCCATGTGTTGTGTTCAGATCAGAGATTAGACAAGAGAGACAGAAACAGAGAGAGCATTCTGTTGAGAGCACACACACGAGAGAACTTTGAGAGTTTGCAGAATACATCTGTGAACATTGGACTTGTAACCGAACCTTTCATACGCATTAATACAAGTGGTGTTAATCGTTGAATGTTGTGTGTTGTGTTTGTGCTTGTTCTCGTATAAAGTCTCGGTTGCATGCTAGCTTGGATTCCGCACTCGCTAGTGTGTTTGATATAACAAGGATAAGGTTTTATCTCATCCTCGAGAGGGACCTACAAGTGGTATCAGAGCTTTGGCTCTTCTCCTTGTTAAAACCGAGTGTTTTCGGGTGTTTTCCGGGTGTTTGTAGTTTATTTTTTTTTTTGGAAAAACTTGTTAATATCGGGTTTCGGATTGTTGTCGGTTTGCAGAAATATTCATATTTCTGGGTTTGTTCTTCTTATCTTCAACCGATATCTTAAGTGTTCTTGGTATTTTACACTTTTGATCTTAAATTTTTAAATTACAAAGTGTTTGTGTGTTGGGAAGAGTATTTTGATTAAAATATTGGACCTTACCTGTTTGGTGAAACCTGCATGTTCAGAAGATATGGTCTGAACATACTTTCTGCCGAAAGTTCTCACCAACCCATCAACTTTTCACCAACCTGTCACCCGTTGTCAACTGTGTCAGAACCGATCGAAAGATATCCTTCGAAGTCGAAAGATCATCTTTCGACCAAAGGAGGTTCGACAGATAGTCATCATTCGAGCATCCTTCGAAGTGTGAGACTTATCTTTCGTTCCAAGGAATATTTTCGAAACATACATCTTTCGGTCTTCTGCTCATTTTCGAAAGACTAGGATCCTTCGATTGGGGAGTCTTTCGAAGTCATCTTTCGTGTTCATCTTTCGGTCTACAGTCCTTTTTCGAAAGATAAGGATCCTTCGTTTGGAGAATCTTTCGAAAAAAACATTGTTCGACACTCAACAGTGATCTTTCGAACACTGTTGATCCTTCGAACAGGTGTTGATCTTTCGATCCTTGTCTGTTTAAGTTTAACAGGTTGTGCTTTTCAGGTCTTTCGATTCTTGATCCTTCGGCTGGTTGTGATCCTTCGAGATTTTAACATACTTTGTGAAAATTAAAATTTTAAAAGGAGAAAACTTATTTTTCAAATTTTAAATCAATTTTCACTTAATATATTAATTTTCATAAAATGGGAACAAACGGTCAGTGGGATCCAACCGCGTGGACTCAAATAACTTCGACTCCACAATCATCAGCTATGCAATCTACGCAATCTACGTCTGATTTCGACAAAACGGCATGGATGCGAGCTATTGCCCCACCTCAAGCTGCAATGATAACTGCAAATCAATGGGCTTTGGTCACAAATCAAAGCAACAGCATTCAATCCATGATGCAGAACGACAGTGAAACTGGTACAAGCACAAAACCGCCAAAGTTAAATCACATCAATGATTGGGGATGGTGGAAAGAAAGGCTGAGAACTTATGTTCAGGGACAAGGTCAAGATCTATGGATGTGCTTCTTCACAGCTTTTGAAAATGAGTTGGAAGTTGCAGGATCTAATCCACAAACTTACAGCACTTTGTCTGAAGAAGATAAAAAGAAGTTTGAGTTAGAAAAGAAGGCATTCATGATTCTCACACAAGCTCTCCATAAAGACATTTACCATCAGTTTGTTTACTGCACGACTACTAAAAGCTTGTGGGATATGCTCACGTTACGGTGTGAAGGAAATGCTCAATCTAGAAAGATCAAGCAAGAATTACTGAAGAAAGAGTTTGAAGGGTTCACGTGTTTGGAGAATGAGACTTTGGCAGACTTATCTACAAGGTTCCATCACTTGTTGAGCGAGATGTTTGCTTTTAAAGTCACTGCCACTCCACAAGAATTGGTGAAGAGATTCGCTGATAGCTTACCAGCAAAGTGGAGCAGTTATCTTGAAATTCTCAAAGAAAATGGTGTTTTAGAAACAATCACCGTTTATGAATTAATTCAAAGATTGGAGAATAAGGATGTAGAAGAAAAGCTGAAGGCAAAAAGAACACAAACTCCTCAAAATCCAGAAATGTACTTTGGGATTGCAGGAGGTATCAGTGGAGAAAAACCAGCTTCTCAACACGCGAAGCTTCAAACAGCTTTCATCTCAAGCACCGGACCTTCGACAACAGATCAGTTTGATCCTTCAGCATACACGATGATGTATTCAGGACCGAATGTGCAACCGACAGCTCAGCAGCAACAACCACAACAGCAAGGGTTTTATGGAAGCTCTTCAAACTTTTAAGCCACTTCCAATCCTAACACAGTCAGACTAGACACTTCCAACTTTTCCAAAGTCAGTGTCGAAGTAGCCAAGGAGCATATGGAGATGTTGAATACCTTGGTTAGTGCTTATAGTGGATTGATCGCAGGTCAGATTGGGAATATCAATCTAACCAATGAAGATTATCAGCAAGTGGATAAAGAAGAGTTTGAAATGATGGATATCAAATGGGCTCTTGCTAGTACAATTCGAAGAGCAAAGGAGTTTATGGAAAGGACGGGAAGAACCAACTTGGAAAACAAGAAAGACACCAAGTATGGGTTCGACAAGAAAGCTGTCAAGTGCTTTAACTGTGGCGAACGGGGTCATTTCAAAAGGGAATGCACAAGACCAGCTCAGCATGGAAATCAAAATCCGTTCAGAAATCAAGGCAACCAGCAGAACCAGAACGGGAACAATGTTCGTACGTTGATACCTGTCAACAACCAAGGCCAAGCAGGGTCATCAAATGCCAACCGGGGGCTGGTGGTTCAAATAGATGAGGGTTGTGATTGGTCGCTTCAGCTTGGAGAAGGAGGAAATGGTGGAACAGCATGTTTTGCTGAAGTCGTAAAGGATTTAAAGCACGCCAGTGGTGGAGAATCTTCCACCAATGGTGTTGCATCTTCTGAAGATGAAGACAGTTCTGGTTATAGTGAAAGCTCAGATGAAGAATCCTCGACTTCAGGAAATGATCATGTGGATGAGACATCGAGTGCGTCAGTCGATGCAAATACTGATGAGCTTTTGGAAGAAGCTGCAGCAGGAACTGAAAGAAGATCTAATTTGATGGATCAAGCTGCTTACTCTTCGTCTTCTCTCCATTCAGCCTTTATGGCTAATGTCGACAGTTCATGAACTGAAAGAAGATCTAATTTGATGGATCAAGATGCTTACTCTTCGTCTTCTCTCCATTCAGCCTTTATGGCTAATGTCGACAGTTCATCAGGTCAGGTATGAGTCGATGAACCCACTGTAGTTAGCTGTGAAAAGTGTGATAGTTTAAATGTTAAATATGCAGAAAAGGAAAGTCAGTTTGAAGTCACACACAAACACAATCAACAATTGATTGTAGATCTTGCTAAAGCAACTGAAGCTAACTTGTTTTTAACCAGAAATGAAAAGGAATTTAAAACAACAATTGCGTCATTAAGACATGATGTTTCAGAATTACAAAAAGCTGTTTTGCGAAAACAACATGCTAACAATGATCTTATAGACACAATTGAAAAGCAGATGGTAGAGTTGGCAACCGCTCGATGTGAATGTGAAACAATCAAGCAGAAATTGGAAAGTTATTCCAATTCCCGCTATGTGTTGGATCACATTATTGATGTTCAAAAGAAAAAGGGGGATAAGAAGTGTATGGGATTCAAATCATGTCCTCCCCCAATGAATCACAATTACTCAAAATTGCCTGATGACGAGGATATGCCCCGTTTTGAACCTACTGTGCCACTCGGTCTAGATGACTTTGCAGCAGGCCTCGGGTTCACAACGGGTACATCATCCTCGGGTCAATCTGAATCTGAGAATGAGACTGATTCATCGTGTGTTAAGGAACAGAGTCCTCCCGTTGTTGAGGATACTGATTCTTCGGATGATGAATCTGATGAAATTGTGAACCAGCAGTCTAACTCGGTTACAACAGATATTCCAATCGAGAATCACATCCTGTGTGATCCACCAGTGAAACCGAGTAAGACTGAAATGTCAAAAGAAATGGAGCCGAGTGTATCAAGTTTTGAAGGGAGTAACTTGTTGTACACGCTCAAAGGAGATAGCAAAATCTACTCTAACAAAGATTTTCCAATTAAAAATGTAAATCAAGATTTAATTGAGCAAATTTTTGAAGGATGCACTGATAAGTTTTTGGGGAACAAAAGTGGCAAAGTTACCGTCACTCAATGTGATCCAATTCCGTGTGAACAAGTTAGAAAACAATACGGAAACCAAAAACTACAAGTTGAGCGAAAACAATAAGTCAATTCCAGAAAAGGTAAGGTACAGGGAAAGAAGGCTCAGAACAAGAATGTTCAAGCACCTAAGGTTCAACAACAATGGGTGCAAAACAAAAGAGCTCCTGTCAAGAAAAGAGAACCGAAAGTGAACTTTGTTGGATCCACGGGTTCAGATAAACTAGAAACATTTCAGGATAAATCTAACATTGATTTTGTAAAACAAGTTAGAATTTTAAAACGAAATGATCAGAATAACTACACCCAACACACCAACGGAGGTGATTTAGGTCCAAGCACGTCTAGATCACAAAGTTCATTGTCTGGTTCTCCGTCTGATCATCAACATGTTTCTCCGAGGTTTGTAGAGCGGAGAATGTGTTTTGAGTGTGGCACAATTGGGCATATTGTAAGATATTGCCCATACCTGCAAAAGTTGAAGGCAAAAACAAGTGCTCCCCAAGAAACCAATTACCAAAAACGATCATTTTCCCCGAAACAAGACCCACGTGTCTTGAAAGAAAGGGAAAAGAAGTTAAAACAAAAGAATCAAAAGGTAATTGAAAAGGCCTTAAAAACAGAGGTCAAAGAAGAAAAACCTGTTCAAGCAAAACCTAAAAATGTAAAACCAGTAAATGCTAAAACAATTAATACAAATACTGGTAAAGGACAAACAGCTTGGAAACAAAAACAGGTAATTCAGTCAGGGGGAGCACCACAGGTTCTTTTTCCTAATCATCAAGTGATTGAAATCACTTTTCTTGATGATCAAGGACGACCCAAGTCCACAAAGGCTTGGGTCCCTCTCTCCAACTAATTTTTGAGTGAGTGTGTAGGATATTCCAGGAGGAACTTTCGATAGTCGTAAGATTGTTGATAGTGGAGCATCCTTGCACAAAATAGGCAACAGAAGAAATTGCTGCCTTTGATGGAGAGAAAAAGTAAAGGGAAACAGAAATGTCTGTTGAAAGAGATTGAAAAGCTTCGACAAAAATGAAAATCATTTCAAAATGTGAATGTTCAAGGCTTTGATCGGGTCCCCGGGATAGATTCAAATCAAAATGTACGCACCTGCAGCACGTCTGAAGTTCAACAATCTACAAGATGAACGTGCAGTGTACATTTCTTCGTGGTGTGATTGAAGAAAATGTGTTTGTTGAACAATCCAACCGGGTGTGCGGATGCCTTGGCATGGGTTGAACAACCGCACACTACTTCACAAGAGAAAGACAAAAACCTTCGCTGGTGCAATGTGGAAGATCAGCCGGACCCAAAGGCTTTTGATCTTGTTGCTGTGAAGGGATTTCAGTAGCTGCAAAATCGACTTTGAAATCCACACCGGGTGGATATCCAGTTTGGGAGAGCACTCAGATTCCTGGCAATGCACGAAGCAGTTGCAGGATACGGTTTTAAATTTCTAATCTCTCCTATACTTGTCGATATTTAAGCTGCTTTGTGCATTATTATCTCGTTCAGCACTCTTTGACCAGACAATGTTGTCATGGTCCGCACCGCAAACCGACATGCCAACTGATTTTTCCAAAATTCGCTAAATCATTTCTGATTAAAACTTAATTTTGGTAAACGGCATTGAGGTAAAACATGAGTTAACCAACATCGGAAAATCATTTTTGTAAATATCCTTGTGTCTTTTAAATTTTATCTTAGTTTGTTGATTTTAGGGGGAGTAAATCCAAAATTTGAAAAATCCAAAAACAGCGAAAAATTTCAAAAGCACAAAAACAATAGAAAAGCAAAAATGAGTTTCCTGGCGAGCAAAAGAGAAAATGATAGTACATCAGTGGTCTGTCTAAGCCTCTTTAAACCTAAAATGAAAAACGATAAGCAGCTCTATATAAGATGTATCGGTAGGCTCACAATCATTTTAAAGTGTGCAGGGTGATATAAACTTAAATCCGACTGAAGACTGGGTGGGAACCATTCATTGGCATATGGTCTTAGTACCGAAATTTCGTTTGAGAGATTGCCGAGGTTCTGAGATATTCGGTCTTTATGCTGCTTATCATCTGGGTATCATGGTTGTATCTTTTTCCGAAAAATAACGGGGACGCAAGTCTAGATCTTCCATGATGCCATACATACGTGTACATATTGCATACGACCTCAATAAGTGATCAACAATCACATGTCCAAACAAATAAGTGATAAAATATCACATTTATCCGGGAGTCAAGTTCGTCTCTCTACTGTACGAAAGTACTGACCTGTTCACGGACTTGCTCCTGTGCCCTCATGCATATGAAAATCAAGTTCCTCATCAATAAGTGATTATATCACACAGGGCTTGTTTTCAAATCAAAATAAGTGAGAATCTCACATCATATACGGTCAAACAGATGATAATCGGTATACTCACCGGTAAGATGAACCCTCGTGCATACCTTGATACGGGAATGTGTCGTGATGTGGATGAACACCGGTCGGTAAGTATAAATTATACCTTAACGTATCCCCTCGCCATGATTACAAATGATAAGTTGAGCTTATGTGGACAACAATACCGATAATTGTTATAGGATGCTTATCTTAATGTTAACTAATAGAACAAGAGCAGAGCGTTTTGGCATGACCGTACACTGATATGATTCTCTTACCCTCGAAACTCGCAAAAAGAATGTCTGTAAATATTTATTTAATTAATGTTTCCTGTTTATGCATCTTTGTATATATTTATTTATTGCTTTCCGTCTTTACATTTGAAATATGAAAATTTCAAAAAGATTTTAGGTGTGTTTTAATTTAAACTTTATAAAATCCAAAAAGATTTTTCTTCTAGATTATTTTTGATTGACCGATGTTGGAACTCGAGTCTATCCTACCCAAAATCCCGATCGTAAGCTGGAAAACAATTGCATCTTCATAAACAGTCGAAGTTAACGAGTTTTTGAAAGTTAAAGGATTAAAATGAATATTTTTCTAAACTTTCAAACTGCTGTCGGTTGGTGTTTGATTGAGATTTGATCTCATATGTGTCGTTAGTTTAAATGTTAACTATATTCCAAGCGGTTGTTCTCATTATGCGTTTAGCTTTCTTGCATGTGCAGATGCTAAAGGCGAGGAGAACATGTTCGATGAAAAGCTTTGGAATGAAGACACGAAGTGGAGGCACTCAAAGGATAAAATGATCGAGTTGCCGCTGTCCCTTCATCAACACCACAAGGATCTGAAGAATTGACAAGTCAAAAGATTCACGAGCATGACTCAATGGAGAGTTCAATCTAAGGGGGAGTTTATTGACACACTACCTAAGTTAAATGGGGAGTTTGTTGATACACTTTCTACTTATGACGCGTGAAGACTTTGAAGATCCTCCGACATGAATGTGACAGAAGACGAACCATCACGAGTAGCATCCAAGGGGGAGTTTGTTGATGCACTTTGTGTGGACGCGACTCGGCTCGGTTCGACTCGGCCTTGAAGACCTGAAGACACGAAGATCGAGACAAAGCTACAGCCAAGGGGGAGTTTGTTGGTGCACTTGTGTCTGTACTTTGTCTGTATTTCGTCATGATACAAAACGATGTCTTTAATGTAAGGTTGATGTAAGTTTGACCAAGTCAACCATCCTCCTGGTTTGACTTGACCAAACAGTTAGAGAAATGTTGTAAGCTGGCTGTGTCGAAGGATGTGTCATCGAAGGATTGTTTTATATCCTTCGATGATGAGCTCGAAAGATAGACCATGAAGGATAGACCTCGAAGGATATCATCCTTCGTGGTGAATGTGATCTTTCGATGGGCTTTCTGGTCGACAGATGATCTGTCGATCAATCTGTCTGATCCTTCGACCAGACCTGCTGTGTCGGGTATATATACCCATGTGTTGTGTTCAGATCAGAGATTAGACAAGAGAGACAGAAACAGAGAGAGCATTCTGTTGAGAGCACACACACGAGAGAACTTTGAGAGTTTGCAGAATACATCTGTGAACATTGGACTTGTAACCGAACCTTTCATACGCATTAATACAAGTGGTGTTAATCGTTGAATGTTGTGTGTTGTGTTTGTGCTTGTTCTCGTATAAAGTCTCGGTTGCATGCTAGCTTGGATTCCGCACTCGCTAGTGTGTTTGATATAACAAGGATAAGGTTTTATCTCATCCTCGAGAGGGACAAGACCACGAAGGATAGACCTCGAAGGATATCATCCTTCGTGGTGAATGTGATCTTTCGATGGGCTTTCTGGTCGACAGATGATCTGTCGATCAATCTGTCTGATCCTTCGACCAGACCTGCTGTGTCGGTTATATATACCCATGTGTTGTGTTCAGATCAGAGATTAGACAAGAGAGACAGAAACAGAGAGAGCATTCTGTTGAGAGCACACACACGAGAGAACTTTGAGAGTTTGCAGAATACATCTGTGAACATTGGACTTGTAACCGAACCTTTCATACGCATTAATACAAGTGGTGTTAATCGTTGAATGTTGTGTGTTGTGTTTGTGCTTGTTCTCGTATAAAGTCTCGGTTGCATGCTAGCTTGGATTCCGCACTCGCTAGTGTGTTTGATATAACAAGGATAAGGTTTTATCTCATCCTCGAGAGGGACCTACAAGTGGTATCAGAGCTTTGGCTCTTCTCCTTGTTAAAACCGAGTGTTTTCGGGTGTTTTCCGGGTGTTTGTAGTTTATTTTTTTTTTTTGGAAAAACTTGTTAATATCGGGTTTCGGATTGTTGTCGGTTTGCAGAAATATTCATATTTCTGGGTTTGTTCTTCTTATCTTCAACCGATATCTTAAGTGTTCTTGGTATTTTACACTTTTGATCTTAAATTCTTATCTTCAACCGATATCTTAAGTGTTCTTGGTATTGTTTATGACGAAGCAAAAAGTGGTGAACAACTACATTGAGAAGTGTGCTGTGCTAGAACAAAAGTTGGAATTGCAAAGAATTGAAACTGAAAGAGTTAATCGTTTGTTGAAAAGTTACTCATGTACTTCTTATGTCATTGACAGGATTTATCCAACTATTGAAGGCATGAAGGCATTTGAAGAGGATGAAGTAACTGAAGAATAGAATGCTGAAAAAGTAGCTAAAGAAAAGACTCCAGAAAAGAAGAACAAGAAGAAGAGTGACTCAAAGAAAAAGACTGACAAGAAGGATTCTGGTAAGAAACAAGATGTCGGTTACAACAAATGTTCACCCCCGTTAGAAAATGGATATTTGCCCAGGAATCCAAATCAGGAAAGAGTCGAAAAAGCAACAAATTTACAGTGGGAGTCAGAGTCGTCAGTCAATTTGCCAGAAAATATTGATGTCGTGTTTACATCATCTGACACTGATCATGAGTCCGAGTTAATAAAGAAAGTCGTCGATCAAGTGTTGGATAAAGATGAAAATGAGGAGTCAAAGTTGGAGTCAAACTCAGAGTCAAAGTCAGAGTCGGAGTCAAAGTCTGGTTCTGAAAGTTCGAGTTCGATAGTCAACAGTCAAAATTCTTCGGTTAAAAGAATTTATAATAAAGAATTCCTGTTATCAAAATCTAATTTGAGTGACGAAACATTCAAAGTTGCATATACATTGAATGATTCCGACAAATTATATTCTGATGAGGAATTTCCAATAAGAGGTGTCAAAACTGAATTAATCAAAAAGGTTTTCAAACTTACAGAAATTAACATTTCTGAAATAAAAGATTTAAATCTTAATGGTAAACCTAAACCTTACACCTCAAGAGTACAACAAAGATTAAACAAGAAAAAAGGTTACAGTTCTGGTTCTAGTTTTCAAAAGAAACCAAACCAAAACCGTAATTTCAAAAAGAAAGGTCTTCGATTTATTCCAACAGAAAAACAGAAAAATGAAAAATATGTTCGTGATTTTAAAGCAAAGATGACATTTGTTTCAGGTACATCAGCAGAAGAAGAAGAAAAGAAAGAATTTTGGAGACAATCGAACAAAGAATTCCTTGCAAAGAAGCAAGAAGAAATGAAAGAAACGAGAACCTGCTACCAATGCAACACTGTTGGACATATTGGCAGAGATTGTTCAAAGGCAATACAATCAAAACAGGGAGTTTCTCGTAAACTTAAAGAGAAAGTGATTGAGTTTGAACCACCAATTGACAGAACCAAATTATTCAAAAACTCAAAATTTGAAATTGGTGAATGCTCAAACAAGTTTTACAACAAAAGAGCTAAATATGACAATCATAAATGGGTTGTTAAGAAGTCTGGAAGTAGTTCTAGCGATGATTCTGATAGGTCAAAATCAGATGAGCTATCTTCTGGCGATGAATCTGATTCCACAAAATCAGATGAGCCACAGGTTGAGTTAAAATTGAAAACTTCAGTTCCTCCAATGGATGATGTTCATTTTCCACCATTGAAGGCTGAAAATTTTAAAAAGAAAATTGGTAATGTTGAAATTTCAAACCAATTTTATGATGACAAGAAGGAATTTGATGTCGAAAAGGCTTTTAACCCCACTGTGAAACACATTTTTGGTAAAATGATTGATCGAAAAGTCAAAGGGGTTAAAGAGTTTTACGAGAAGAAGATGCAGAAAGATAAAGTTGAACCATCCCTGGTTTGTGACTGGGATGGCTCATACTATGAACAGTAAGTCTGTGGACTTGCCGGAGATCCCAAGTTGGTAATCGTGGATCAGGAATCGGCATCTTTTTGTGTATTTGATTGTGTTTTTGGTACAAGTGGTAAATCAAGGACATTAATTTGTACTTGATTTTCTACAAGTGGTTGAAAGACAATATGATGAACCACATCCCCAACTTTACAAGTGGTAAAAACAAAATTATTTTCCGGAAAAATCATTTTGATTAAAACAAACTTAAGTGTTTTGCAATCTAAATGAGAAAATGGTTTGTTGTGAGGGGGAGTTCTGATTGTTTATGCCAAGTGAATGGCGAATTGAAGCAATTCGATATCAGTTGTTACTTTATTGTACAGTTTATTTTCAAATTTCCTAAAATGTGTTTGCATTTTAGGGGGAGTAAGAAATTTCTGAAAATTCAAAAACATTTGAAAATTTGAAAATGAGTTTTGTTGTATAAAAGAGGAAATGATAGTACATCAGTAGACGATCACAACATGCTAAAGAAATGGAAAGTTAAAAAGTGATAAACGGTCTCACTGATGATGTGTCAATAGGTTTTTGCACATTTAGTAGATTGTGACGAGATATAAACCTAAATTTTAAACTTGCTTATATCGTGGGGAAACATCTCTCGGATATATGGGTAACCCCCGAAATCTTGTTTGAAAGATTCCTTTTTCTGAGATACTAGGTCTTTATACTCAGTGATGTCTGGGGTATTATTCCAGGACTTCTGCTGAATGGAAGTTCTGACCTAGTCCTCGAATAATACTTTCCACAAATGCTTGAAACATAGCATCACCCTCAGCATATATGATAAGACAATAAAATTGCTTAGCAATGCTGTTGTAAAAAAGATCCTCTAAAGGGGACACACCCAAAAGTTGAGTCATGATCTCTCTGCTGAACGGTAGTTCTGACCTGAGCTCTCATGATTCTTCATAATTTATTAACCCCTTACAGATATCATTTGTGTCATAATTACCTGTAAGACTGAATATTGGGATCTGGATACGGGAGTATATTCTGAGGTGGGACACGCGATTGAGTTTAAGTGTTTAAGTCATTAATCCGTATCTCGAAGCAGTTGAACTTTGTGTGAAAATTTAAGTGGACAAGTATACTGACAATCTAAGTGAATCGTTTAGAAACTTAAAATGAAATGAAGCTTAACGGTGTTGATGGTTTGTCTCAGAAACTGATATGATCCTCTTACACAAACTCACAAAAATATTGTTTGTACATATTTCTCTACTGCTTTTCATTACATTCAAAATCCAAAAAGATTTTAAGTGTGTTTTAGCATAAATTTTGAAAAATTAAAAAAGATTTTCGACAACTGATATTGAAAAGCTGATTTTCAAAATTTCAAGTGCTAAACATGATGAACAAATGGTTTGGGAGAGTGTGTTGTTTTTTTTTAACATGAAAATGATATTTTTTTTCAAATGGTTCATCAGAGTCTATAAATGTTAAATCATTTTTGTGATATTTTTGAGTGATGTCTGATTGTGTTCAAGTTATCATTAGAAAATTTATTTTTGGATAGAGCATGTGCAGGTATAGCCAGGTTTCGATCTTAAACCTGAAGATAGAGTGTCAGGTTCCGATACCTGATGACTCTGTGTTTTCATCAAGCCAGACTGCGATATCAGCATATCGAAAGGGGGAGTCTGAAGATTCTTTAAGGAAGGAGTATGTTGGTGATGAAAAGAGAAGAGAAGATAGAGATTGAGGATACTTACAATGTCAGACACTTCAAAGAGTTAGAGAGGACTGATAAAGACTAAAGATGCAAAGACTCGACACTGAAGACTCCGTCAACATTCGAGGGGGAGTTTGTTGGTGCATCCGTCTGTCGTCTACGTCTTCGGTCGTGTCTCAGTTCGTTGCGAAGATGTTCAGACATGATGTCATGATGACATCATCAAAGTGATGCCATAATGACATCATATCATATAAGACAAAAGGAGTTGCATGGATATTAAATGAGATTTCTTTCAGTCATGCAATTCAGATTTTGTTTTTGTGTCTAGATGAAGTTCGCTCATATGTCAAAGTAGGTCCGCTTATTTGTCATCATACTAGGTTCGCTTATATGAACATGCATGTAAGAGCGAACCTAGTCACCTATATATAGTCTCATAAGCGGATCTCACATATAGTTCGAGGCATTGTCTTCCGGTGAGCCACGAAGTGCTGCCGAAGTGTCGACAGGTTGTAAACGTCTTCTAGATCAATAATATCGACAGTTTTATGTGTATACGTGCTGAATTACATCGAAACACTTGTTTCCGCCTCTTGTTTTGATGAAAAACTCTTCTACACGACTCGTTTAGGTCCGAATTCGATCCTACACGGACGATAGTGTTAGAGGGTGTTTGGCTAAGCTTATCGAACTCCTTAACTTTTTGGAAAAATCAGGATGGAGTGACTTTTTGGAAAAGTCACTTTTCCCCTCACATACATCCTCATTGCCAAACATCTTTTTTGAGCTTATAACTTTTCAAAAAGCCAATAAGTCAAAAAACATGTTTATTTATTTTATTTACTGAGCCACATTCTTCAAGTTGGTGTGCTACACGACACTTTTTCCTGGTTCACAGTAAATCACCTTAAACATGTTTAAAAAGATTTTTATCAGTGGGGAAATACTGGTGAGTCATTCAATTTACACAAAATGATACATTGTTATCATTTACAGCATTAAGGGTTTTTATATTTGCCTCTATCTTATAATTAGCCGGTTTAGCTGTCACTCGACCGAATCTATGACTGTGGACATATCACAAATTAGGCCTGCCCACCTAAGTGATAAATCGTTAGTAGTAATGTGCACAAAACCCCCACATACTGCCAGTAATTAAAGATTAGCAAAGACTTAATCACTACAAAGTATAACGGGAAAACATTTAGGGTTTTACAAAGCAATTTGATAAAAAGAGAATGACTCACATTGCAATTTTAATTGGACATAACTTGGCCTACTGATTTAGCCTTGTAACCTAGTTAAATAACAATGCACACGAAACTAGGTCAGTAACTTAATACAACATTTACGATAAACTCACGAAATCAAAACCTTCACGACGAATGACAAAGTATAGCCCGGATTCGGGCAGCACTTAAACGTCCATCGGATCGGTTCAATCGATCGGACATTGTATCGTAGTAGTGATCGAGTTAATACCCTGTACTCGTAGCAGTGTTTCCCTACTTAAAATTTCAAATTTGAGCAGTATTCTTCGTCTTTAAGAAAGTTTTACGAACACAGATGAACAGGCCATGCACTGCCCCATTTATAGCAAAAATTTGGGTTTTACGCTGCCCTCGTAAACCCTCACAACAATCTTACGCGGCCCGCGAGGGCCACCTATGCTACGATTAGGGCTAGCGTGTCACGCATAGGTCCGCCACGTGGCTGACACGTGGCCTAAAGCGTGTCCGAGTCATCTGTTGTGCTGTCGCGGCCCGCGTAGGCCTAGCCTAAATCTTACGCGGCCCGCGAGAAGTCCAAAATTTTTGAATTTCTTGGTTTTTCATGAGAACTAGGGTTTTAGGGGTCCGGGTTTTCACTTACGGTTCGTTTTGGGACATTTTTGCAGGTCCTCACATCCTCCCTACCTTATTTAAAATCTCGTCCTCGAGATTTACTGAAATAAGTGAGGATACTTTCGCTTCATTTCTGATTTCAGTTCCCAGGTATACTCAAGTCCTCTTTTTGAATCCCACTTGACCTTGACTAGTACCAATCTTTTGTGCTTGAGGAATTTAATCTTTCTGTCTTCTATTTAGAGCGGTTTCTCTACAAATTTCAACTTTTCATTTACCTCTATGTCTTGAAGAGGTACTACCAGGGATTCGTCAGATAGACATTTCTTGAGGTTAGATACATGAAATACGTCATGTACTCCAGCTAGCTCTTCTGGTACTTGTAAGCGATAGGCAACTGGTCCTATTCGCTGGATTACTGAGAATGGTCCTATGTACCTTGGACTTAGCTTTCCCTTTTTACCGAATCGAACTACTCCTTTCCAAGGGGAAACTTTCAACAGTACCTTGTCTCCAACTTGAAATTCTAACGGCTTGCGTCGATTATCTGCATAACTCTTCTGGCGATCTCGAGCCGTTTTCAGTTTTTCCATGATTTGAGTTATCTTTTCAGTGGTTTCTTGTACAATCTCGGGACCTGATAATTGGTTTTCTCCTATTTATTCCCAGCAAACTGAAGTTCTACACTTCCGTCCATACAGAGCTTCGAATGGGGCAGCTTCGATGCTTACATGATAACTATTGTTATAGGAGAATTCGATTAAGGGTAGGTGGTCATCCCAGTTTCCACCAAAATCTATGACACACGCTCTGAGCATGTCTTCCAAGGTTTGGATCGTCCTTTCACTTTGTCCACATGTTTGGGGGATGGTATGCAGTACTTAAATTTAGTCGGGTCCCCACTGCTTCTTGGAAACTCGTCCAGAAGTGCGAAGTGAAACGAATATCTCTATCTGACACAATAGAGAGTGGGACTCCATGTAAGGATACTACTTCATCTACGTACAATTTTGCTAACCTTTCCATGCTAAAGGTTTCCTTCATGGGTAGGAAATGGGTTGATTTAGTTAATCGATCCACAATCACCCAGATTGCATCGTTACCTTTTCTGGTCTTGGGTAACTTAGTAACGAAGTCCATGGTTATTAGTTCCCATTTCCATACGGGCATTTCTAATTGTTGCAGTAGACCTGAGGGTTTCTGGTGTTCTGCCTTAACTTGTGAACAAGTTAGGCACTTAGAGACGTATCTAGCTATGTCCTTTTTTATTCCTATCCACCGGAAATTATTTCTTAAATCTTGGTACATCTTATTATTACCAGGATGCATGGTATACCTAGATTTATGGGCTTCCTCTAAAATTTTATTTCTTAAGTCTCCTTGCTTAAGTACCCAAATCCTTTTCTTGCGGAATCTCCAAATTCCATCAACCCCTTGCTCTAGTTCCTTTATTCGTCCCTTCATTCCTTCAGCATCATCCTTGATTGCTGCTTCCTGAACATTCTTCAGTTGTTCCATTAAATCCAATTGGAGAGTTAATCTAAGAGCACGAACTCGTTTTTGTTTCTCATGATAGTTACGACTTAGGGCATCTGCTACTACATTTGCCTTTCCTTCGTGATATTGAATATCACAGTCATAGTCAATTCTTTTGAAGATATATCTTAAACTCTTATGATCTGTATAAACAGTAAACTTACTCCCGTACAGATAATGTCTCCAAATCTTAAGGGCAAAAATTATGCCTCCTAATTCTAAGTCATGAGTCGTATAATTTTCCTCGTGCCTTTTCAATTGTCTTGAGGCATATGCAATTACCTTCTTGCGCTGCATCAGCACACATCCTAATCCTAGCTTAGAGGCGTCACAGTAAACTTCAAAATCTTCTGTTCCTTCTAGCAAGGCTAGAATTGGGGCGTTTGTTAATCTTTGCTTTAAAATCTTAAAGGCCTCTTCTTGCCTGGGTTCCCATTCAAACTTAACTGTTTTACAGGTTAGCTTAGTTAATGGAACAGCTATCTTAGAGAAATCTCTTATAAAGCGCCTGTAATATCCAGCTAATTCTAGAAAACTTCTAATTTCCGTAGCTGATTGCGGGACCTTCCACTTAGTGATCGCTTCTATTTTGGAAGGATCCATGTAAATACCTTCGTGATTCACCATGCGACCTAAGAATTGCACTTCCTGTAGCCAAAACTCACACTTCGAGAATTTGGCGTAAAGCTTTTCCTTTCTTAACAAAGTTAAGAGTGCATGCAGGTGCTCATAATGCTCTTCCTGGCTTTTAGAATAAATAAGTATATCGTCAATAAAGACAATTACAAATTTATCCAAATACGACTTACAGATTCTATTCATGTAACAATCCTAAATAAACCGACACCCTTGAATATTTTCTGACACCCCAAAATATTTTAAAATATTCAAATATGTCCCTAAATATACCCCGTATGTGAAAACCGAGCCCGAAATACAATATAGCATTTAAAATAAATGAAAAACATAAAAATTTAAGTTGAGGCGGGCAGCGAGAGGCTCAAAAGGTGGCGCAGCCTGGTGCGGCCACGTGGCCCAACACATGTCGAGTCTAGTTGCTGATCCGGATGGGCTACACGTTGACCTGGAGTCAACGCAGGCCGCGTAGGCCCTGCCCTTGTGTTACGCGGGCTGCGAGAGAACCAGACTCAGCAACTATATAAGCAGGCCATCGGGTTTCATTCAGAAATCGTTCAAAATCGTTTCTTTCTCTCAAAATCTGAATATTAGGAAATATAAGCGGGTATTATACCCCCTTAAATAGCGAAGTTCTGCTCCGTTGTAAGTATTATAACCCCTGGATACGTATTAGATACGCTGCTCGATTGATCTAGGGTTCCGTAACGGCTGTCGTGGTTCTGCCCGACGTAGTCGTTGGAATGCCGTCTCCGGGAGGGTATTACTAAGGTTAAAATGGGTTATTATACTAACGCGTGTGCATTTGTGTAAATTTTAGATTATCACCAGGAAATCCTTACGGAAAATCTAAAACAGCAATGTGAGTTGATCCGCTTTTTGTTAACTATTTTTACAAAACCTCATTTAATTAATTATATATTAAACAGTGATTGAGTATTTGTAAGAATACAATTATCATGAGTATGTTGGGGTTTTGTATACAAAATTTGTTACCACCTGGTCAAGGAGTAACATTTCCACAAGTCGGGTTCGACAGTACCATGGATGTTAATTGTGATGTCTTAGAAACAAATATAATTGCTGTTGGGATTGAACCCTATCAGAGGAACAGATAATGAAAGCCAAAACTGGTTCACAACAGTGGATACATCATAAGCAGTAGTTTACACCAGGCTTTCCCCTTGAAAGTGCTTATAACATCTGATGTCCTCTATCCACTGTCCGTATACAACAGCTGCTGTCCTTCAAACCGCTGATGAAGCCCTGAAGACTGATAAGGAGTAAACACTGCTGGTTCAATATACTGATGCTAAAGGACTGCCCACTCAAGGACTGATCAACCTTGAAGAAAGCACTGATGAAAGGAGAAAGCAGTAGTTTAGTGTGTCACTTGTTTTGTATAAAGTCAGTGGTTAAGATTAGCAGTGTTTGTATAAGAACAGTGGTTATAGGTTGTTAGATGTCACTTTCATGGTGACGTCAGCTTAGATGCTTCAGTGTTTTGATTTGCCTATAAATGGAACAGTACCCTGTACTGTTACATTTGATTGACTGAGTGAGTTCTTCTCCTCCAGTACAATCCTTTCATCGTGTGCGATCAATCGGAGGAGCATCAGGCTGAGGGGGAGTTTTGTTGTAAGCATGCATTATAATCTTTTAATTTGATTTGTAATCTTTTGACCCTAATGAAAAGCATGTGTTTATCAAAACTATTCTCCCTTTTGATTGTTTTTATAAAGTTTGTTTCCATTTCCGCTGCACTTTACATTATTTCATATTCATTCATTGTTCAAATTATACAAACAAACACAATCATGAGAGCCTCTGATCCTAACAATTGGTATCAGAGCTTGGACAGTCAAATTCGATCTAACAATCAATTTGACATAACAGTTCAGCTCAAAATTCATTGATGCTAAGGTTGATTGTATTTAGTTGAAAAACAGAGTAACGAATAATCACGTTCAAGTTGCTTTTCAAAAACTCTGTAAAACAACCAAGATGTCATATGACACACAAACTTCACATAACAAGTGATGTCATACATAAACCACCTATTGTTTTCAGATCTGAAAATATGTCTGATAACTATGGTAAAATTATTTACGAAAATTGATTTCAATTGTTGTTATGAAGTTTATGCTGTTTCCATCATGTTTGCTACTAAGGTGTGAACCTCAGGTCAACAAAAAACCTATGTTCATAAAAACATTAGTGTTTTTGTTAACATAAAAAGAGGGAAATTAAAGCTTTAGTTATTAGTTCTTGTGTTTTGAAAAACAGGTTGAGAATCCTCAAAAGGACCAAATCAACTTTGTTAAAAAATACATTAAGAAAATCAGGTGTTAAAATAGTCCTAATCATATGTAATGTGAGATTTGATACAAGCATGTACAAAAATGGTCAGATCTCTCAAAAGGTTGCTACAAAATGATTTTGGATTAAGTATTCCTTCAATAAAACCTCCCTGTAAGTATTTCATTACTTATGAATGGGAAGGGTAAAAAAGGGAAGAAGAAAAATCACAAAAACTCAAAAGTGTGTTTATCTCAAAAACTTTTGAAGACAAAAGAAAAGAGTATAAATATAAAACACTTAAGGGTCCAAAATTGGGTTAACAATGGTTATCAAGCAACTGAATGCATTCATTGGTTCAGGAAAGTTCAGGTAAAAATAGTATTTCCAGTAAATAAACTTATAAGAGGACTAGACAAGCCTTTCAGAATCATCACATTGTAACAAAGTTTATAACAGAACTTTCAAAAACACATGTGAACATGTCTCCTCATTTTTGCAATCAATTAAACAAGAAAATGGTCTCAAACAGTGGTTATTACAATGTATTTCAAACCACTGACCATTTTCATAAACCTGAGAATGATGTGATTATGAGTGTTACTGGAAAACATACCAGATCCTTTTGATGCTGTTTTCAGAAAAACCTCTAATTAATTTTCTTGAAAAGGTTTTTCTCAAATAAAGCAGGATATATTATTCTTTTTTTCTAACAGTGATATATTTTGTACTTTTACTTGTTTTTAAATAGCAAAAGTTTCATACTCCTGTCAGGATAAAGAACCATCATTTTTTTGGTGATATTATCCTTGAAAATGGATCAAAAGGAAATGGTTCAAGTGTCAAGGTTATGTCAAACTCAAGTTTGTTTTAACACTGAGCAAAAGATTGATTGCTAACAGACCCTAAAATACTTGGATACTCATGTTCTAATTAAAATATTATGACACAAAATGAGTAGCCTTGGTAAAAGGGTTTTCATCATCTGGGGTACTAAACCACTGTCAGGAATCTATAAAAACTTCAAAATGTGTAATTGACATGTGGCAAAACCTTGAATGCAAATTCTCATAAAAGCTGCTGACATATTGAACTTGACAATTTGCATCTAAAATGTATTTTGTTGAGGATAGCAATCTTGCAGACATTTCAGAATCACCATCAACAGTTGTTAGAGATGATATTGTGATTTCACAAGATAAAATCATTCCTTTCATCTGAACAGCAGATGCTCAAAATATTTGTGAAAAGCTTATCCACTGATGCACTAACAGTTGCTGACATACTAGCCTTTCAAATCCTTACCATTATCTTACCCCTAACCACTGTTTTGTTCAAACATCTGCTTCCTAACTACTGTCCACTACTGAAAGTCAACCTCTGCTTTCTCATTTCCTTGATAAGCACTGTTGTTCAAAATCAGTGTTTTATCCACTGATAGTTAAAATCATCCACTGTTTTCACTTTGTCCGTTGCAACCACTGATACTTGCTTCATCAGTGGTTCCCTAAACAACTGTCCTCCATTATTCATCTTTCCATCAGAGGTTGGCACATGGTCAGTTATTAGCCATCAGATCTTTGTAAACCGCTGCCACGTCAGCTTTCATTTTTTTCCTTATAAAACCCTGATCAAAACCCCCAAACAGGGTTTTACACTGTCGATTTGAATTCCAAAATTCTATTCTCAAAGCAGTTTCCCACTTTCCATCTCAAATCATTCTTCGTTCGTCCTCATCAAAATCAAAATCATCCTCATCATCATCTTCCAAAGAAGCCACACAAATGGCCGCTGAAACCACTGAAATCCCATACAAATTCCCTCACAATTACTTGGGTTTATTCACAAAACCCACCACTGTGACAACTCGTATTTCCGAACCTATCTTTGTACTTTGAAGTAACGTATGTGTACGATATGTGATTTTATGAAAGTGAATGATTATATGAATGTTATGTGATACGTGCTTTGTGTAATGTATGTATGTATGTATATAAACGACCAGAACGCACAACACTCACCAGATCGCACAAGCCCATTCGGGCCACAACTTGTATTCGGATCAAGGGCAGCCCAAGTGTGGGTTCGGCCCATTTCCTTTAGTCGATTAACACATGGGGTGCTAGTACCCATCTCACACTTTACCAAAACAAACAAATCTACAAACCCTAGTGCTCTTTCTCTCTCTCACGAACTCGAAGGCAGCCACACACATTCCCTCATCATCGAAGATCTTTCTTGTTCGGATCAATCATCTATTCCATCTTCCTCTCAAATCGGTAAGTGTTAATGATTTATGTTAGTTACATGATTATTATGATTTCATGATTTGATTAAATGGTTAGCTTGTGATGGATGAGGCACACAAGTCTCGCTACTTAGTACATCCTGGTTCGGATAAAATGTACCACGATATCAAAACTACATATTGGTGGCCTAGCATGAAGGCCCACATAGCAACTTACGTTAGCAAGTGCTTGACTTGTGCGAGAGTCAAGGCGGAATACCAGAAGATCTCAACGTGGTAACGATACTATTTGGGTGATCGTGGATCGACTCACAAAGTCTACTCACTTATTGGCTATCAAGGAAACAGATAAGTTCTCCACGCTAGCAGACGTATATCTTAAGGAAGTTGTCTCGAGGCACGGGGTGCCCACCTCTATTATCTCGGATCGAGATGCACGTTTTACATCAAAACTGTGGCAAGCAATGCACAAGTCCTTTGGCTCAAGATTAGATATGAGCACAGCCTATCACCCGCAAACGGATGGGCAGTCGGAACGTACCATCCAGACCCTCGAAGACATGCTTAGGGCATGCGTAATTGACTTTGGCAACAGCTGGGAAAAGCATCTGCCGCTTGTGGAATTCTCATACAATAACAGCTACCACACCAGCATTAAAGCTGCTCCGTTTGAGGCATTGTACGGGCGAAAATGCCGGTCACCTCTTTGTTGGGCAGAGGTGGGGGATAGTCAGATTACTGGTCCAGAACTTGTGGTGGACACAACAGAGCGAATTGCTCAGATACGACAACGAATGGCGGCAGCTCGTGACCGTCAGAAAGTCTACGCCGATAAGGGCAGAAAACCACTAGAGCTCCAGGTTGGGGAGCGTGTACTACTCAAAGTTTCACCCTGGAAGGGTGTGGTTCGTTTTGGTAAACGGGGCAAACTTAACCCACGATACGTTGGACCTTTCGAAGTCATTGAGAAAATAGGCAAGGTGGCCTACAAACTGAACTTACCAGCAAAACTCAGTGCAGTTCACAATGTTTTCCACGTGTCGAATCTGAAGAAGTGTCTGTTAGATGAGACCCACATAGTTCCTTTAAAGGATCTCACTATCGACGAGCAGTTGCGATTCGTCAAGGAACCAGTCGAAATCACGGACCGGGATGTTAAGGTCCTCAAGCATACTAGAATACCTCTCGTTCGAGTTCGTTGGAACTCACGTCGCGGCCCAGAGTTCACCTGGGAACGCGAAGATCAGATGAAACAAAAGTATCCCCAACTATTCGCAAACGGTACAACCGCTACTGAGGTTGAAGCTACGGAATTTCAGGACGAAATTCCAGATCAACGGGGGGAGGATGTGACACCCCAGGAAAACCAGGAAAACCATGCAACTTAACTAGCTTCCTCAGTGAGTACGTACAAAATTCCGGGACGAAATTTCTTTCAACATGGGGATAATATGACAACTCGTATTTCCGAACCTATCTTTGTACTTTGAAGTAACGTATGTGTACGATATGTGATTTTATGAAAGTGAATGATTATATGAATGTTATGTGATACGTGCTTTGTGTAATGTATGTATGTATATAAACGACCAGAACGCACAACACTCACCCGATCGCACAAGCCCATTCGGGCCACAACTTGTATTCGGATCAAGGGCAGCCCAAGTGTGGGTTCGGCCCATTTCCTTTAGTCGATTAACACATGGGGTGCTAGTACCCATCTCACACTTTACCAAAACAAACAAATCTACAAACCCTAGTGCTCTTTCTCTCTCTCACGAACTCGAAGGCAGCCACACACATTCCCTCATCATCGAAGATCTTTCTTGTTCGGATCAATCATCTATTCCATCATCCTCTCAAATCGGTTAGTGTTAATGATTTATGTTAGTTACACGATTGTTATGATTTCATGATTTGATTAAATGGTTAGGGTTGTATGAATGATGAACAAGGATGTTATGCGTTGATTCGATTTGCATGATTATGATTTGGAACCAAATACTTGTTAAATCGGCTATTATGTATATGCTTCGGATTGTTAATTATGTGATGTTGGTATATGATTGTTGATCAGGTAATGTTGTTAATCAATTGCAAATAATCGGCTGTGATATACGATTAGAATGATAGTTGGGTTGTTAGGATGTATGCTAGTAATCAAGAACATGAATAGTGTAAATGATTATGATTGATATTTATGTTTTGATTATATTTAGGGTTCATATGAATTAGATGTTAAAAACCCTTGTTTGATCGAATATTGATCATGTATGAAACTGTTAAGTTGTTGATTGATCAAATAAAAGGAAACCTTGTAATTGTTTGCAAGATAAAAGATGTGTAACTGATTTCCATATTATCCGAATCAATAAAACTAGTCGCACAAGACATCTTGGTCGCACAAGAGGTCCATTCGCACAAGAGTCCAGTCGCACAAGTCTTGTCAGTCGCATAAGATATCTTCAGTCGCACAAGGTGACTCTAGTCGCACAAGTTGTAATGTTATTTGGCTGTTGGGTCGGGTATATGTTTGGGCCGGATTAGCTCAATCGCACAAGGGTTCTCGGATCGCACAAGGGATCCATGTTTTTATTGTTTGGGCCGGTTACTTATTGAACTACTTATGTTAATTGGGCTTCTTGTTATTTTGGGCCGGGTGTCTAACGGAGTCGCACAACATGTTGTGGATCGCACAAGGCCGTGCTGAACGCACAACATGTTGGGCCGACTATTATTGGGCTATATCTTTCGGATCGTACAAGTTAGACCTGAGGAGTGCTTGACTGTTACTGTTAAGGTGTTAACGTGTATTATGTGTTTGCCATGATCAATGCGTGTTAATAACCTGTTAGACTTTGTATAATCATACGTGCTTCACTTGAACCTAAACCTGACATGTATGATAACCATGTTAGGACGTGGTTGACCACTAGCATCTAGACTTGACCTTTCTGTGTATCTGCCGAGCAAACCAAGGTGAGTTCACACTCTATAAAGCATGGGATTCCCAGGGGTTGGGAATGGGGTTAAGGAATATGGATTCCTCGTCCTTTCTTGGGTAGGACAGTAATGGTTCAGGAATGTAATTCCTCGTCCTCACGGACAGATAACTTTACTAGACCAAAACTCTATCACGAAGTCCCTCCTTTTTATATCGACTTAATCGCCGGGCCAATGGCGAGCGGGTCATTAGTTAGATAGCGCTATTTAGGTCTGACAAGCCTCACACCGTGACGCAGAGGACGGGCGTGAACTAATGGATCTGGGCACGTCAATGCTGATAGACATTGACAGTTCAGGGGACTTAAACATGACTTTAGTCAGCAGTCGATATGGTAACGAGTCTAGTGTATACATGGGGTAGCCCCCACGGCCGAAATGCCAGATAACTATCATGGGGTAGCCCCCACGGCTGGATTGCCAGAGTTAATGGGTTAAACAAATCACGTTTTTCAACTATGGGGTAACCCCCACGGCAGGGATGCCAGTTAAAGGAACTATTTTTGAAACAACTAAAACCAACACCTAACTGTGAACTCGCTCAACATTATTGTTGACTCGTTACTACATGCTTTGCAGGTCAATAGGTACTTAGCTGGAGCTTGCACAAGGAAGAGTCGTTGTGGGACATGGACAGCTGTGTGCCATGTTAAACCTTTGGATATTTAAACTTATGTTTTGGTTTTAAACATTATGCTTCCGCTCATAACTTAAACTATGGTTGTTTTGGACACTAATTGTGTTGGTTGGACTTTTACAATTAATTACTTGCTTGTTCAATATGATTAGTGGTTTGATCCTGGTCAGTCACGCCTCCAAGCGGTGATACTCCGTGTGTGGATTTTGGGGGTGTGACAACCACCACCAGAACCTTCGATTCAATCATTGATATTCTTTCAGCATCAAAGTATAAAACTTTGTTAACCGCTGATGCTCCGATTTATGAACAAACCCAGAGAGAATTTTGGAAAAATGCCACACTTGAGTATCAAGGTGACAAAGTTATAGCCATTAATTCTTCCATAAAGGGCAAAAATATCCAAATCACTCCACAATCAATTTCAGAAGTCTTTGCACTCGATGACCAGGAAGAAAAAACTTCTTTTCCCAAAAACGAGTTAAAAACTGATTTTCTGGAAAGAGGGTATGGTGCAGAAATGAAAAGGGACACTTTACAAAAAGGCTTCTTCCCTTCTGCACCAAGGTTTTTATTTCATACCCTTTTGATGTGTGTATCAAATAAAACAACTGCTTTAAATGAAATACCATCAAAGATCCAAAACCTGGGCTATGCTATCTTACATAATGAAAATTTTAACTATTCCCAGGAGATATTTGATGATTTGGTAAAAAATGTTGATAGCAAATCATTTCTACTTTTTCCAAGGTTCTTAAGCTACTATTTTAAACAAAAATTTGGAAAGGAGAATGAAAATTTGCTCATCCAAGGAAAATCTTTTCAAATACATGGGTTAACATCTGAAACATTCACTAGAATGTTAACTCCTGCAAAAACACAAGCAGAGGTGCCTGAGTAGACTTTAGCAGTTACCACTGCTCCTCAGGTATCTGTTGCTGAGCCCACTGCTCCAGGTGATCATAGCAGCACAACCACTGCTTTGAAACCCACACCTGCCATTACCAAAAAGACCAAAAAGAAAGCATCCAAAAAGCCCCCCAAACCCAAATCAAAGGCAACTCTGGAAGATGAGATCCCAGAGCCACTGCCAGTGATAATACAAATGTCACCAACAACCACTGCTACTACTTCCTCACAGCAGATGGAAGAAAGATCTCCACCTTTGCCTCAAACTCCTCCTGCATCCTCACAAAAGGATCAGGTTGTAAGCATAGGGACCCCACATTATGAAGCTCTGGAGCCAATTGGATCCATCTTCCTCAGTCCTGATCCCAAGGACATGTCTCTTTCAACACCCATATCTTCACCCCTCACATTACCACAATCCATAATACCCTTGTTTCATGCAGTTGCTATTGCTCAGACACAAACCAGTTCCTCTCTATCACCTATCACTAAGAGTACACCCCCACAAGTGACTAGGTCTGATGCTTATACCTCTGCTATCCCAGCAATAACTGAGGAGGTTACACTGCAGGATTTACAAGTAATTCCTGACAGTAGTTCAAGTGGAGCAGCAACTACAAGTGTTGGATCAACAGATCTACACTTGGCCAGTTGTTTCATCAATCAGACTCCATTGAAGGCATTTTCTTCTATAGCACCTCTGGTAACCACTAGTGAGTTATTTTTGACCACTGGTACCTTCAAAAGGTTATCAAGTGTTGAAGAAAGAAGACCCCAGAACCAAGAACAAGGGGCATCAATGGGTGATTTTTGGGATTCATTTCCTAAGTCACACATTGATACAACCACTGCTGGTGGGGAATCAGATGATTCCATTAACTTGGGTGATGATTCAAAATATCAGGAATTGACGGGTAGAATTGACAACCTTGAGACATCTGTTGCTGAAATAAAAGATATGGTGCAACAGTTGTTGAAAGCTCAGAAGGTCTCAACCACTGCTATTCCAACTCAAGCACCTGCTCCATCACAAGCACTTGCTGCAAATGAGTTATGGAATTTGTTTCAACCCCTGCTCCAACAACAAAGAGAAATGGCTGATCAGCAGCATGCTATACATGTTCAAGAGCTGAGAAATATGATGGAGTCAAGGTTTAGAGATACTCAAGCAGATATCAAGGCTACAAAGGCCCACATCCTGAACACCACTGGCACTGCTCCTCCAACTGTTCTCTTCATTGATCGATTTCCTCTAGATAATGCCAAAAAGGGGGAGAAAATTAAAGAATGGAAGAAGAAGGAAATAGATGATGGTCTCTACATAGAACCAGAAAAGGAGAATATGACCAAGAAGATCCCTTTGCTAGATGGGAGCAAAAAGATTGATGTTACCACTAATGCACTTGCTGAAGCAAAAGCTAGTGTAAAAAGGGACAGAGAGGCAAAGGACTTGTCCAGGTGGAATGAGGAGAAAAGAGCTTATATGGAGCTGAATGCGCAGGGTTGTTCTGAGCCAAAGGATGTTAAAAATCCTGAGCTAAAAAGAAAGAATCCCACTAGAAAAGTGAGGGAACCCAAATCCATACCATCCAGACCCACAAAGCTTACTTCCAAAACACCTTCCAAAAGCCCCCAACATCAATCTTCCACTCAAACAACTGTTGTAACTCCTGCTGTATCAACAACTGCTGATACTTCAGTAGTTTCAACATCTGTTATCACTTCAACACACACCACAACCACTGCCTTACCACCACCACCAAAAATCATTTCACCACCAAATCCACTATCACCACTAAAAACAATCTCACCACCATCACCTCCTACCAAAAACCAGAAGACACCAGATCTTACAACATCTGTTGTAATGGCAACAGTGGTTGAAACACCGGTTGTTTCAACAACTGTTAGTCATCCACCATCCACCACTCAAAATACCACCACTGATCCACCCAAGACATCATTAGCCTCTCCTACAATAAAAAGGAGAAGGATTTTCATACATGATGATGATTCTCCATCACCACCACCAACATCTTCACAATCCCTTGCACTTATTCCAAACCCTGTTCCTCTCTCATCAGCTCATGTACAACAACCAATCATGGCCATCACTCCTGCAGGATTCCAATATCCTCTTGAACTCATTGCAGTCAGAGAAGAGATCAAGTCCTTCTACTATGAGGATGATCCTGCTAAAAGGAAGTTGCCATCTGTTGAAGGATATCCCAGGCCCAATAACATTGAAGAGTACTTGAAAATTAAGGCTCAACAGGCAGAGAATATTTCCAAAAGAAACTCTCAAGGAAAAACTGACAAAGAAATTCAAAGGCATTATCAGTTTCTATTTACTCAAGTCAGATCCTTAGAGCAATTTGCAAAAAATGTTTGTCAGCAAATCTCAGAGAGAGCAGATGAAACTTTGAGAAAAGACTACATTGAAAGGATCATTGCTACCAAGAAGTATAAGGGAGAAAAGCATATGTACAAGGAGTGGACCATTCCTGAGCTTGAAAAAGAAGCAGCCAGGATTCAAGAAATGATAAAGAACAAGGTCAAACACACTCCTCCAGATTGGTCAAAGTACAAAAAGAATGAGCATGAAAAGACATTAGAGATAAAGATAATGAAAGAGGAATTAGTTGCTGCTGACTATGGGTCTAAAAATCAAGTGGCAAGATGGAAAGAAGACAAAGTCAAGACCACCTACAAAAGGTTGGAGGAATAAAGGAAGAAAGATCCCACAGTTCCACAAAAACCCGACTACCCTGAAGTAGATGTCACGGCCCCCGACCCGGTTTGACCCGTTTCAGGAGCCGCGAGACAGAAATCCCGTGGTATTTATTTAATTGAGTTTAACAGCGGAAGTTTATCATCACGATCTTTTTAAAGCTAAAATTTTCCCGATTATTTTATTTCACAATTCGAGATAAAACCCCGGTAATTTACAATCATTTGATTTCACTAAGAAACCTTTATTTTACAAAACATATTTCTTTATTTTATAATGAGCCACTTCCTTAAGCTTGCAATGCTTCACAGCACTTTTTCTGAATTACAACAGATCACCTGAAACATGTTTGAAAAAGGTTTTGTCAGCGGGAAATACTGAGTGAATCATTCTATTTACTAAAATGACACATTTGTTATAATTTACAGTATTAAGAAAAATTACAATGTTTCTGATATCAAACCAAATACCCACAGTACTTTATCACTCGACCCATTGGCCCATTCGTCCAATGGTGTCTGTGATTATGGTCATATCACCCCTTGGCTGCCCCAATGGTGAAGATTATCAAGTAATGTATACAAAACCCCACATACCGGCTGTAACTTGGTGATTACATAAACTTAATCCCTGTAATTATAACTTTGAAATAAATAGGGTTTTGTGAAGTAATTTGATAAAAAGAGAATGACTCACATTGCAGATTTAACACGGATAGAGTTTACTCTACGGATTAGCCTTGTTAACCTAATTTAAATAATAATGCACACAAAACTGGGTTAGTAATCGATACAGCATTTACGATAACTCACGAGATCAAATTCTCACAACGAACGACAAAGTGCAATACTTAAACATCCATCGAATCGACGAATGACAAAGTATAACCCTAATGTGGGCGGCACTTAAACATTGATCGTCGGAAAATGAATCGTAGCAGCGATCGAGTTATTACCTTGTTTTGCGGCGTCGATTTATGAACTGTGTGTGTTTTTGTAGTATTCAGAACGTAACTCGCAGTGTATAAGGAATTTTTACGTCGTTTTAATTCCTGAATTCAAGTCCCAAGGCCCTCTATTTATAGGTGAATTTCGACATTGTCGCGGCCCGCGTAAGATCTAAGCTAACCTTTACGCGGCCCGCGTAAGACCTATTTTTATGCATAGGGTTGCCACGGTTGGGACTAGCCTTGCTGACTTGACAGTTTTCGTAAATTCAGTTTCTACAGCACACAATTTAGATCATCGTTACTAGGGTTTTACCCCCCCTGAGTTTTAGGGGCCCTAATCCTGATTCCAAATGTTCTGAAAATTTTAGGGATTGTTCAGAATCACTTGGGTTTCTCAATTAGGGTTTCCTATTGGACAATTTAATTAAATAAATATGACTTTTGATGAGAGTTGTTACTGTAGAGGTTTCAACAAGACCACCAAAGCTGCAAATCAGGAGAGCCACTGCTCCAGCTGGTGCTGCCATCTATAAAAGAAGACAATAACAGTTGGATACTGAAACAGTGACATAATTAATGGCAGGAGATGAGCTTGTAAAAGAAGGCATTAAGATAATGATAGCTGAAACTCTTGGCCTAAACCAACCTGCAAGCACTGCTCAAACAATCATCACAAGGCCTGCATCACCAAACTCCTCATCAAATAAAAATCTCCCAAGAAACCCACCAGACTCAAAAGTACTAAAGTGGAAAACTGACAAACAGACCCATGTACTGACAGGGTTCAAGTCTAGTGGAGAAGTGAAGAAAATAACAAGGGAACACGCACTTGGCCTAAGTCTTGAAGATTTGCAGGATCTCCTTGATCTTCCACTGTGCAGGGATGATGTTGACACAGATGCCTTAGCCTTTGAGTTACAACTCAAAGGGCAAATAAGGGAACTGCTGATGAGACAATAAAGATCCAAAATAATGAAGAGTTTTGGCATTATCTGTTCCAGGGGGAGATTGTTGGGATTGAACCCTATCAGAGGAACATATAATGAAAGCTAAAACTGGTTCACAACAGTGGATACATCATAAGCAGTAGTTTACACCAGGCTTTCCCCTTGAAAGTGCTTATAACATCTGATGTCCTCTATCCACTGTCCGTATACAACATCTGCTGTCCTTCAAACCGCTGATGAAGCCCTGAAGACTGATAAGGAGTAAACACTGCTGGTTCAATATACTGATGCTAAAGGACTGCCCACTGAAGGACTGATCAACCTTGAGGAAATCACTGATGAAAGGAGAAAGCAGTAGTTTAGTGTGTCACTTGTTTTGTATAAAGTCAGTGGTTAAGATTAGCAGTGTTTGTATAAGAACAGTGGTTATAGGTTGTTAGGTTGCTAGATGCCACTTTCATGGTGGCGTCAGCTTAGATGCTTCAGTGTTTTGATTTGCCTATAAATGGAACAATACCCTGTACTGTTACATTTGATTGACTGAGTGAGTTCTTCTCCTCCAGTACAATCCTTTCATCTTGTGCAATCAATCAGAGGAGCATCAGGCTGAAGGGGAGTTTTGTTGTAAGCATGCGGTATAATCTTTTGATTTGATTTGTAATCTTTTGACCTAATGAAAAGCATGTGTTTATCAAAACTATTCTCCCTTTTGATTGTGACAACCCTCACTAAACCAGGTATCCGTACGACATAATTAATAATTAATTATTGCTTAATTACTGTGCTTGCTTGAACCTGTGAATAAACTGCAACTTGAACACTGATACATGTACTTACTTGCATCATACTTTACTTGCTGTCACTACATTATTTACATGACTGAACCTAAGTGACAAACATGATGCACAAAAAGCACAGTAGCACTATAACGGATAACCTATTGAACATGCTGATAAAGCCAGCATCAGGCAAACACTGCCTCTAAGGCCTGTAAGAGCCTGAAATATTTTGCTACACTAGTGGTGAGTGTAGGGATATAAGGGTTGTAGCACTGCGTCTCTAGGAATAAGTTACAATGACTGGATGTGCCTAAAACGTACTTTGAGTACAAAATCCTGCACTTTAAATAAAAATTCAGCATTTATCTAAACTGGTAAAGTGCAAAAAGTTGGAAAAATATTACTAGACACTTTCCAAAGTGTCGGGAATAAACTGTGTCACTAAAAAGAAATATTATCGACACTTTAAATACCTATTTGACACTATAACAGGTTAAATCCGACCGAACAACCGGACTTAACCCGGGACCTAAAAAAAAATATTGTCATGGACATTGTTTTTCTTTTCTAAGCCAGTTAGGGTCCCCGAATACCCTAATACCCGTTATTATACATAACACACTATTATACTAAATTAATTACTTAACTAAATTAACTAGTTTGTAACTAGTTCATCAAAAACCAACTAAATTACCCAACCCCATGAACCGATTGCCCCCCCCACATGGGACACATTCCTTACAAATTGATTATTTTATTTAGGAATGTCTAGTATCACCGAGACACTATACACAAGGGATAATAAAAGTTGGGGATTTATAAGGAGGCATGAAGGATAATCTTTTCTTTATCTCAAACACTTAAATAACTTCCACTCTTTCTTTCTCTTTGGAACTTACGGCCGAACCCACACAACCACCATCCAACCATTTTCGATTTCATTTAATAATTCCAAGTATCTTCAAGTGTTAAGGGTCTCGTATTAGGAAGCTTGGTGCAAACGGAACGCGAAGGACCTCTTTATCTTGCTTTTATCCACGCCATTTTCGTCAAGATTCTTCCCTAGCCTCGAGCTAGTGGTATGTCACTTAAAACACCTTCTTGAACTAATCTAAAGTGGTTAAAACGATTTGTAATGGTTAAAACTAGTAATCTTACAAGATGATACATTAAAGCCTACTAAAAACATGAAAAATGTTGGATAAAAGCTCATTTGTTGTGTAAATGTTGTAGTAATTGAAATTTGTGATTATTTAGACCCGATCTATGTTGTGGTAGCTCGGATCACCACTTAACCCGGTTTGGTCATGATCACGAATCGTGACATAAGGTTGTTTTGAATAGAACAAGGGTTAAAGGGTGAAACTCCACCACACACGAATCATGAACTTGTGTAAAAATGTTTTACTTGTGGAATAGTGTTTAAAACTAGCAGATCTACGTATCTGCAAGTGGTATTTTCAAAGGACCAAGCGTTAAAGAAATCATGCCTTCTAAAAATGGATCTTACACTGACAAGAATGGTTTTTAGAACACACAAGTGTGTAAACACTTGTGTAACACAAAGTTTCGACAAAATAACTATTTTTGTAAAAGTTGACGAGAAGTTGTAAAGATGGAACTTCCATAAAAACGAGGTTTTCACAGAATCGGATTATTATATATAAAGGTCCACTAAAAGTAATGAGATTTACTTCACAGTTTGGATAAATCACAAGTTCATGAAATTTATGCGATTATAGACATATTTTGACTAGTTTGTGATTTGAACGTTGTTTTGGTTGATTGAGAAAATTGTTGGTTGATTTATAAAAGAAAATGATACGCTTGAAAGCGTGGCCACCTCCAGTTACAGAGGAAACTCTGGCGAAATTTTTCCAAAAACCTAACACTTAGAAATATTTTCACTACAAGTGTTAGAATTATTTTTGAAATGTTTTCGAAATATAAATTTCGCCATGACTTTATTTACTAAATATTCGGAGGTGGGATTTTCACAAAATTTAACGTGATAAATATATATTTTCACACACTGTTTATGATTATTTTGTGAAAATACATAAATATTATTTTTAGAGTAAAAATAATATTTACGAACGTTAACGAATCCAAAATAATACGAACGCTTTCACCATAAATATATAAGTTACATCGGTAAGTATATTACCACTCGACTGTTAAAACGTAACTTACGCACTCACGGAAATATTTATGAACGCGTATTTTAACAACGTATTATTGGAGAAAAATTATGTGAAATGAAAATATAATATTTTTGAGAAAAATACTTATATTTTGGAATTGGAAATATATATATATATTAAGTGAGACTTAATGATATAATCTGAACGCACATGTATTGAATCCCCCATCCTTGGGAAGGAAAATAACTACCAAGTATACAGAATGTAAACACGAAATAGTTGACTAACTATTTCCCAAAAACTTAAACCATAAAGCTAAGGCACGGCCGTCCGTCTAATAGAGTTAGCACGTGTAGGTCGTCATACAGCTGATTGATTTGGAGGCATACTTGGTAGAGACGCACCACTGTGAGTTCATGTCCCCCTTTTCTCCTAACTGTTTTCAGTTTTTAACTGCGGGGGTGAAATACATGTTACTATGATTACGAATGTTTCTTACATGGTATGGTCAGCTAAGGAAGGAACTGTTAGGTTATGTGATTGGGTAGGTGAAACCTTAAGAACATTAGTCCTCGTAGTACGATCGAGGGATACGAGTGATAGGCCTATTTGAGCATAACAAATACCACCCATGCGCCCGCAGGTTGGACCATGTGGTGACCTTGTCTTAACTCCACCCATGCGCCCGCAGGTTGGACCATGTGGTGACCCCGTCTTAACACCACCCATGCGCCCGCGGGTTGGACCATGTGGTGACCTTGTCCTATCCCCTCCCATGCGCCCGCAGGTTGGACCATGTGGATACACAATAACTGATATGTTTCCTTATTTGCTTTCATACCAGAGTTTACAAAACATTCATACTTGCAATGATTACAAAGGTTTATTCGCGCGCACATACTAAACACATGAACTCGCTCAACATTATTGTTGATTTTTCAACTTACATGTATTTCAGGAAATTAACGGATCTGGGACGGTATGGCACGTTTTCCCGCTGCACTAGTTACGAGATCATCCGGGTTTGGGGAATGTGACTCTTTCCTGGACAAGTCACAGTCCTTAAACTGTGTTTACGTCATGTTGATGTTTATGTTTGTTGAATAATGTCATTAGGAGGTGTTTCCGTTAAGACAATGTTGTTGTAATTGGTTTTCAAAACTTAATCTATGGATGATCTTGCATGGTTTTATTTCATATAGCTTTGTTATGGTTAAGCTATGGTATTAAGAAGTCGCACCAAAATTAACCACGCTTCCGCAAAGCCAGGGTGTGACAGCTTGGTATCAGAGCTCTGATCATAGCGAACTAGGATTCTTTCTCGAGTCTAGACTATGATCACTAGGGCTCTCACGAAAACATTTTACTGCATACCACTTAAGTCCAGATCCAAAACTTTTTACAAACAAATGTTGAGCACGTTGATTTATTATAGGCTCAGCCTGGAGGGCTGAGGCTCGGTCTGGAGGACCGAGGCTCGGTCTAGGTGACCGAGGTAGTTGGCTAGTGAGGCTAGGAAGAGTAGGCTCAGTCATGAAGGCTGAGGCTCGGTCAAGGGGACCGAGGCTCGATCTAATAGGTCGAGGTGGAGGATAGAGCAGTCTTAGAGACTGGGAGGAATTTGGCCAGTGGGACTAGGAGAATTATTTGATTGACTAACATGTTTATATGATTATATGATTGATTATTATACGTATATGTGTTTGTGTTACAAACGTCATGCTTTCATCAAGTACTAGAAAGATGGACACTACGAATCCCATGGCTATAGTATCAGACGACATAGTTTCATCGAAGCACGAGGTGTACATTTCCGATACTACCGGCATAGACAATGACGACTTTCAGCCCTTCTGCGCTGCCTGAAGTCGTAGCAGAGCCTACAGATGGCCATCTTGTTGGGAATTTACCCCCTTGCCGCTTATCCTGTTGTTGATATGCCCCCCCTCCCGACGTGGCCTCTGACGACGATAAAGATCTACTGGAGGAGGACCCATTCGAGGGCAGGGCCCTATTGCTGCTGGTATTAGACTACTACATGCGGACGCTCCTGTAGGGGAAACTCGTGTCCATTCCCCTATCCCAGACTCATTTGAGTTTCTGACATCCGCATCTTCGCACATACAGGGAATGCAGCACCACTCACACGACGCCGACCCTGATATGGCATCATCAGCTGCACCGGATCCCGCCCACAGCTTTGAGTTTGATCACGATATTGAGGTTGATCCTGCTTTTTCATCTGGTTTTGATCCAGACCATGACCTTGAGTTCATACACTTAGACCAGCCCTTGGAGGATCCTGTAACCCCCTGTGTTTGTTGATCCAGCTGATCTTGAGATGGAGTTTTTGATCCGGAGCCGGCCGTGGCCCCTGAGCCAGGCGCTGCTCCTGACCCCGCATTGGAGCATGACCCTGTTCATGCCAATGCGCCTACTGTTGCTCCTTGATTGATCATTTGCTTGGACGAGAGAAAATTTGGGGTAACGGTGCAAGACAATTTATTATTACGGGGGCCCACGTAATAACAATTTGTAGTGCACAGGAATCCTGGTGGACTCTGCCGGTCAAGCTAATGATAACCAATGCAGCAGGAAATAACTTAAACACGAATGACCAAGGCGATGTAGCCTCGAGTTCATTCTATTACGAGCAACAAGCCAAATTGGCAAGCCTATGTGAAGGCTCAGAAATTTACTTCCCCACTCATACAGTGAGTATATTTGCGTGTGAAATTGGGTGATTACATGATGGCTTATGTTGCTATATACACCTCATGGACAATTGAAACGTTGTCTAACCCGCTTCACACCACTTCGACAAAAGGGAATGTCACCCAGACGTGACACAAACACCAATACGTTGCCAAGAACAGAAGCCGAGCTGCAAGAACGCATCTCATAGATAAATGCACGACATGAAGCCCTCCGCTCTAAGCACAACGAAGGCACTACTGGAGACAACCCTCCAACTGGCTGCACCTATAAGCAGTTCCTGAACTGCAAGCCTTTGAACTTTGACGGAACAGGAGGCGCCGTTGCATTTGTTCGTTGGTCCGAAAGGACCGACTCCATTCTGAGAATGAGTAACTGTTCGCCCCAACAGAGTGTTACCTATATCTCAGGGACATTTCTAGATGGCACACTCTTTTAATGGAACCTCCAGGTTCAGACCCTTGGCACAGACGCTGCTTATGCACTGTGCTGGGATGAGCTCAAGGAAACGATTGAGAAGAAATGTTGTTTTAGGACTGGAATTTAGAAGCTTGAGGTGGAGTTCTGGAATTGAAAATGGACGGACCAAAGATTCCTGAATACGTCCAGCAATCTCCCGACTTGTCTAGGGTCGTCCCCTACTTAGTCAAACTGGAGTTCAAAAGGATTGAACGATTCATTTGGAGACTTGCACCCCAGATCAGGGGTATGGTTACTACCTCGAAGCCTCGACCATTGCAGAGGCTAATTTATTTATAACATGAGATGTTATGTGGATGATTTATTGATAGCATGAGATGTTATGTGTTGATATTGTTGAATGCATACGTGCATTTTATTTGCGATGACCTAACCTACGTGAAACATCTTTTAGAAAATGCCTCCAAAACGGGGTGTACGCATACCCACCAACGAGGCGGAACTTCAGGGAATCATTGCTGCAGTCATCGCACAATACGAGGCCCATCGCTCCGAGCACAACGGAGATACCTCAGGAAGTAACCCACCCAACGGCTGCACCTACAAACAGTTCTTAGGCTGCCAGCCCCTGCATTTCAATGGCACTGGGGGTGCCGTAGCCTTCGTACGCTGGATTGAGAAGACTGACACTGTTTTGCGTGTGAGCAAATGCGCCCCAAGAGATCAGGTCACGTACATTTCCGGGCTGTTCCGAGATGGGGCTCTGTCATGGTGGAAACTTCAGGTTCAGACAATGGGCGAGGCTGCTGCGTATGCTTTATCATGGGACGAGCTGAAAGAGCTAATGCATAAAAAGTACTGTTCGAGAACAGAAAGCCAAAAGGTAGAAACTGAGTTCTGGAACTTGAAGATGGAAGGTCCAAAAATAGTTGAGTATGTGGAGAAGTTCCAAGTTCTATCGCGTATCGTTCCTTACATGGTTACACCAGAATACAAGCGAATCGAGCGCTTCATTTGGGGTTTAGCTCCTCAAATCATAAGTATGGTAACCTCCTCCAAGCCTGCGACAATCACTGAGGCCATCAATCTAAGTATAGCCTTGACGGAAGAGGCAATCAGGATGAACAAATTTTCAACCTCTAAGAAGAAGAAGGAGACTCATGTAGAGTCATCCGGGGACAACAAGAGAAAGTTGGCGAATTTCAAACAGGATACCCAGTCGAGTAACAACAACAAGGTCAAAAAGAGAAAAGAGTACACGGGTATTCTACCAAAGTGCGACAACTGTCGACGTCACCATAACGGGCGGTGTAGATATGGAAGATGTGGTAACTGTGGCAAGGTGGGACATGTCAAGGAAACGTGTCGACATGGCACTAAACATGGAAATAGAGGTCAAGATGATAGCGGAAATCGCGGAGGAAATAACGACGACAACAACTATCAGGACAGGGATGCTGACGATCAAGACTGTGGCCAAGCATGTTTTAATTGCGGTGATGTGGGGCATTTCAGGAAGTATTGCCCTAAGAACACTCAGGCACGTGGATGAAAGCTCAACAGCGGGGATAGAATCCAAGCGTGGATATCGGTACGTCTCATAATAGTCAATGTTATGCTCTATTTGACAGTATTGTCAAATTTTAGCTTCAGAAAATATAGTTGTTTTAGTAGTAAGTAACCTAGATACCTAGTTCTCGATAGAACAAGCCTAACGAAAGCTTCGATGTGATAATTGGGATGGACTGGTTGTCGAACAACCCGGCAGAGATTGTCATCCGCACCCCGACGACGAACGGAGAAATGATTGTGATTCATGGAGCAGGATACGCTCCTACGGATTATCAGACAAAGAAGACACGAAAATTTTCGCACACAGGATGTGTTGCATTCTTGGCTCATGTCGTGGAAAAAGAAGCCGAAGAACCGAAACTCGAAGATATCCCTGTGATTGGAAGATACCCCGAAGTCTTCTTCGAAGACTTGCCGGAATCGTCTCCTCAACGATTAGTCGAATCCCGCGTCGATCTAATTCCAGGCACTGCACCCGTAGTCGTTGCATCGTAGCGACTTACATTTTCGGAGATGCAAGGATTGACAGAGAAGTTTTAGAAATGGGTAGAGAAGGAAGATAACAGACCAAAATTCCCTTTTGGGGTAACCCCATTTCTACTCGTCAAAAAAAAGGATGATGATTTTCAAATAAACATCAACTACCGGGAGCTGAACAAGCTGACGATCAAGAATAGATATCCTCTGCCAAGGATTGATGATCTATTCGACCAACTGCAAGGTTCAAGCTTTTATTCAAAGATCGACCTTCGATCTGGATACCATCAGTTAAGGATACAAGGGGAGAGTATCCCAAAGACAGCCTTCAGAACTCGTTATGGACACTACGAGTTCCTTGTTATGACGTATGGTTTGACAAACGCACCTGCAGTCTTTATGGACTTGATGAATAGAGTTTGCAAGTCGCACTTGGACAAGTTCGTGATTGTGTTTATCGACGACATCTTGATTTATTCAAGAACAAAGGCTGAGCACGAGCCGCATCTAAGAGCTATTTTGGAGCTGCTAAAGGAAGAACAGCTGTATGCCAAACCCTCTAAGTGCGAATTTTGGCTACATGAGGTCCAATTTCTTGGACATGTGGTAAATGGAAATGGAATCCATGTGGATCCAACCAAGATTGAAGCGATTAAGAATTGAGAAACGCCAAAGACGCCAACCGAGATTCGACAATTCTTGGATTTGGCTGGCTACTATCGAAGGTTCATTGAGGAATTTTTCGAAAATCGCTCAACCCCTTACCGTTCTCACCCAGAAAGATAAGAAGTTTGATTAGGGAATCAAACAGGAAGAAGCGTTTCGACTGTTGAAGAATAAGCTCTGCAATGCGCAAATTCTAGCACTTCCGGAAGGTACTGACGATTTCGTGGTATACTGTGACGCCTCGCGTCAAGGATTGGGTTGCGTGTTGATGCAACGCCAAAAGGTTATTGCTTACGCCTCACATCAATTGGAAGTGCACGAAAAGAACTATACCACGCACGATTTGGAGCTAGGCGCAGTGGTCTTTGCATTAAAGATCTGGAGACACTACCTATATGGTACGAAATGTAAAATTTTCACAGATCATAAGAGCCTACAACACATATTCAACCGGAAGGAGTTGAATATGATACAGAGACGATGGGTTGAGTTGTTGAATGACTACGACTGCGAGATAAAGTATCATCCAGGGAAGGCAAATGTAGTCGCCGATGCCTTAAGTCGAAAAGAATGAATCAAGCCCATAAGGGTTAGGGCTTTGGAAATGATTATCCAAACAGATCTTTCCCTGCGCATTCGTGCCGCACGGAAAGAAGCTCTCAAGGAAGGAAACCTTGAAGAAGAATATCTCCGTGGGATGGAGAAGCTTTTGGTGCCAAACGAGGAAGGAACGTTATGTTTTGAGAAAATGATTTGGGTTCCTCTGTTTGGTGGTTTAAGGAAGGTTATTTTCGATGAAGCTCACAAGTCACGGTACTCTATCCATCCGGGAGCGGATAAGATGTACCAAGATCTCAAAGATTATTATTGGTGGCCTAGGATGAAAGGCGATGTTGCTGTGTATGTGAGGAAATGTTTAACATGCGCTAAGGTTAAAGCTGAATACCAGAAGCCTTCAGGACTTCTGCAACAACCTGAGATTCCCAAGTGGAAATGGGAACAAATCTCCATGGATTTTATTACGAAATTGCCAAGAACGCCAAGAGGCCATGACACTATTTGGGTAATAGTGGATCGATTAACAAAGTCAGCACACTTCTTACCTATCAGAGAGAAGGATAATACGAGCAAATCGGTTGAAATTTACATGAGAGAGATCGTCGCGCGCCATGGAGTACCTCTCTCAATCATCTCTGATAGAGACGGAAGGTTTGTGTCAAGGATATGGCAATCCTTCCAAGAAGCCTTTGGCTCACAATTGAATCTGAGCACTGCGTTTCATCCGCAAACTGACGGTCAGAGCGAGCGAACGATACGGACTTTGGAAGACATGCTGAGAGCGTGTGTTATGGATTTGGGCGGTAGCTGGGACAAGCATTTGCCTTTGGTCGAATTTTCGTACAACAACAGCTACCACACCAGTATTGGTGTCGTGCCATTTGAAGCCCTTTACGGACGCAAGTGCTGATCACCCTATGCTGGGCTGACGCAGGTGATAAGCAGCTTGCTGGCCCCGAAATCGTCCAAGAGACGACAGACAAGATTGCGCAGATTCTAAAACGCATCGAAGCAGCTCGCCACAAACAGAAGGCCTATGCGGATCCAAACCGGAAACATGTGGAATTCCAGGTTGGAGAAATGGTGTTATTGAAAGTTTCACCCTGGAAGGGTGTGACACGCTTCGGAAAGCGTGGGAAGTTAAATCCGCGCTACATTGGTCCTTTCAGAGTTTTGGAAAGAATAGGACTAGTAGCATACAAGCTGGACTTACCTGCTGAACTCCATTCAGTTCACGATACATTTCATGTATCCAACCTGAAGAAAAGTCCAACTCAAGACACCATTGCCATTCCCATCGACGAGATTCATGTTGACGACACGCTCCACTTCGTTGAAGAACCGGTTGAGGTTACGGATTGGAAAGTAAACAAGACTCGCCGGAGCAGTGTCAAGCTCGTCAAAGTTCGTTGGAATGCCAGACACGGTCCTGAATACACCTGGGAACGTGAGGATCGGATGAAAGAGAAATACCCCCACCCATTTCCTGAGAACCCTGCATCTACAAGCAGAACTTAAAATTTCGGGACGAAATTTATTTAACGGGGGGAGAATGTGACAACCCTCACTAAACCAGGTATCCGTACGACATAATTAATAATTAATTATTGCTTAATTACTGTGCTTGCTTGAACCTGTGAATAAACTGCTACTTGAACACTGATACATGTACTTACTTGCATCATACTTTACTTGCTGTCACTACATTATTTACATGACTGAACCTAAGTGACAAACATGATGCACAAAAAGCACAGTAGCACTATAACGGATAACCTATTGAACATGCTGATAAAGCCAGCATCAGGCAAACACTGCCTCTAAGGCCTGTAAGAGCCTGAAATATTTTGCTACACTAGTGGTGAGTGTAGGGATATAAGGGTTGTAGCACTGCGTCTCTAGGAATAAGTTACAATGACTGGATGTGCCTAAAATGTACTTTGAGTACAAAATCCTGCACTTTAAATAAAAATTCAGCATTTATCTAAACTGGTAAAGTGCAAAAAGTTGGAAAAATATTACTAGACACTTTCCAAAGTGTCGGGAATAAACTGTGTCACTAAAAAGAAATATTATCGACACTTTAAATACCTATTTGACACTATAACAGGTTAAATCCGACCGAACAACCGGACTTAACCCGGGACCTAAAAAAAAATATTGTCATGGACATTGTTTTTCTTTTCTAAGCCAGTTAGGGTCCCCGAATACCCTAATACCCGTTATTATACATAACACACTATTATACTAAATTAATTACTTAACTAAATTAACTAGTTTGTAACTAGTTCATCAAAAACCAACTAAATTACCCAACCCCATGAACCGATTGCCCCCCCCCCCCACATGGGACACATTCCTTACAAATTGATTATTTTATTTAGGAATGTCTAGTATCACCGAGACACTATACACAAGGGATAATAAAAGTTGGGGATTTATAAGGAGGCATGAAGGATAATCTTTTCTTTATCTCAAACACTTAAATAACTTCCACTCTTTCTTTCTCTTTGGAACTTACGGCCGAACCCACACAACCACCATCCAACCATTTTCGATTTCATTTAATAATTCCAAGTATCTTCAAGTGTTAAGGGTCTCGTATTAGGAAGCTTGGTGCAAACGGAACGCGAAGGACCTCTTTATCTTGCTTTTATCCACGCCATTTTCGTCAAGATTCTTCCCTAGCCTCGAGCTAGTGGTATGTCACTTAAAACACCTTCTTGAACTAATCTAAAGTGGTTAAAACGATTTGTAATGGTTAAAACTAGTAATCTTACAAGATGATACATTAAAGCCTACTAAAAACATGAAAAATGTTGGATAAAAGCTCATTTGTTGTGTAAATGTTGTAGTAATTGAAATTTGTGATTATTTAGACCCGATCTATGTTGTGGTAGCTCGGATCACCACTTAACCCGGTTTGGTCATGATCACGAATCGTGACATAAGGTTGTTTTGAATAGAACAAGGGTTAAAGGGTGAAACTCCACCACACACGAATCATGAACTTGTGTAAAAATGTTTTACTTGTGGAATAGTGTTTAAAACTAGCAGATCTACGTATCTGCAAGTGGTATTTTCAAAGGACCAAGCGTTAAAGAAATCATGCCTTCTAAAAATGGATCTTACACTGACAAGAATGGTTTTTAGAACACACAAGTGTGTAAACACTTGTGTAACACAAAGTTTCGACAAAATAACTATTTTTGTAAAAGTTGACGAGAAGTTGTAAAGACGGAACTTCCATAAAAACGAGGTTTTCACAGAATCGGATTATTATATATAAAGGTCCACTAAAAGTAATGAGATTTACTTCACAGTTTGGATAAATCACAAGTTCATGAAATTTATGCGATTATAGACATATTTTGACTAGTTTGTGATTTGAACGTTGTTTTGGTTGATTGAGAAAATTGTTGGTTGATTTATAAAAGAAAATGATACGCTTGAAAGCGTGGCCACCTCCAGTTACAGAGGAAACTCTGGCGAAATTTTTCCAAAAACCTAACACTTAGAAATATTTTCACTACAAGTGTTAGAATTATTTTTGAAATGTTTTCGAAATATAAATTTCGCCATGACTTTATTTACTAAATATTCGGAGGTGGGATTTTCACAAAATTTAACGTGATAAATATATATTTTCACACACTGTTTATGATTATTTTGTGAAAATACATAAATATTATTTTTAGAGTAAAAATAATATTTACGAACGTTAACGAATCCAAAATAATACGAACGCTTTCACCATAAATATATAAGTTACATCGGTAAGTATATTACCACTCGACTGTTAAAACGTAACTTACGCACTCACGGAAATATTTATGAACGCGTATTTTAACAACGTATTATTGGAGAAAAATTATGTGAAATGAAAATATAATATTTTTGAGAAAAATACTTATATTTTGGAATTGGAAATATATATATATTAAGTGAGACTTAATGATATAATCTGAACGCACATGTATTGAATCCCCCATCCTTGGGAAGGAAAATAACTACCAAGTATACAGAATGTAAACACGAAATAGTTGACTAACTATTTCCCAAAAACTTAAACCATAAAGCTAAGGCACGGCCGTCCGTCTAATAGAGTTAGCACGTGTAGGTCGTCATACAGCTGATTGATTTGGAGGCATACTTGGTAGAGACGCACCACTGTGAGTTCATGTCCCCCTTTTCTCCTAACTGTTTTCAGTTTTTAACTGCGGGGGTGAAATACATGTTACTATGATTACGAATGTTTCTTACATGGTATGGTCAGCTAAGGAAGGAACTGTTAGGTTATGTGATTGGGTAGGTGAAACCTTAAGAACATTAGTCCTCGTAGTACGATCGAGGGATACGAGTGATAGGCCTATTTGAGCATAACAAATACCACCCATGCGCCCGCAGGTTGGACCATGTGGTGACCTTGTCTTAACTCCACCCATGCGCCCGCAGGTTGGACCATGTGGTGACCCCGTCTTAACACCACCCATGCGCCCGCGGGTTGGACCATGTGGTGACCTTGTCCTATCCCCTCCCATGCGCCCGCAGGTTGGACCATGTGGATACACAATAACTGATATGTTTCCTTATTTGCTTTCATACCAGAGTTTACAAAACATTCATACTTGCAATGATTACAAAGGTTTATTCGCGCGCACATACTAAACACATGAACTCGCTCAACATTATTGTTGATTTTTCAACTTACATGTATTTCAGGAAATTAACGGATCTGGGACGGTATGGCACGTTTTCCCGCTGCACTAGTTACGAGATCATCCGGGTTTGGGGAATGTGACTCTTTCCTGGACAAGTCACAGTCCTTAAACTGTGTTTACGTCATGTTGATGTTTATGTTTGTTGAATAATGTCATTAGGAGGTGTTTCCGTTAAGACAATGTTGTTGTAATTGGTTTTCAAAACTTAATCTATGGATGATCTTGCATGGTTTTATTTCATATAGCTTTGTTATGGTTAAGCTATGGTATTAAGAAGTCGCACCAAAATTAACCACGCTTCCGCAAAGCCAGGGTGTGACATTGATTGTGTTTATAAAGTTTGTTTCCATTTCCGCTGCACTTTACATTATTTCATATTCATTCATTGTTCAAATTATACAAACAAACACAATCATGAGAGCCTCTGATCCTAACAATTGCGGGATCGCCCTCAATACTGTACAATGGGATTTTTTATTTAAACTTGATTAAACTGGGATTCACTCACCAGTATTTCCCACTGACAAATGTTTTTAAAAACGCGTTTCAGGTAACAAACTGTGAAAGCCAAATAGAAGCCAGCTGGACAGCACTGAAGGCTTGGAAAAGCGGCAATAAAGTTATCTAAAATAAAATAGATGTTTTTATTAAATAAAATAGGATTTATTCCTATGAAAACGTGTGTACTACAAACTTGGGTTTATCCCATTTGTTTCATGTTATAAAAATGTAGTATTTTACTCTGATCCAATATTTCCAAACTACGGTCCTGAAGAAAATTTCCGCTGCCAAATTAGACAATACGAGATACCACCGAAACTGGCTCGCGGCCGCCCGTTCCCGGGGATGTGGGATCAGGGGTTGCGACAGAAGGTGGTATAAGAGCTAAGCCACTGATTCAGCCATAGAAGTGTTCTGCTGACATCAAAATTCAATCCGTTAGGAAATAAATTGTGGGAATACATGCATAATTGTATTGAATTGTTATGAGTTATTTGACTATTTGTTAGTTTACAGTATGAGCGACCAAGGATCGTCCAACGCGTACCATCAATTGTCTGGTTCGCCTAGAAGCGAAGACACCTCCTCTTCTCAGCCTGCCCTCTCGGGGTACTCTGCTGATACGGAAGAAGGAATCTTTGTGTTTAAGGCTCAGTCGGAGGAGCCATTTCCTCAGAAAAAGAGGGGATGGTTCAGTAGAGGGGCACACGAGCGTAGAAAACGTATGAAAAAAGTTACAAGACCAGAGAGCACTAGCAGCAGCCAAAAGAGAGACAGATGCCTATGCCCAGGACATGATCAATAGGGGTATAGCCAACATCCACATACTAGCAACCACTGCAGCTGACCCTAATCTGGAACAAATAATAGCACCCCAACCACAACCACAAATCCCTGATCAACCCATGGAAATAGAAAACCCTGATAATCAAGTAGAGATGCATGACTTCAATCTGGAAGAAATCCTTAGGGTACCAGCACCAAACCCCTTAGACCCAAATTACGACCCCTGGTGGGACGACAATAGGGACTATGTGCAACGTTACCCGATACATGAAGACATTCCCATGCCAAACGTAGGAGCCTACCTAGGTTTGGATCCTTCAGATCCCTATTTCCACGATGAATACATTAGGGAGATTTTAGAAGATCCTTACCGATTCCAGGCACCTACACCCCAATATCAAGAACCCCCAGTCCTAGAACCTGCACCCCCAATGAGTGCAGAAAACGTACAAGAACTTAGGACATTTGGTGAGGAAATTTTAGAGAGTAGTGAACGAATGAGACAGGTGGGAGAGCGACTCGTCTGGAAGTACGGATGCCTACTATTATTAGTGTACGGATGCCTACTATTATTAGTGTAATTTTACTTCAGTCAGTATTGTAATTTTTTCAGTACTGGTGTGTAATAGACGTATAGTATATGAATAGAGTAAAGTCGCAATGATCGATGCTTTTGGCTAAATTGCGTGTCATGTGATTGACTATATTAAAATACTATTTTGTGATATTAATATGTGGTAAATGTTTAAAATTCAGATGGCCGATGAAGAAAATCAAGGAAATCTGAATAACGATAACCAGAGTAACATTAACTTGGTTAATGAGAATCCAAGCGTCAATAACAATGGGAACCAAATGGACAATAGTGCCGTCCAACACATAGTGGCACAAGGAATCATAGATGCAATGCCATTTATTATTCAAACGGTTCAGGAAGCGAATAATAAAAGTAAACATAGAAGTAAGCGACCAACTGAACCAGAACACAGCGTGAACAATGGCCCTGTACTTCAAGCGCCCATTCCTAAAAGAATAAGAACCATGCCTTATGGTTGTTCTTACAAAGAATTCTGGTCCTGTAAACCAATAGAATTTTCGGGCAATGAAGAACCTATTGCAGCTCTACGCTGGATAGAAAAGACCGAGGCTGTTCTGAAAATAAGCAAATGTGCGGAAGAAGATAAGATAATGTTTGCTTCCAATCTATTTAAGAATTCAGCGTTAGAATGGTGGAACACTATCCTCCAGTCAAGAGGAAGTGATAGGGTATATAACATGGAATGGGAAGAATTTAAGAATATGGTAGAAAGGAAATTCTGTCATCCCAATGAAAAGGAACATATAGCAAATAAGTTTTTGAACTTAAGGATGATCGGGGTAGATAGTAAGGGTTATACTACCACATTCTTTGAATATGCTAGAATCGTACCAACCCTTGCATCACCTGAACCAGTATTAATCTCCCGTTACATCTGGGGGTTAATTGGAGAGATTAGACATGTAGTCAAGGCAGCTAGACCTCAAACTATAGAAGAAGCCGTAGAACTAACAAACACCTTGACAGATGAACTAGTCTGTACTACAGAAGAAGACCAAAAGAGAAGCCTAGCTCAAAGGCTTACCTGTGACACCTGTGTCACTGCGACCATCAAAAAAATACCAAATCAATGAAATATTGTGTTTCATACTTGGGATTTGTAAAAATACGTGTATCGTTTACACATATCACTTCTTGTTCGATTTCGGGCTTTAAATCGCTTTCTGGAAGGTTATACGCATTCTGATGCATAAATATAACCAGTTTAATGCAACAAACACTCCGGAACAGTGACATAGGCCTGACATACCTTAAATAACCTTTACATAACTTAGAAATAAGTTTTGGATGGTTTGGTATGCCGAAATCAAGTTTATTCGCTTACAGGGACTAAATTCGACAAACTACGAAAGTATGCCGATTTGAACTGTAACAAATAATCTGGAACTTGATCATAAGTTAAATATGCCCTAAATATCCTTTACATAGCTTAGAAATAGGCTTTGAGGTGTTTTGTGCGCTAAAATAAACTTTATGTTCATTCAGGGACTAAAAGCGTCAAAAAGTGCATAAGTTTGCATTTTCGCGCATATCTTACATTCTGAATACATCCGGACATCCAAAAATTTGTGTAAGCATTAAAATATTTTATTTTAGTGTTTGGCATAAAAAAAATTCATTCGTCGCGTAGTTTGGACCGTTTTTCACGTTCGTGCGCATTTCGTCGTAATTAAGCGAACATCGCGATCGTACGACCAAACGAACCGAAATCCGACATATTTTTGAGCATGTTTCATGTCCCCTATACTTAGGCATCATTGTAGATCCTTGAAAATGGCTTAACGGGTATTAAACGCATCAAAAATGGCCTTAAAAGCATGCAGGGACTGAAACTGCAATTTATGTGTAACACCTGTGCCTCCACGGCCATCAAACAAATACCAAACCAATGAAATATTGTATTTCATACTTGAGATTTGTTAAATATATGTGTATCATTTGCACATATCAACTCTAGTTCAATTTCAAGCTCTAAATCACTTTCTGGAAGGTTATACACGCACTGATGCGTAAATATAACCAGTTTAATGCAACAAACACTCCGGAATAGTGAAATAGGCTTAACATACCTTAAATAACCTCTACATAACTTAGAAATAAGTTTTGGAAGGTTTGGTATGCCGAAATCAAGTTAATTCGCTTACAGGGACTAAATATGACAAACTGTGAAAGTATGTCAATTTGAACTGTAACGAACATTCCGGAACATGACCATAAGTTAAACACACCAAAAATATCCTTTACATAGCTTAGAAATAGGCTTTAAGGGGTTCGGTGTGCTAAAATAAACTTTTGGGTCATTCAGGGACTAAAAGTGTCAAAAAGTGCACAAGTTTGCATTTTCGCGCATAACTTACGTTCTGAATACATCCGGACATCCAAAAAATTTATGTAAGCATTACTATATTTTGCTTTAGTGTTTGGCTTGCCAAAAATCCATTCGTCGCGTCATTTGGATCGTTTTTCGCTCTTATGCGCATTCCGTCGTAATTAACCGAACATCGCAACCGTACGGTTAAACGAACCGACATCCGAGATATTTTTGAGCACATTTTAAGTTCCCTATACTTTAACTTCATTTTAGAGCTTTGAAATGGGGTTAACGGGCCTTAAACGTGTCAAAAATGGGCTGAATGCATGACAGGGACCAAAATTGTAAATCTGCCAAACTTAAGCCTAGCGCACCGCTACACTTATTAAGTGACGGTGCGCTAGCCTGGGGACAGACCAGATTCAGTGTTTTTAACAGCAGATTGCAGCCGTTTTAATCACACCCACACATTCTAAATTGCTTAGTCAGCTGATAAGGATCATCTTTTAGTCACCATAAGGTTCCAACACTTGTACGGATGGGATTAAGGCACGTTTTCCCTGAAACGATCTTAACGGTGGACCTTTTACTATAAATACCCCACCCCCCATGCTTCAAAATTACAAGAATTCTGATTTGAGAAGCTCTAAGTTGAAACCATTGTTTCATACCTGAGCTACTTGGATCGGGATTAGCATTCGGGGACCCTTCGTAAGTATTCTTTCGTTCTTTTATTGCTTTTCAAGTCTTTCGGGTCTGAAAGTCTTTGTTTGACTTTCTGCGTTGACTAGTTATGGTCAATGCGAAGTTCGTTTGAACTTCGCAACGTGAGTGTAATCACGTTGGTTATAGTCCCTTGGGACTATGCCTACTGATTACCACGTTGTCTAGGGTCGTAGGGTAAGCGATCTAATAAATCGCTTATACCTCGAACCCGACCCATTTGGTCGATCATTAGGATCCGACCAAATACATTAGGTGACCATAGTAGGTAGGGAATAACCTTCCGAGGTTATACCTTATGGTCGCTTCGTTTAAGTAGTTATATGATAGGTAGTTTATATGCCTTAGGTAAATTACCAGAATACCCTTTTCATGTATAATTGGTAATTAAGCAAATGTAACCTAAACGTTTGTCACATAACTGATTATGTAACATGTTTAGGCATATAACACTCGTCATAGGACTAGTTAGACGGTCCGAACGCGTTTCACGCGCACGACGCGTTAAAGTAGCATAAGTTACCTTAATGGGTCGCGATGGGTCGAAAGCACTTAGGTTAGTCTCAATGTAGTATGTAGGCCTTGTTAAACCATATCATATGAGTTCCAATACTCATTTGGTTTACCAAGCCTCATCCTATCCGATCTCCCGATTTAAGTCCGATTTATTTATATAGTTTTAGATTGCCGACTGATTCCGTGCTCCCTCAAGCTTTGTTTGGTTGTTGTTCAAGACCTCTAAGCATTCTCAGGCGAGTACATTATTCCCCTCTTTTACTGTTTTCAACTGTTTTGGGGTGACTCATATGTGCTAAATGCTTTATCAATGATTTCAATAACAATTACAATGTGGTTTCAAGAACGATTACAATAATTTCAATAACAATTACAATGTGGTTTCAAGAACGATTTCAATGGTTCAAAAACTAATTACAAATTTCAAAAAAGTGAACAAACTTGTTGGTTATAGTTACATAACCAAATGACATTCATTAGCAATGATCAAGCCGACCAGTATTAGGTTATGGTACCATAGGATCTGACAAATCCCGTTATTCTCTATACCCATGGTTATGTGTGGATATTTTGGGTAGCGACTGAATCTGTAATTATTAACTTACCCTTTGGTAAGGGTTTGTTAAGAACGAGAGCGAGAGCGAGTTGGAACGATGAACGCGTCAAGAAGGTTTGAATGTTATTAGAGAATCAACCATTAAGTAGTTTCACGACCTAAAACGAATTATACGATTTGGGTAAACGATTGGTTTTCACACGATGTTTTAACGATTGGGTAAACGATTGGTTTTCACACGATGTTTTAACGATTGGGTAAACGATTGGTTTTCACACGATGATTTAACGATTTGGGTAAACGATTGGCTTCAAAGCGATATACGATTGGGTTTTGGTTACATATTACATGGTTTACATTTGACACATAAACACTTTTGACATTGGTTATACATTACATGATTTACATTAGACATGAACATTTCACTTTGGTAGTTTGATTTGAGTAAGTGATTAAGTAACGAGGCGTGTGTAATATGATACAAGCATGGTGGATACGCCGATGGTACTTCCTATATATAAGTGTTTGTATGGTATTACATATCGTAGCGTTATTTGAATCATTTCAATTTGGACATATAACATTTTATACAAATAACATACTTTTCACAATTTGCTTTACTAAAACAAATGTTTTTGGGTTACGAGTCATGGCTACGAGGTTTTATAAACTATAACCCGCTTGATTTGAGTTGGTTAATTAAGTTGCAATATTATACTCTTTTCAAAACAAGGTTTTTAATAAAGTATTGCAACATCTAAACTAGCCATGATTTCGACACTCCTACAAAACTAATGTATTCGCCAGCATTTCTTTGCTGACCTCGTTTTCACATACGTTTCAGGTATTGTTGAATGATATCGATTGATAAGATGCATGCTCACATAGGACTGGACGAGGCTTTAGTGACTCAATAACAATAATAGACTATGTTTAAATTGTGTATTTAGATTTCCAGACGATGTAAATATTCAATGTTTAATAAAACGAAACACTTTTTGTATCCATGGTTATGAAACAATGATTCTGTTGCAACACGCCCCGATGTTTCCGCCGCGCTTTGTTGTTTTACGCGGTCGGGGTGTGACAGAAAAGTTGGTATCAGAGCCAATGGTTATAGGGAATTAGGTTATTAGTAATGCTTTGACCTAGTCTATAACCTTCTTAGGACCCTAACGCGAGTTTACTTGCGTTTAGTCATAAAACAATACCGTCACCTATCCTTAGGCGACGACCGCAACAAGAACATAAATTTCAAAACCGCTTTGAAAACTAATCATCTGTTCTAGGATGATTGATTACTAGGTTTTGGACCCTCTATTGTAAGGTTTTGAACTCTCTATTATATGGTTTTGAACCCCTTGAGTTTTCAAAACTTCGTCAAGGTTTTGGGTTTTAAATAATGTGAACACGTGCAAACTGGAAGGGTGAATGCCTGTATTCTGGGTTTTCTGTCTAGGCAAGCACTTCGTATACATCTCATCAGACGCGAGACCAGTTGTGCTTACCTGGGAATTCTTGGGGTGAGTGTTCACTTATAGGCAAGCGTGTCTTCGCGATACATTATTTTTGACCCATTCACTTTGATTAGTCACCGTCTCATTTGTTTGCCTTAGGTAACAAACAAATGATCGCAATTTTCATGCGTTATCATTCTGTTTTGAATGTCCAATAGTCTTTCACCTGTTTCTCCCTATGCCTTTCTTTTTCTTCAAAGAATGTCTCTTCATCACGATGACGCCCAGATATCTGAGCAAGCAGCCAAATTCGCTCAGCGAATAGGCGAAGTAGTCCTGAAGACTGTTGAATTAGCTACTGCCATGTATCATCTCCAGGATGAAGCCACTCAAGAGTCACCAAGACAAGCAGGACCTAGTCAGGCGACAACACCATCAGCCAATAAACCAATCGAGGAATCAAAGACCATCGATGAACGATCCCCTAAGAAGTCAAAGAAGCGAAAGGCTTCTCAGAACTTCGCCATGATCGCTCATGATTCCCTCGAAAATTTTAAGTACTCGTTTCACTCTAAGAAACAAAGTACAGAAAATTAAGTGACATTATGAGTAATCGTGCTTTTCGCACATCTGTGCCTTTAAATCCTTGGTTAGATAACTAAGGGTGTTTTCAAATCTCATACCCATTACGTTTTGATTTTTTCAACATACACAGTACCAGTATTTCAAAACAATCTTCATGATCTCAAAACATTTCATATAGTTTGAAAACAATTTTTTTAGATGCATTGTCTATGTTATTTCAAAAACATTGGCCATGTTATCAAAACCAACCTTCCTAATTTCAAAATATTTCATATAGTCTGAAGACAATATTAACACAATACATTTTCTCATCAAGTGCATGATTTCGAAAAGCATCATTCATATTTTCAAAAACCTTATACATAATTTCAAAATTCATCTCGCATGATTTTAAAACATTTTCATAAATATACTTACCTAGTACACCTACTTTATGATTTCAAAAGTATTATATATAAGGTTTCAAAAATGTTAAACACATTTTTTCTTAAAAGAACCCCATGCATAGTTTTCCAAATATATTTTCCTCATACAGTGACTTAACCTTCAAATTCTGCTTCATATGTCGCCTTGACATATCTTGCATCTCAACTTCATAAGCATTTTTACTTCATGTTTTGACATAAGCACGTCCAGTGCAAGGTTTCAAAACATCTCCAACTTCTAAAATCCATATGGGATCTTTTTATCTTCACATTTAGATCCTTGTAGATGATTATCATTCAAATCAGAGTCCTTAATTGGATTCCTTATATACCTAAATTCGAACATTTCGGTTCCTTATAATCGAAATCGAATTTTTCTTTTAAAAATCTTTCTATCTTTATAGTTAGATTCTTGATAATGTTTAAAGTACCAAATGGAATCCACGAGATGGATTCCTAGTGTGCTTTAAATACATGTGCTCTGTTAGCAGAACAAACTTCTAGTTAAATAATTTTGTGGTTATGTGACTATGTGTTTATTCATCTTATGTTTTCTTTTATGCATTTTGTGTTTTTGTATACTCTGGATATTCGTTATCCAAATTCTCATAGAATCTTTCATATCTTCATATGATGGGTTCATAGTATGGATATTCAAAAAGGTACTACCTTAAATCCTTAATGGGCTTCTATGTAATAGTTAAGACCCTTGGATTATATAGTACTACTCCATGATTCATAAGAGACCCTCTTAGTGGTCTAGTCAAAAAGATTGATTTACAATCTGGTTTAAAAAAAACGACATCTAGTGATGTAGCTGAACAGACTCCTTGATAGTCTATTAGATCATTTAATGATTTAATTAAAAAGGACTCTAAGGTGGTCTAGTCACACTCATCACAGGATTGTTCATTTGGTCTTCCCCTACACATTATAAAATAGACTGTGTGAACTGTGCAAGGAATTGTCTGATTATGGACGCGTACATAATTATGAAATTTAGTGCACAGAAAACCCAGTAAGGTTTATTATGTGTAAGAACCGATAGTGACAACAATAACAAAATGAGAACGATGTAATGGAGGTACGGTGGACGCACCAATGACACTTCATATACTTGTATATAGGTGTCCCTCTTACATTGCAAGCATAATGTTATTAAGGTTACTAGAAGTTCAGAACCCTAACCAATATTGTTTGATCTTTTCAACTTCATGTTTTAAACTCTCACAAGTTTCATCTAAATAAATTTCGGGACGAAATTTCCTAAAGTAGGGGAGACTGTAACACCTGTGCCTCCACGACCATCAAACAAATACCAAACCAATGAAATATTGTATTTCATACTTGGGATTTGTTAAATATATGTGTATCATTTGCACATATCAACTCTAGTTCAATTTCAAGCTCTAAATCACTTTCTGGAAGGTTATACACGCACTGATGCGTAAATATAACCAGTTTAATGCAACAAACACTCCGGAATAGTGAAATAGGCTTAACATACCTTAAATAACCTCTACATAACTTAGAAATAAGTTTTGGAAGGTTTGGTATGCCGAAATCAAGTTAATTCGCTTACAGGGACTAAATATGACAAACTGCGAAAGTATGTCAATTTGAACTGTAACGAACATTCCGGAACATGACCATAAGTTAAACACACCATAAATATCCTTTACATAGCTTAGAAATAGGCTTTAAGGGGTTCGGTGTGCTAAAATAAACTTTTGGGTCATTCAGGGACTAAAAGTGTCAAAAAGTGCACAAGTTTGCATTTTCGCGCATAACTTACGTTCTGAATACATCCGGACATCCAAAAAATTTATGTAAGCATGACTATATTATGCTTTAGTGTTTGGCTTGCCAAAAATCCATTCGTCGCGTCATTTGGATCGTTTTTCGCTCTTATGCGCATTCCGTCGTAATTAACCGAACATCGCAACCGTACGGTTAAACGAACCGACATCCGAGATATTTTTGAGCACATTTTAAGTTCCCTATACTTTAACTTCATTTTAGAGCTTTGAAATGGGGTTAACGGGCCTTAAACGTGTCGAAAATGGGCTGAATGCATGACAGGGACCAAAAGTGTAAATCTGCCAAACTTAAGCCTAGCGCACCGCTACACTTATTAAGTAACGGTGCGCTAGCCTGGGGACATACCAGATTCAGTGTTTTTAACAGCAGATTGCAGTTGTTTTAACCACACCCACACATTCTAAATTGCTTAGTCAGCTGATAAGGATCATCTTTTAGTCACCATAAGGTTCCAACACTTGTACGGATGGGATTAAGGCACGTTTTCCATGAAACGATCTTAACGGTGGACCTTTTACTATAAATACCCCACCCCCATGCTTCAAAATTACAAGAATTCTGATTTGAGAAGCTCTAAGTTGAAACCATTGTTTCATACCTGAGCTACTTGGATCGGGATTAGCATTCGGGGACCCTTCGTAAGTATTCTTTCATTCTTTTATTGCTTTTCGAGTCTTTCGGGTCTGAAAGTCTTTGTTTGACTTTCTGCGTTGACTAGTTATGGTCAATGCGAAGTTCGTTTGAACTTCGCAACGTGAGTGTAATCACGTTGGTTATAGTCCCTTGGGACTATGCCTACTGATTACCACGTTGTCTATGGTCGTAGGGTAAGCGATCTAATAAATCGCTTATACCTCGAACCCGACCCATTTGGTCGATCATTAGGATCCGACCAAATACATTAGGTGACCATAGTAGGTAGGGAATAACCTTCCGAGGTTATACCTTATGGTCGCTTCGTTTAAGTAGTTATATGATAGGTAGTTTATATGCCTTAGGTAAATTACCAGAATACCCTTTTCATGTATAATTGGTAATTAAGCATATGTAACCTAAACTTTTGTCACATAACTGATTATGTAACATGTTTAGGCATATAACACTCGTCATAGGACCAGTTAGACGGTCCGAACGCGTTTCACGCGCACGACGCGTTAAAGTAGCATAAGTTACCTTAATGGGTCGCGATGGGTCGAAAGCACTTAGGTTAGTCTCAATGTAGTATGTAGGCCTTGTTAAACCATATCATATGAGTTCCAATACTCATTTGGTTTACCAAGCCTCATCCTATCCGATCTCCCGATTTAAGTTCGATTTATTTATATAGTTTTAGATTGCCGACTGATTCCGTGCTCCCTCAAGCTTTGTTTGGTTGTTGTTCAAGACCTCTAAGCATTCTCAGGCGAGTACATTATTCCCCTCTTTTACTGTTTTCAACTGTTTTGGGGTGACTCATATGTGCTAAATGCTTTATCAATGATTTCAATAACAATTACAATGTGGTTTCAAGAACGATTACAATAATTTCAATAACAATTACAATGTGGTTTCAAGAACGATTTCAATGGTTCAAAAACTAATTACAAATTTCAAAAAAGTGAACAAACTTGTTGGTTATAGTTACATAACCAAATGACATTCATTAGCAATGATCAAGCCGACCAGTATTAGGTTATGGTACCATAGGATCTGACAAATCCCGTTATTCTCTATACCCATGGTTATGTGTGGATATTTTGGGTAGCGACTGAATCTGTAATTATTAACTTACCCTTTGGTAAGGGTTTGTTAAGAACGAGAGCGAGAGCGAGTTGGAACGATGAACGCGTCAAGAAGGTTTGAATGTTATTAGAGAATCGACCATTAAGTAGTTTCACGACCTAAAACGAATTATACGATTTGGGTAAACGATTGGTTTTCACACGATGTTTTAACGATTGGGTAAACGATTGGTTTTCACACGATGTTTTAACGATTGGGTAAACGATTGGTTTTCACACGATGATTTAACGATTTGGGTAAACGATTGGCTTCAAAGCGATATACGATTGGGTTTTGGTTACATATTACATGGTTTACATTTGACACATAAACACTTTTGACATTGGTTATACATTACATGATTTACATTAGACATGAACATTTCACTTTGGTAGTTTGATTTGAGTAAGTGATTAAGTAACGAGGCGTGTGTAATATGATACAAGCATGGTGGATTCGCCGATGGTACTTCCTATATATAAGTGTTTGTATGGTATTACATATCGTAGCGTTATTTGAATCATTTCAATTTGGACATATAACATTTTATACAAATAACATACTTTTCACAATTTGCTTTACTAAAACAAATGTTTTTGGGTTACGAGTCATGGCTACGAGGTTTTATAAACTATAACCCGCTTGATTTGAGTTGGTTAATTAAGTTGCAATATTATACTCTTTTCAAAACAAGGTTTTTAATAAAGTATTGCAACATCTAAACTAGCCATGATTTCGACACTCCTACAAAACTAATGTATTCGCCAGCATTTCTTTGCTGACCTCGTTTTCACATATGTTTCAGGTATTGTTGAATGATATCGATTGATAAGATGCATGCTCACATAGGACTGGACGAGGCTTTAGTGACTCAATAACAATAATAGACTATGTTTAAATTGTGTATTTAGATTTCCAGACGATGTAAATATTCAATGTTTAATAAAACGAAACACTTTTTGTATCCATGGTTATGAAACAATGATTCTGTTGCAACACGCCCCGATGTTTCCGCCGCGCTTTGTTGTTTTACGCGGTCGGGGTGTGACAGAAAAGTTGGTATCAGAGCCAATGGTTATAGGGAATTAGGTTATTAGTAATGCTTTGACCTAGTCTATAACCTTCTTAGGACCCTAACGCGAGTTTACTTGCGTTTAGTCATAAAACAATACCGTCACCTATCCTTAGGCGACGACCGCAACAAGAACATAAATTTCAAAACCGCTTTGAAAACTAATCATCTGTTCTAGGATGATTGATTACTAGGTTTTGGACCCTCTATTGTAAGGTTTTGAACTCTCTATTATATGGTTTTGAACCCCTTGAGTTTTCAAAACTTCGTCAAGGTTTTGGGTTTTAAATAATGTGAACACGTGCAAACTGGAAGGGTGAATGCCTGTATTCTGGGTTTTCTGTCTAGGCAAGCACTTCGTATACATCTCATCAGACGCGAGACCAGTTGTGCTTACCTGGGAATTCTTGGGGTGAGTGTTCACTTATAGGCAAGCGTGTCTTCGCGATACATTATTTTTGACCCATTCACTTTGATTAGTCACCGTCTCATTTGTTTGCCTTAGGTAACAAACAAATGATCGCAATTTTCATGCGTTATCATTCTGTTTTGAATGTCCAATAGTCTTTCACCTGTTTCTCCCTATGCCTTTCTTTTTCTTCAAAGAATGTCTCTTCATCACGATGACGCCCAGATATCTGAGCAAGCAGCCAAATTCGCTCAGCGAATAGGCGAAGTAGTCCTGAAGACTGTTGAATTAGCTACTGCCATGTATCATCTCCAGGATGAAGCCACTCAAGAGTCACCAAGACAAGCAGGACCTAGTCAGGCGACAACACCATCAGCCAATAAACCAATCGAGGAATCAAAGACCATCGATGAACGATCCCCTAAGAAGTCAAAGAAGCGAAAGGCTTCTCAGAACTTCGCCATGATCGCTCATGATTCCCTCGAAAATTTTAAGTACTCGTTTCACTCTAAGAAACAAAGTACAGAAAATTAAGTGACATTATGAGTAATCGTGCTTTTCGCACATCTGTGCCTTTAAATCCTTGGTTAGATAACTAAGGGTGTTTTCAAATCTCATACCCATTACGTTTTGATTTTTTCAACATACACAGTACCAGTATTTCAAAACAATCTTCATGATCTCAAAACATTTCATATAGTTTGAAAACAATTTTTTTAGATGCATTGTCTATGTTATTTCAAAAACATTGGCCATGTTATCAAAACCAACCTTCCTAATTTCAAAATATTTCATATAGTCTGAAGACAATATTAACACAATACATTTTCTCATCAAGTGCATGATTTCGAAAAGCATCATTCATATTTTCAAAAACCTTATACATAATTTCAAAATTCATCTCGCATGATTTTAAAACATTTTCATAAATATACTTACCTAGTACACCTACTTTATGATTTCAAAAGTATTATATATAAGGTTTCAAAAATGTTAAACACATTTTTTCTTAAAAGAACCCCATGCATAGTTTTCCAAATATATTTTCCTCATACAGTGACTTAACCTTCAAATTCTGCTTCATATGTCGCCTTGACATATCTTGCATCTCAACTTCATAAGCATTTTTACTTCATGTTTTGACATAAGCACGTCCAGTGCAAGGTTTCAAAACATCTCCAACTTCTAAAATCCATATGGGATCTTTTTATCTTCACATTTAGATCCTTGTGGATGATTATCATTCAAATCAGAGTCCTTAATTGGATTCCTTATATACCTAAATTCGAACATTTCGGTTCCTTATAATCGAAATCGAATTTTTCTTTTAAAAATCTTTCTATCTTTATAGTTAGATTCTTGATAATGTTTAAAGTACCAAATGGAATCCACGAGATGGATTCCTAGTGTGCTTTAAATACATGTGCTCTGTTAGCAGAACAAACTTCTAGTTAAACAATTTTGTGGTTATGTGACTATGTGTTTATTCATCTTATGTTTTCTTTTATGCATTTTGTGTTTTTGTATACTCTGGATATTCGTTATCCAAATTCTCATAGAATCTTTCATATCTTCATATGATGGGTTCATAGTATGGATATTCAAAAAGGTACTACCTTGAATCCTTAATGGGCTTCTATGTAATAGTTAAGACCCTTGGATTATGTAGTACTACTCCATGATTCATAAGAGACCCTCTTAGTGGTCTAGTCAAAAAGATTGATTTACAATCTGGTTTAAAAAAAACGACATCTAGTGATGTAGCTGAACAGACTCCTTGATAGTCTATTAGATCATTTAATGATTTAATTAAAAAGGACTCTAAGGTGGTCTAGTCACACTCATCACAGGATTGTTCATTTGGTCTTCCCATACACATTATAAAATAGACTGTGTGAACTGTGCAAGGAATTGTCTGATTATGGACGCGTACATAATTATGAAATTTAGTGCACAGAAAACCCAGTAAGGTTTATTATGTGTAAGAACCGATAGTGACAACAATAACAAAATGAGAACGATGTAATGGAGGTACGGTGGACGCACCAATGACACTTCATATACTTGTATATAGGTGTCCCTCTTACATTGCAAGCATAATGTTATTAAGGTTACTAGAAGTTCAGAACCCTAACCAATATTGTTTGATCTTTTCAACTTCATGTTTTAAACTCTCACAAGTTTCCTCTAAATAAATTTCGGGACGAAATTTCCTAAAGTAGGGGAGACTGTAACACCTGTGCCTCCACGGCCATCAAACAAATACCAAACCAATGAAATATTGTATTTCATACTTGGGATTTGTTAAATATATGTGTATCATTTGCACATATCAACTCTAGTTCAATTTCAAGCTCTAAATCACTTTCTGGAAGGTTATACACGCACTGATGCGTTATAACCAGTTTAATGCAACAAACACTCCGGAATAGTGAAATAGGCTTAACATACCTTAAATAACCTCTACATAACTTAGAAATAAGTTTTGGAAGGTTTGGTATGCCGAAATCAAGTTAATTCGCTTACAGGGACTAAATATGACAAACTGCGAAAGTATGTCAATTTGAACTGTAACGAACATTCCGGAACATGACCATAAGTTAAACACACCATAAATATCCTTTACATAGCTTAGAAATAGGATTTAAGGGGTTCGGTGTGCTAAAATAAACTTTTGGGTCATTCAGGGACTAAAAGTGTCAAAAAGTGCACAAGTTTGCATTTTCGCGCATAACTTACGTTCTGAATACATCTGGACATCCAAAAAATTTATGTAAGCATGACTATATTATGCTTTAGTGTTTGGCTTGCCAAAAATCCATTCGTCGCGTCATTTGGATCGTTTTTCGCTCTTATGCGCATTCCGTCGTAATTAACCGAACATCGCAACCGTACGGTTAAACGAACCAACATCCGAGATATTTTTGAGCACATTTTAAGTTCCCTATACTTTAACTTCATTTTAGAGCTTTGAAATGGGGTTAACGGGCCTTAAACGTGTCGAAAATGGGCTGAATGCATGACAGGGACCAAAAGTGTAAATCTGCCAAACGTAAGCCTAGCGCACCGCTACACTTATTAAGTAACGGTGCGCTAGCCTGGGGACAGACCAGATTCAGTGTTTTTAACAGCAGATTGCAGCTGTTTTAACCATACCCACACATTCTAAATTGCTTAGTCAGCTGATAAGGATCATCTTTTAGTCACCATAAGGTTCCAACACTTGTACGGATGGGATTAAGGCACGTTTTCCATGAAACGATCTTAACGGTGGACCTTTTACTATAAATACCCCACCCCCATGCTTCAAAATTACAAGAATTCTGATTTGAGAAGCTCTAAGTTGAAGCCATTGTTTCATACCTGAGCTACTTGGATCGGGATTAGCATTCGGGGACCCTTCGTAAGTATTCTTTCGTTCTTTTATTGCTTTTCGAGTCTTTCGGGTCTGAAAGTCAAACTTTGTTTGACTTTCTGCGTTGACTAGTTATGGTCAATGCGAAGTTCGTTTGAACTTCGCAACGTGAGTGTAATCATGTTGGTTATAGTCCCTTGGGACTATGCCTACTGATTACCACGTTGTCTAGGGTCGTAGGGTAAGCAATCTAATAAATCGCTTATACCTCGAACCCGACCCATTTGGTCAATCATTAGGATCCGACCAAATACATTAGGTGACCATAGTAGGTAGGGAATAACCTTCCGAGGATATACCTTATGGTCGCTTCGTTTAAGTAGTTATATGATAAGTAGTTTATATGCCTTAGGTAAATTACCAGAATACCCTTTTCATGTATAATTGGTAATTAAGCATATGTAACCTAAACTTTTGTCACATAACTGATTATGTAACATGTTTAGGCATATAACACTCGTCATAGGACTAGTTAGACGGTCCGAACGCGTTTCACGCGCACGACGCGTTAAAGTAGCATAAGTTACCTTAATGGGTCGCGATGGGTCGAAAGCACTTAGGTTAGTCTCAATGTAGTATGTAGGCCTTGTTAAACCATATCATATGAGTTCCAATACTCATTTGGTTTACCAAGCCTCATCCTATCCGATCTCCCGATTTAAGTCCGATTTATTTATATAGTTTTAGATTGCCGACTGATTCCGTGCTCCCTCAAGCTTTGTTTGGTTGTTGTTCAAGACCTCTAAGCATTCTCAGGCGAGTACATTATTCCCCTCTTTTACTGTTTTCAACTGTTTTGGGGTGACTCATATGTGCTAAATGCTTTATCAATGATTTCAATAACAATTACAATGTGGTTTCAAGAACGATTACAATAATTTCAATAACAATTACAATGTGGTTTCAAGAACGATTTCAATGGTTCAAAAACTAATTACAAATTTCAAAAAAGTGAACAAACTTGTTGGTTATAGTTACATAACCAAATGACATTCATTTAGCCCCACTTGCTTTATGCACATATAATGTATATATGTGTGGGCGCTCGGGGGGCAAAAGCAAAAGTGCACTAATTTTTAACGTTATTTTACTAGTTTCGTGAAAATAACGTTAAAATAGGGGATGGTTAATCATGCATCATGTGGTGGCGTTGATAGCCGAAAGACAAGGGGGGTACATGCACCAATTGGCGTTTGTCTCAGTTGCTGAGTGTTATGTGCCTTATGTCCAAGGCTTGATGCAAAACCACAATCGAGCCGGGGGTCTCATTGGAAGCAGCCTCTCTATTCCTACGGGGTAGAGGTAAGGCTGTCTACATCCCACCCTCCTCAGACCCTACCTTAGCTTTTGCTATTGGTGGGATATACTGAGTACGATGATGATGATGATGATGAACCAAATGACATTCATTAGCAATGATCAAGCCGACCAGTATTAGGTTATGGTACCATAGGATCTGACAAATCCCGTTATTCTCTATACCCATGGTTATGTGTGGATATTTTGGGTAGAGACTGAATCTGTAATTATTAACTTACCCTTTGGTAAGGGTTTGTTAAGAACGAGAGCGAGTTGGAACGATGAACGCGTCAAGAAGGTTTGAATGTTATTAGAGAATCGACCATTAAGTAGTTTCACGACCTAAAACGAATTATACGATTTGGGTAAACGATTGGTTTTCACACGATGTTTTAACGATTGGGTAAACTATTGGTTTTCACACGATGTTTTAACGATTGGGTAAACGATTGGTTTTCACACGATGATTTAACGATTTGGGTAAACGATTGGCTTCAAAGCGATATACGATTGGGTTTTGGTTACATATTACATGGTTTACATTTGACACATAAACACTTTTGACATTGGTTATACATTACATGATTTACATTAGACATGAACATTTCACTTTGGTAGTTTGATTTGAGTAAGTGATTAAGTAACGAGGCGTGTGTAATATGATACAAGCATGGTGGATACGCCGATGGTACTTCCTATATATAAGTGTTTGTATGGTATTACATATCGTAGCGTTATTTGAATCATTTCAATTTGGACATATAACATTTTATACAAATAACATACTTTTCACAATTTGCTTTACTAAAACAAATGTTTTTGGGTTACGAGTCATGGCTACGAGGTTTTATAAACTATAACCCGCTTGATTTGAGTTGGTTAATTAAGTTGCAATATTATACTCTTTTCAAAACAAGGTTTTTAATAAAGTATTGCAACATCTAAACTAGCCATGATTTCGACACTCCTACAAAACTAATGTATTCGCCAGCATTTCTTTGCTGACCTCGTTTTCACATATGTTTTAGGTATTGTTGAATGATATCGATTGATAAGATGCATGCTCACATAGGACTGGACGAGGCTTTAGTGACTCAATAACAATAATAGACTATGTTTAAATTGTGTATTTAGATTTCCAGACGATGTAAATATTCAATGTTTAATAAAACGAAACACTTTTTGTATCCATGGTTATGAAACAATGATTCTGTTGCAACACGCCCCGATGTTTCCGCCGCGCTTTGTTGTTTTACGCGGTCGGGGTGTGACATTATGAAACTTGTTTGCTGATCAGAAAGCTCAGGCGGCCCGCGTAAGCCCCCCTTAAACCTTACATGGCCTGCGTGAGATCACTAGATCTGCACATAATCATTTCCAGCCTGTTTCCAGGTGTTCTACCTGTTCTTCCCACTTGCAAATGGTTTTTCTTGAATCTATGGACTGGTATTTGAGTGCCCATTGTATTCTATACCATGTGCCCAAGTGGATGGTTGAGATTGAAGCTCGATTTTCGATAAATGATCTTAAAAGTTCAAGGAATTCTATAAATACCCCCAAGCTTCATTGTTGCAACTCACACAAATCTGATCTAATGTGCTCTAAGTTGAAGCCTTTGCTTCATACCTGAGCTATTTGGATCAAGATTTGCTTGCGGTTTGGTGCCGTTTGATTCCGTGATCCCTCTAGCTTTGCTTGGTTGTTGTTCAAGACTTCTAAGCACCCTCAAGTGAGTACATAGCCCCCTCTTTTACTGTTTTCAAACTATTTTGGGGTGGAACACATGTGCCTACTTGTTACTTTCATGTTTTTATATCATATACTTGCTATGTTCATTGTACATATATAGTACATGATTTCATTATGTTTTGCTATGTATGTTCACTTAACATGCTAGCACATAGATTTTTCGTATATTACATTTTGTTGCATATGCTTATCCAGTATATGAACACATTGTTTTACATTTTTGAACCGTTTGTAACCGTTGATTATGTGAACCGTTTGTGACTACTTGACTATGTGAACCCTTTGTAACCATTTGATTGACATGAACCGTTTGAAATCTGTTTGAACCGTTGGGTTAGGGAAGTGATTAGGTAACAGGGTGGGTGTAATGTGTTAAAAGCATGGTGGATATGCCGCTGGTACTTCCTATATATAAGTGCTTTTAATACATTATATATCGCTGCGTTATCTAGATCACTTGGGCAAGGTTATCGAAACAAAGTTATATTACAAGGTTTTTCTAACGATATATATATATATATATATATATATATATATATATATATATATATATATATATATATATACTATTTGAGTGTTTATTTCAAAAACGATTTACAATCTGGGTTTAACTAAACAAATGTTTTGGAGTTAAGAATCATGGCTATGAGATTTTATAAATTATAACCAACTTGATTTGAGTTGGTTAATTATGTCGCAATACTATACTTTTCAAAAACAGGGTTTTTAAATAAGTATTGCAACATGTATACTAGCCATGAATCCGACACTCAAACAAAACCTATGTACTCGCAGACATTTTTATGCTGACGTATTTTCACATGTGTTTCAGGTACCATAGTTGATGATGTTTGATGATGATACTTGTGTACGCTCACATAGGAATGGACGAAGCCTTAGTGACTTAATAGCAATGAAAGCTTATTTGTTCCTGTTTTGTTTCTAATTCCAATGTAATGTAATACATTTAATTCAATAAAATGAAACTATTTAATCCATGGTTGTGAAACAATGATTTTGTTACAACAATCCCCGACATTTCCGCCACGTTTTGTTGTTTTACGTGGTCGGGGTGTGACAGAAAAGTTGGTATCAGAGCCAATGGTTATAGGGAATTAGGTTATTAGTAATACTTTGACCTAGACTATAACCTTCCTAGGACCCTAACGCGAGTTTACTTGCGTTTAGTCATAAAACAATACCGTTGCCTATCTTTAGGCAACAAGCACAATAAGAACGGAGATTTCGAATCTGCTTTGAAAACTAATCATCTGTTCTAGGATGATTTATTATAAGGTTTTGAACCTTCAAAGTTTTCAAAATCTCGTCAGAGTTTGGGTCTAAATAATGTGAACACGTGCAAACTGGAAGGGTGGGTGCCTGTACCCTGAGTTTTCTGTTTAAGGCTAGAGTGTTCGTACAAATCCGCAGTATCAGACCAGTCACTCTTACCTGGGAACTCTTGGGGTGAGTGTCCACTTATAGGCGAGCATGTCTTCGCGATACATCATGAGGACCTATTTACTTTGATTAAGTCTTTGTGTGTCGTTTGTTTGCTTCGTGGTTCAAACAAATGACCATCACCCATGCTTTTGGTCGGTATTTGTAACATCCTATTCTTACCCAATGCCACTTCACTTGTTTCCTCTCTTATTTCCCCTTTTAGAATGCCTCCACGACTCGAGAATCAGGTACCTATTGAAGAGATGGCAGCTGTCATTACGCAGCAATTGACTGCTGGAATCCTGAACATCGTTGCTCAATGTAACCAAGCTCTCAACAACAACAATGCCCCCTGCAACTTCAAGACGTTCAACTCAGCTAAGTTACAAGGAAAACGAAGTACAAGGTGAGACTCCTACGAATAAATTTCGGGATGAAATTTCCTAAAGTAGGGGAGACTGTGACACCTGTGTCATTGCGACCATCAAATAAATACCAAATCAATGAAATATTGTGTTTCATACTTGGGATTTGTAAAAATATGTGTATCGTTTACACATATCAATTCTTGTTCGATTTCGGGCTTTAAATCGCTTTCTGGAAGGTTATACGCATTCTGATGCGTAAATATAATCAGTTTAATGCAACAAACACTCCGGAACAGTGACATAGGCCCGACATACCTTAAATAACCTTTACATAACTTAGAAATAAGTTTTGGATGGTTTGGTATGCCGAAATCAAGTTTATTCGCTTACAGGGACTAAATTCGACAAACTACGAAAGTATGCCGATTTGAACTGTAACGAACAATCCGGAACTTGATCATAAGTTAAATATGCCCTAAATATCCTTTACATAGCTTAGAAATAGGCTTTGAGGTGTTTTGTGCGCTAAAATAAACTTTATGTTCATTCAGGGACAAAAAGCGTCAAAAGTGCATAAGTTTGCATTTTCGCGCATATCTTACGTTCTGAATACATCCAGACATCCAAAAATTTATGTAAGCATTAAAATATTTTATTTTAGTGTTTGGCATAAGAAAATCCATTCATCGCGTAGTTTGGATCGTTTTTCACGTTCATGCGCATTTCGTCGTAATTAAGCGAACATCGCGATCGTACGACCAAACGAACCGACATCCAACATATTTTTGAGCAAGTTTTATGTCCCCTATACTTAGTCATCATTGTAGAGCCTTGAAAATGGATTAACGGGCCTTAAACGCATCACAAATGGCCTTAAAAGCATGCAGGGACTGAAACTGCAATTTATGAAACTTGTTTGCTGATCAGAAAGCTCAGGCGGCCCGCGTAAGCCCCCCTTAAACCTTACGCGGCCCGCGTGAAATCACCAGATCTGCATAGAATCATTTCCAGCCTGTTTCCAACTGTTCTACCTGTTCTTCCCACTTGCAAATGGTTTTTCTTGAATCTATGGACTGGTATTTGAGTGCCCCTTGTATTCTATACCATGTGCCCAAGTGGATGGTTGAGATTGAAGCTCGATTTTCGATAAACGATCTTAACGGTTCAAGGAATTCTATAAATACCCCCAAGCTTCATTGTTGCAACTCACACAAATCTGATCTAATGTGCTCTAAGTTGAAGCCTTTGCTTCATACCTGAGCTATTTGGATCAAGATTTGCTTGCGGGGACCCTTTGGTGCCGTTTGATTCCGTGATCCCTCTAGCTTTTCTTGGTTGTTGTTCAAGACTTCTAAGCACCCTCAAGTGAGTACATAGCCCCCTCTTTTACTGTTTTCAAACTATTTTGGGGTGGAACACATGTGCCTACTTGTTACTTTCATGTTTTTCATGTTTTTATATCATATACTTGCTATGTTCATTAGTACATATATAGTACATGATTTCATTATGTTTTGCTATATATGTTCACTTAACATGCTAGCACATAGATTTTTCGTATATTACATTTTGTTGCATATGCTTATCCAGTATATGAACACATTGTTTTACATTTTTGAACCGTTTGTAACCGTTGATTATGTGAACCGTTTGTAACCATTTGATTGACATGAACCGTTTGAAATCTATTTGAACCGTTGGGTTAGGGAAGTGATTAGGTAACGGGGCGGGTGTAATGTGTTAAAAGCATGGTGGATACGCCGCTGGTACTTCCTATATATAAGTGCTTTTAATACATTATATATCGTTGCGTTATCTAGATCACTTGGGCAAGGTTTTTGAAATAAAGTTATATTACAAGGTTTTTCTAATGATATATATATACTATTTGAGTGTTTATTTCAAAAACGATTTACAATCTGGGTTTAACTAAACAAATGTTTTGGAGTTAAGAATCATGGCTATGAGATTTTATAAATTATAACCAACTTGATTTGAGTTGGTTAATTATGTCGCAATACTATACTTTTCAAAAACAGGGTTTTTAAATAAGTATTGCAACATGTATACTAGCCATGAATCCGACACTCAAACAAAACCAATGTACTCGCTGGCATTTTTATGCTGAAGTATTTTCACATGTGTTTCAGGTACCATAGTTGATGATGTTTGATGATGATACTTGTGTACGCTCACATAGGAATGGACGAGGCCTTAGTGACTTAATAACAATGAAAGTTTATTTGTTCCTGTTTTATTTCTAATTCCAATGTAATGTAATACATTTAATTCAATAAAATGAAACTGTTTAATCCATGGTTGTGAAACAATGATTCTGTTACAACACTCCCCGACGTTTCCGCCACGTTTTGTTGTTTTACGTGGTCGGGGTGTGACATTACCCAAGAATTCCGTTCTGGGAATTACAATCGTAGGAATATGGGTTCTACCTCTACACCATTCTGCAAGGTCTGCAAGAAAAAGCATTCGGGAAAATGCTCCACCCTTTGCAATTTCTGCGAGATGCCAGGACACAAGGAAGAAGATTGTCGGAGGAAATCCAGTAATGGACTGTGCTTCAACTGTGGAGAAAAAGGTCAATTCAGGCCAAACTGTCCAAAATTGGCTCTAGCTGTGAACAATAGGAACACTAAAATGCTAGAGCATTTGTTCTGACAACAGAAGAAGCCAAGATGATTCCAGATGTGATAGCTGGTACGTTTTTAGTTAATGATGTTTTTGCTAAAGTATTATTTGACTCTGGTGCAAACCAAAGTTTTGTTAATACTTCGTTTTGCAAATTTCTAAATCAGTTATTAACTAAACTACCACAAGAATGTCTCGTAGAGACAACTAATGGAGAAACAGTTAGGATTTCTGATGTCACACCCTGGCTTTGCGGAAGCGTGGGTTTATTTGGTGTGACTTCTTAATACCATAGCTTAATCACAACAAAGCTATATGAAAATAAAACCATGCAAATCATCCATTGATTTAAGTTGGAAAAGTAAAATACCACAACATTGTCTTGAGGCGTTGACACATGCAACGGAAATTACAACCTAATAACATAAAACATTGTTTGAAAGACATAACCACAAACTGAAATACATGTAAGTTGAAAAATCAACATAAAGTTGAGCGAGTTCATGTGAAAGTGAGTATGTAAAACCTTTAAAGTACGTCCCACTGTAAAAAGGTTTAAGTACGTCCCGATGTAAAAATGTCCCTGGTATGTAGCAATAAGGAAAAAGAGATCACCATTGGGTTGCAAAGCCAATGATATGTGTGCAGTGAAGCAGTAAGACTCAACCCTAGCGGATTCGTGCGTTGGGCACTTAGTCACCACCTGGTCCATTAAGCGGGCTCAAGAGTGGGGCTCGCTACACCCAAATAGATCTATCACTAATGTCCCTCGGTCCTACACGAGGATTAATGGCCTCAAGTTGCGCCTACTCACTCACATGATCTGTACGTCCTAACCCTCCTTAAGCTAACCATACCATGTAAAAAGTATTCGTAATCATAGTAACATGTATTTCACCCCCGCAGTATAAAAACTGAAAACAGTTAAGAGAAAAGGGGGGACATGAACTCACTGAAGTGCGTCTCGAAATAGTCCGTCCCAAAATAACCTGCTGCGTGACGACCTACACGTACTAACTTCTATTAGACGGACGGCCGTGCCTTAGCTTAAGGTTTAATGTCTTCGGGAAATAGTTAGGCAACTATTTCGTAATTATATTGTAAATATATTCCTTCCCAAGGATGGGGGTTTTAATACATGTGCGTTCGTATAACTTCGAAATATATTATCAAGTCTCACTTAATGTAATATATTTTATTTCATTTGTCCAAAATACTTTACTTCCAAAATATAAATATTTTTCCCAAAAATATTATATTTTATTACATACCATTTTCCAAAATAATACTTTGTCAAAATACACACTTATGTGTATTTTCTGAAAATACGTAAGTTACGTTGTAAGGTTCGGGAGGTATAAATAATACCGGTGTAACTTAAATATTTATTGTGAAGGCGTTCGCGTTATTTTGGAGCCGTTAATATTTAGTAATATTATTTTTACCCTAAAAATAATATTTACGTAGTTCACAAAATAATCATAAAAATTTACACAAGTGTTGTTATGAAAATATATATTCTAAATATATAATTTAGCAAGTTTTATTTGTGAAAATCCCACCTCCGACACTTAGAAGTTTTGTAATAAAATCATGGTGAAATTTATTTGGGAAAAATAAGTTAAAAATTATATTCATAACACTTGTGATAAAAATATTTCCAAGTGTTAGATTTTTGGAAAAATTTCGCCAGAGTTTCCCCTGTAACTGGAGGTGGCCACGCTTTCAAGCGTATCATTTTCTTTTAAGAATTCAACCAACAATGTTCCCAACATCAACAATCAATATTTCAACACTAAACTAGTAAAAAATATACGTAAGTCGCAAACACATGAACTTGTGGGTTATGTAAAACCGTGTAGTAATCTTCCAATATTCTTAGTAGATCTTTCTATCTTTGTAAATAAAATCGGTTTCTCGAAAATCTTATTTTTAAAGGAAATACATTTTTACAACTTCTAGTCAAAATTGCAAAAATCATTTCTTTGTTAAAACCTTTCGTTACACAAGTGTCTACACACTTGTGTGTTCATAAAAAAAACATCTTTAGTTTATGAAAGATCCGGCTTCTAAAAATATGGTTTCATTTGACACTTGGTTCTTCGAAAATACCTCTTGTAGATCTTTAGATCCACTAGTTTAGAACTCTATTTTATAAAAAGAATCTCTTTTACACAAGTTCATGGTTATAAGTAGTAAGGGTTCGTCATCTAAAAACTTTACGACTTAACTTATGGCTAGTTCATGTTTCATGAACATGATCTAGCGGGGTTTGATGACGATCCATTCCCATACTAGCAATCAACAACCATAAATAATCATAACAAAACAAGTTTAACAAGTTTTACACTAACATTCATTCATTAACCACCATGTTTATTATTTTTAGTAGACTTTTAGTTTTGGTCTCTAGTGTTTATAATTTTCATCCGACAAATATCTTATTAACCACTTTAGACAAGATCAATAGGGTGTTTAGGGTCACTTACTACTAGCTCGAGGCTAGGGAAGAAACTAGACGAAAAATGGGTAGTTAATAGCGTTGTGGTGAGGTCCTTGGCAATCCGTAAGCACCGAGCCTCCTTATACCTGATCCTTCACCTTTGTATGTATTTGGAATTACAAGATCAAGATTGAAAAGTGGTGGGGGATGTATGCTTGGTCTCGGCCGTAGGTATCAAAGGAAAGGAAGGAGAAAGAATTTTTTTTTTGTTAAGTGATGAGAATGAAATGTTTTTTTCATCAAGCTTTCTTATAAACCAACAATTACTAAACCCATTGGATATAATGTTTAGTAGATATTAGACAAGGACTAATATAATAATCGAAAAGGTGTGGTGTGTCTCATATGGGGAAACAATCGTTGGGGGGGGGGGGGGGGGTTGGGGTAATTAGTTCCATTTCAACCAAGGTGTAAGTATTAGATGGTTTAATTAAGTAATTAAATTAGTTACTAATGTGTGGTGAATTATAAAGGGTGTTAGGGTATTCGGGGACCCTAACTGGCTCAGAAAAAAAATCAATGTCAATCACAATATTTTTATGTTCCGAGTTAAGTCCGGTTGTACGGTTGGATATTACTCCGTTAAAGTGCTAAATAAGTATTTAAAGTGCCGTTAATATTATTTTTAGTGACACAATTTATTCCTGACACTTTGGAAAGTCTCTAGTAATATTTTTCTCATGTTTTGGCACTTTTCTAGTTAGCTTAATGCTGAATTTTTATTTAAAGTGCTGAATTTTGTACTCAAAGTACGTTTTAGGCACATCCCGTCACTATAAATATCGCCTAGTGACGCAGTTCTACAATCCTCACCTCCCTACACTCCCTACTAGTGTAGTAAACTATTCCCGGCTCATACTGGCCTCAGAGACAGTAACTGTCTGATGCTGGCTATGTCAGCATGTTTACTGGGTATCCCGTATAGTGTGCTCACTGTGCTTTTGTGCATCAAGGTTGTCACTAAGGTTTGTGTGTAAATAATAGAGTGACAGTAATAAAGTATGATGCATGAACATGTATATATCAGAATTCAAGTAGCAGTTTAATCACAACTGTAAGCAAGCACAATAATTAAGCAGTAATTAAATATTAATTAATTCGTACGGATACCTGATTTGGTGAGGGTTGTCACATCTGAAATCTTGCAGGGAGCAAGAGTAGAAATTTTAAACCAAAAGTTTATGGCAAACCTTTATCCCATAAATCTGGCAGGATTTGATATTGTATTAGGAATGGATTGGTTAATAGCCAATAAAGCCAGTATTTTATGTGATCAAAAGTCAATCCAAGTAAATTCAACAAAAGGTGAAAAGATCACAATTAAAGGAGATAAACCATCTAGATCCACAAAATTCATCTCTGTGATGAAAACTGCAAGCTATATAAGAAAAGGTTCTATAGTGTATTTGATTTCTATAATCACTAACACTAAAGGAAAAGAACTAAAAGACATTCCAGTAGTGTCTCAGTTTTCAGATATCTTTCCAGAAGAATTACTAAGACTACCGCCAGACAGAGAAGTGGAATTCAGAATCCACCTGCTACCAGGAACGTCCCCGATTGCCAAAGCACCCTACCGTCTGGCACCAGCAGAGATGCAGGAATTAAAGAAACAATTAGACGAATTGCTGGAAAAAAGGATTCATACAACCAAGTTCGTCGCCATGTGGAGCGCTGATACTGTTCGTTAAAAAGAAGGACGGATCAATGCGTATGTGCATTGACTACCGTGAATTGAACAAAGTCACGATTAAGAATCGGTATCCATTACCAAGAATTGATAATATGTTCGATCAACTGCAAGGAGTTTGATTTTTCTCTAAAATCGATTTAAGGTCAGGATATCATCAATTAAAGGTACAGGAAGAGGACATTCCTAAAACCGCATTTAGAACAAGGTATGGTCATTATGAATTTACTGTCATGCCATTTGGTTTAACCAATGCCCCAGCCGCATTTACGGACATAATGAACCGAATATGTAAGCCATATTTGGATAAATTCATATTTGTCTTTATAGATGATATTCTAAGAATAAAGAGGATCATGCAAAGCATTTGCACACACTTTTAAGTCTATTAAGAAAGGAAAAGCTTTACGCTAAATTTTCCAAATGTGAGTTTTGGTTAGAACAAGTACAGTTTCTCGGACACTTAGTTAACCATGAAGGAATTCATGTGGATCCCACAAAAATTGAGGCGATTACTAAATGGAAAACCCCTGAGTCACCAACTGAGGTTAGAAGTTTCTTAGGATTGGCCGGTTATTACAGAAGATTTATCCGTGATTTCTCTAGAATAGCCATTCCTTTAACTAAGTTAACCTGTAAATCCATTAAGTTTGAATGGGGACCAAAACAAGAAGAAGCATTAAGAATTCTTAAGCAAAGATTAACCCATACACCCATACTAGCGTTGCCAATAGGAACTGAAGACTTTGTCGTCTATTGTGACGCTTCTAAGTTAGGTTATGGATGTGTATTAATGCAACGCCAAAAGGTTATAGCATATGCATCTAGACAACTTAAGAATCATGAAGAGAATTATTCAACCCATGATTTAGAATTGGGAGCTATAATTTTTGCCCTTAAGATTTGGAGACATTATCTTTATGGTAGTAAGTTTACCATATTCACAGATCATAAGAGTTTAAGGTATGTTTTTGGGCAAAAAGAATTGAATATGAGACAAAGACGTTGGATGGAATTACTTAGTGATTATGATTGTGATATCCAGTATCATGAAGGAAAAGCAAATGTAGTCACTGATGCTTTAAGTCAAAAATATCACGAAAAGCCAAAAAGGGTACGTTCTCTTAAATTAAATCTGCAAGTAGATTTAAATGATCAAATCAGAAAAGCACAAGAATCAGTAATCAAGGATGATACTGAAAAACTAAAAGGTATGATTAAGGAATTAGAACAAGGAACCGATGGAATTTGGAGATTCCATGAAAAGAGAATGTGGATACCTAAATTAGGAAATCTACGTCATCGCATATTAGAAGAAGCCCATAAGTCTAAGTATACGATGCATCCTGGAAGTGATAAAATGTATCAAGATTTAAGAAAGAACTTCTGGTGGATAGGAATGAAAAAGGACATAGCAGCTTATGTCTCTAAATGTTTAACCTGTTCACAAGTTAAAGCTGAACACCAGAAACCATCAGGTGGTTACAACAGCTAGAAATGCCAGTATGGAAATGGGAATTGATAACAATGGATTTTGTTACCAAATTACCCAAAACAAGGAAAGGTAATGATACAATCTGGGTGATTGTAGATAGGCTAACCAAGTCAGCTCATTTCCTACCAATGAAAGAAACTTTCAGTATGGAACAGTTAGCTAAATTATATGTAAATGAAATAGTTTCATTACATGGAATACCTTTATCAATTGTTTTTGATAGGGACAGTCATTTTACTTCTCATTTTTTGTCAAGTTTCCAAAAGGCAATGGGAACCAAGTTAAATCTAAGCACCGCTTATCATCCTCAAACGGATGGACAAAGCGAAAGGACAATTCAGACAATGGAGGACATGCTTAGAGCTTGTGTAATTAATTTCGGAGGTAATTGGGATGATCACTTACCTTTAATAGAATTTTCTTATAATAATAGTTATCACACAAGTATCAATGCTGCACCATTCGAAGCACTTTATGGAAGAAAGTGCCGAACCCTAGTCTGTTGGGTAGAAATTGGGGAAAAGCAACTATCTGGACCTGAGATAGTACAGGAGACAACCGACAAGATTGTTCAAGTCAAGGGACGACTGAAAGCAACACGTGATCGACAAAAGAGCTATGCTGATAACTGACGCAAACCATTGGAATTTCAAGTAGGAGATAAAGTATTATTGAAGGTCTCTCCTTGGAAAGGAGTGGTAAGATTCATCAAAAGGGGAAAACTAAGTCCCAGGTATATTGGACCTTTTGAGATTATTAGAAGAATAGGACCTGTAGCCTATCAGCTACAACTGACAGAGGAAATGGCAGGAATACATGATGTGTTTCATGTATCTAATCTCAAGAAATGCCTAGCCGATGAATCGTTAATGATACATCTTAAGGATATAGAGGTAAATGAACAACTCAAGTTTGTAGAAAGGCCTCTACAGATTGAAGACAGGAAAGTCAAGAATCTCAAACATAAAAGATTAGTTCTTCTCAAAGTGAAGTGGGACTCCAAAAGAGGACCTGAGTACACCTGGGAGCTCGAATCAGAAATGCAAAGGAAATATCCACACTTGTTCCAGTAGATCTCGAGGACGAGCTCTAAAACAAGGTGGGGAGGATGTAACAATCCTAAATAAACCGACACCCTCGAATATTTTCAGACATCCCAAAATATTTTAAAATATTCAAATATGTCCCTAAATATACCCCGTATGTGAAAACCGAGCCCGAAATACAATATAGCATTAAAAATAAATGAAAAACATAAAAATTTAAGTTGAGGCGGGCCGCGTAAGGTACCCCATAACCCTTACGCGGGCCGCGAGAGGCTCAAAAGGTGGCGCAGCCCGGTGCGGCCACGTGGCCCAACACATGTCGAGTCTAGTTGCTGATCCGGATGGGCTACACGTTGACCTGGAGTCCCTTGTGTTACGCGGGCCGCGAGAGAACCAGACTCAGCAACTATATAAGCTGGCCATCGGGTTTCATTCAGAAATCGTTCAAAATCATTTCTTTCTCTAAAAATCTGAATATGAGGCAATATAAGCGGGTATTATACCCCCCTAAATAGCGAAGTTCTGCTCCGTTGTAAGTATTATAACCCCTGGATACGTATTAGATACGCTGCCCGATTGATCTAGGGTTCCGTGACGGCTGTCGTGGTTCTGTTCGACATAGTCGTTGGAATGCCGTCTCGTGGAGGGTATTACTAATGTTAAAATGGGTTATTATACTAACGCGTGTGCATTTGTGTAAATTTTAGATTATCACCAGGAAATCCTTACGGAAAATCTAAAACAGCAATGTGAGTTGATCCGCTTTTTGTTAACTGTTTTTACAAAACCTCATTTAATTAATTATATATTAAACAGTGATTGAGTATTTGTAAGAATACAATTATCATGAGTATGTTGGGGTTTTGTATACAAAATTTGTTACCACCTGGTCAAGGAGTAACATTTTCACAAGTCGGGTTCGACAGTACCATGGATGTTAATTGTGATGTCTTGGAAACAAATATAATTGCGGGATCGCCCTCAATACTGTACAATGGGATTTTTTATTTAAACTTGATTAAACTGGGATTCACTCACCAGTATTTCCCACTGACAAATGTTTTTAAAAACGTGTTTCAGGTAACAAACTGTGAAAGCCAAATAGAAGCCAGCTGGATGTCACACCCTGGCTTTGCGGAAGCGTGGTTAACTTTTGGTGTGACTTCTTAATACCATAGCTTAATCATAACAAAGCTATATGAATTAAAAACCATGCAAGTCATCCATTAAGTTTTGAAAACAACATACAGTACCATTGTTTTAACATACAACCATAACCTTGTTCAGTAGACATTACAACTTATAACATAGCATAAACGTGGTTTAAGGACTGTGTCTTGTCCAGGAAAGAGACACACCCCCTAAACCCTGATGACTTCATGACAAGTGCAGCGGAAAACGTTCCATACCGTGCCAGATCCGTTTTAATTTCCTGAAATACATGTGAGTTGAAAAATCAACAATAATGTTGAGCGAGTTCATGTGTAAGTGAGTATGTAAAACACTTGTGAGTATAAAAATAGTTGTGGTATGTAGCAGTGTAAGAGGACTTGTGATCACCAATGGTTTGCAAGGCCACTGACATATGTGAAGTGCAAATAGGGAGACTCAAACCTAGCAGATTACGCCACGGCAAAGTATGTGGACAAAGTCACCCCACCGTCCGTTTCTAGTTTGGCCGGGGGCTGGGCTCGCTACACCCAGATAGATCTACCGCTCCTGTCCCTCGGTCCCTCCATGAGGACTAATGGCCCCATGTTGTTCCTATCCACTCACATGATCGTATAACACCTCCTTACGTTAAACATACCGTTGTAAAGTACTCGTAAATCATAGTAACATGTATTTCACCCCCGCGGTTAAGTAAACTGAAAACAGTTAGAGAAAAGGGGGACATGAACTCACAGTGAATGCGCGTCTCTACCAAGTGTCTCCAATACAGTAAGCTGTGCAACGACCTACAAGTGCTAATTCTATTAGACGGACGGCCGTGCTTTAGCTTTATAGTTTGAGTCTTTGGGAAATAGTTAGACAACTATTTCGTGTTTATGTTCCGTATACACTTGGTAGTTATACTTCTTCCCAAGGATGGGGGATACAATACATGTGCGTAAGTTACGTTTTATCAAACTTGTGGTAATGTAATTACCGGTGTAACTTATATGTTTGTGGAAGCGTTCGTAAGGTTTTTGGAATCATTAACGCTTGTAAATATTATTTTTACTCTAAAATAATATTTATGTATTTTCACAAAATAATCATAAACAGTGTTGTGACAAATATACTTATCACGTTAATCTTTGTGAAAATCCCACCTTCGAATATTTAGTAATTAAAGTCATGGCGAAATTTTATGTTTCGAAAATATGTCCAAAAATAGTTCTAACACTTGTTGTGTAAATAATTCTAAGTGTTAGGTTTTTAGAAAATTTCGCCAGAGTTTCCTCTGTAACTGGAGGTGGCCACGCTTTCAAGCGTATCATTTTCTTTTAACAAATCAATTCAACAATCTTCTTTACTCAATCAAACAATTTCCGACACATCAAACTAGTCGATAAGTATGTAAATCGCATAATCGCATGAACTTGCAGTTTTTCCGAATCTATAGTGTAAATCCCCTTTATATATGTAGATCTTTATATAAAGTAACTTTAATCTTGTAAAAACCTCGTGTTTAGAGAAATCCGTCTTTACAACTTCTAGTCATTTTTCCCAAAAATAGTTATTTGTCGGATCTTTTCATTTCACAAGTGTCTACACACTTGTGGTTTATAAAATCATGTTTGTTAGTGTAAGCTCCTTTCTTTAAAATACATGGTTTCTTAAATGTGTGGTTCTTCAAAAATACCACTTGCAGATACGTAGATCCGCTAGTTTTAAACACCATTGTACCGGTTAAATCACTTTTACACAAGTAAAATATTTTTACACAAGTTCATGTATCTTGTGTGGTAGAGTTTCGCCTTTTAACCCTTGTGGTTACCAAAAACGAGCTTATGTGAAGATCCATGATCTTACAAAGTCGGGTTAAACGGAGATCCGAGCTACCACATCATAGATCGGGTCTAGATAAACACAAATCTCAAATACTACAACTTTTACACAAGTTATGAGCTATTAACCACCACTTTTATAGTTTTTACTAGACTTTAAAGCTTCAAAATGTATGTTATCGATATTTAACCGACAATATTCCTTTTAACCACCTTAGATGAGTGTAAAAACAAGTTTTAAACAATATACCTCTAGCTCGGGGCTAGGGAAGAATCTTGGCGAAAAGTGGGTGGATAAAAGCTAACGGTAGAGGTCCTTCGCGTTCCGAGTGCACCAAAGCTCCTAATACGCGACTTGTGAAGTGTGTATGATCTTGGAATGATGAGATCAAGAGCCGAAAATATGGTGGTGTGGTGGAGGGGGTTCGGCCGAGAATAGGAGGGAGCAAGAGAGAGTGAGTAATGTGGTGAGTTGTGATAATGAACTCTTAGTGTTTAAGTGTGTATTTAAAGGGAAATTAAGATGTTATTACCCAATGGGTAATGTGTCCCCAAGATATTAGACCATTCTAGATTATGGAAATCAAACTTGTACAAACATGTCCCCCATGCAAGGGGACGGTTAGGGAATGGGGGGGTTAGTTTGATCTTAACTAGTTTAGTTAGGTGGTTAGTTTAGGTTAAGAAGGTTAACTAAGTATTTAACTTAGTTAGTTGTCTGTTATGTGTTATGACGGGTGTTAGGGTAATCAGAGACCCTAACTGGCTCAGAAAAATATTTTTTTTTTTAGTGAAAATAGTAATATTTTCATGTTCCGGGTAAAGTCCGGGTGTCCGGTTGGATAGTAATTCGTTAAAGCGTTACAAAAGCTTTAAAGTGTCGTTATTAACATTTTTAGTGACACAATTATTTTCCCGACACTTTAGAAAGTGTCTAGTGTTATTTTCCCATAATTTGGCACTTTACTAGTCAGCTAGAAGCTGGATTAATTATTAAAGTGCTGTGTTTGGTACTTAAAGTACGTTTTTGGCACATCCGAATCAGTGTATCTTATCCCTAGAGACGCGGTACCACAACCCTTATATCCTACACTCACTACCAGTGTAGCCAAAATATTTGAGGCTCTTAACAGGCCTTAGAGGCAGTGTCTGCCTGATGCTGGTCATATCAGCATGTTCACTGTGTATCCGTTTAGTGCCACTGTGCTTTTTGTGCATCATGTTTGTCACTAGGGTGCCGTATGTAAATAATGTAGTGACAGCATATAAAGTATGATGCAAGTAAGTGCATGTATCAGTATGCAGGTAGCAGTTCATCAGCTAGTTCAATCAAGCACAGTAATTAAGCAGTAATTAATCATTAATTAAGTTGTACGGATACCTGGTTTAGTGCGGGTTGTCACACTGGACAGCACTGAAGGCTTGGAAAAGTGGCAATAAAGTTACCTAAAATAAAATAGATGTTTTTATTAAATAAAATAGGATTTATTCCTATGAAAACGTGTGTACTACGAACTTGGGTTTATCCCATTTGTTTAATGTTATAAAAATGTCATATTTTACTCTGATCCAATATTTCCTAACTACGGTCCTAAAGAAAATTTTCGCTGCCAAATTAGACAATACGAGATACCACCGAAACTGGCTCGCGGCCGCCCGTTCCCAGGGATGTGGGATCGGGGTTGCGACAATTCATCATGTCCATAAATGCCGCAGGATACGAACTTGGGTTTATCCCATTTGTTTAATGTTATAAAATTGTCATATTTTACTCTGATCCAATATTTCCTAACTACGGTCCTAAAGAAAATTTTCGCTGCCAAATTAGACAATACGAGATACCACCGAAACTGGCTCGCGGCCGCCCGTTCCCAGGGATGTGGGATCGGGGTTGCGACAATTCATCATGTCCATAAATGCCGCAGGAGCATTTGTTAGTCCAAAGGGCATGACTGTAAACTCATAGTGACCGTACCTAGTCCTGAAAGCAGTTTTAGGTATATCTTCTTCTTGTACCTTTAACTGATGATATCCGGAGCGCAAATCTATTTTAGAAAAATATCTAGCTCCCTGAAGTTGATCAAAGAGATCATCAATCCTAGGTAATGGATATCGATTCTTAATTGTAACCTTATTCAATTCCCTATAATCGATACACATTCGCATCGAAACATCTTTCTTTTTCACAAACAACACTGGTGCTCCCCATGGGGATGAACTAGGTTGTATGAATCCTTTGCTTGATAATTCATCTAACTGCTTTTTCAATTCTAACATTTCGGTGGGTGCTAACCGATAAGGTGCCTTGGCTATCGGTGTGGTTCCAGGAATTAGATGAATTCTAAATTCTACTTCCCTATCGGGTGGTCATCCAGGTAGTTCTTCTGGGAATATATCCGGGTATTCTGATACTACTGGAATTTCCTTGAGTTCCTTACTTTTAGTATTAATAACTACCAAAATCATGTACACTATTCCTTGAATAACTGGCTACTTTCATTACTGAAATGAATTTTATTGGCTTTCGTGGCTTATTTCCTGTAACCACAATTATTTCTCCTGTAGGTGTATGAATTTCTATGGAATTCTTATCACAGAGGATTCGAGCATGGTTGGCGATTAACCAATCCATTCCTAACACAACATCGAATCCAGCTAAATTCATAGGTAACAGATTTGCAGAAAATGTGTGGCCAGAAAGTTCTATCTTCCCTTCTTGAAGAACCTGATCAATGTTAACAGAATTACCATCTGCGGTTTCTACCGTATAAATCTGCCTAAGTTTGGTTAAGGGTAGGTTAAGAGCTTGGTAGAATGAAGTATTTATAAAACTTTGGTTTGCACTAGAGTCGAATAATACTTTCGCGTAAATGTCGTGTACCAGAAACGTACCAGCTATTACATCGGGAATTAGATCTGCTTCCTGGGTAGTCTGGAAGGCTCTTGCATTTTTCTTATTAGTTCCTTCAGCAGGTTTAGCCTTGTTATCGGTTGGCTTGACCAGCTTAGGGCATTCTGGTCTGAAATGTTCGGCTTCTCCGCAATTGTAGCAGATCTTTGATTTCTTCTTGCATTCCTCCTCCCGGTGGCCCAGAATTTTGCAGAAATTACAATTTTCTTTACATTTTCCAAAATGTTTCTTTTTGCAATTCCCACAAAATGGTGAGGCGGAAAATTACCCAGTCCCCTTTCTTTTGAAATTATTACCCACACGAAATCCTTGGGTAATCTTTTGGGCCAATTCCTTTTTCCTGTTTTCTTCTCGTGTACGTACCAGCCCGTCGGTCAAGGTGTTGGCTAATTCCACCGCATCGTCAATTGTGCGGGGTCTCGCCGCTTTGATGATATCATGAATCTCGCTAATCAAACCCCAAATATAGCGAGAATTAAGTACCGGTTCTTGCGAAGCCAGGGTAGGTACAACTCTAGCATACTCGAAGAATATCGAAGTATATCCTCAACAGTCAACATCCACCATCCGGTGGTTCAGGAACTTATTTGTCATTTGTTCCTTCTCATATTCGGGACATAATTTTCTTTCCACCAATCTCTTAAATTCTTCCCAATTAATGGCATAAGCCTCGTCACTTCCCTTGGCTTGTAGTACCGTGTTCCACCATTCTAACGCTCCTTCTTTAAAAAGGTGGGACGCATACATAACTTTGTCTTCCTCAGCACATTTACTTATTTTAATTACTGCTTCAGTTTTCTCTAACCATCGCAGTGCGGCAGTTTCCCCTTCATTGCCTGCAAATTCGGCTGGCTTACAGGCAAGAAATTCTTTGTAAGTGCACCCAGGTGCTGCATCTTTCATTTTCTTAAGAAATGGGGCTTGAACCACATTATTGTTATTATTATTGTTGCCGCCTCCATTTACACTGTTACTGAAATTGTCGTCGCGAGTACGTTTGCTGTGGTTGGCTTGCGAAGGTTCAACGGGATTTCTTGCAGCAGCGATGATTGCTGGGATAGCATTAGCTATTCCCTGGGCAACGATATTTTCTATATCTTGCCTATTAAGAAATTGATCCTCATTGTTTTGTTCAGATTGATTAACTTCATTGACTGGTTGGTTTTTCGCGTTTTCCATCTGAATAATTAACAATATATGGAAATTATTGTCACAAAATAAATAACAACCAAACACAATAAGGTAATCACAAAAATCATGTCAACACGTATAGCCAAAATTGTCGACTTTGCGACTTTCATATTTTTATATATATTAGTATGCATTGATACACACCAGTTATATTACAAAAGTTTTATTTTAAGTTATTTTACATGATTATATTTTTGTTATTATTTTTATTATTATTATTATTATACAAGCACAAACATTACCACCACCACCACAGTTAACCGGCCCTTCAGAAACGATGTTCCCTCTCGTCGTATTTTCCACGTGATTTTCTCCCATACTTCCTGAATTCTATTTCCTGCGTCCACTAGCTCCTCGCCATAGTGGCGGAGTTCAGCCAAGTTTTCTGTGCTCATAGGTGGGTTTGGTGCAGGCTCCGGGTCAAACTGGGGAAATAGACGTTGGGGTTATTCATGAAATTCTGAAATTGCCAGTCACTTGTCCACCATTCCTCCAATTCTCTGGGTAGAAGTTGGTGGTTGACAATAGGATCTGGGATAGTAGGTTGCAGATTAACAGGAAGTTGTGATTCAGCGGGGTAATTGAAGAGGTTTTCATTGGCAGGTCCAATGAGGTCACAGTTTGCCAGTTTGCATTCAAGCTCCTCCCATGGTGGCATTTCCTGGGCTTGCCCTGAACGTTCATGCTGTTAGCAAATATGAAGAAACACACACAAACTTAACTTAATATTTTATTTATCAATTTAAATTTTTCACAGAATCACAAAATAGTAATTTGAAAAATTAAGTATTTCTAATGGGCTTAAATCAGTGGCTCTGATACCACCTTTTTCTATCACAGCCCCCGACCCGGTTTTACCCGTTTCAGGAGCTGGGGGACAGAAATCCGTGGTATTGATGTTTATTTTGGCAGCGTAACTTTTAACAAGATCTTTTAAACTGAAAATGGCCAATTATTTTATTTCACATTTTTGGGACATACCCCATAATTTACAATAAAGGAAATTTTACGAGGAAATTCCCTGTTTATACAAAAAACATGTTTATTTATTTTATTTACTGAGCCACATTCTTCAAGCTGGTGTGCTACACGGCACTTTTTCCTGGTTCACAGTAAATCACCTGAAACATGTTTAAAAAGATTTTTATCAGCGGGGAAATACTAGCGAGTCATTCAATTTACACAAAATGACACATTGTTATCATTTACAACATTAAGGGTTTTTATATTTGCCTCTATCTTATAATTAGCCGGTTCAGCTGTCACTCGACCGAATCTATGACTGTGGACATATCACAAATTAGGCTCGCCCACCTAAGTGATAAATCGTTTGTAGTAATGTGCACAAAACCCCCACATACTGCCAGTAATTAAAGATTAGCAAAGACTTAATCACTGCAAAGTATAACTGGAAATCATTTAGGGTTTTACAAAGCAATTTGATAAAAAGAGAATGACTCACATTGCAATTTTAATTGGACAGAACTTGGCCTACTGATTTAGCCTTGTAACCTAGTTAAATAACAATGCACACGAAACTAGGTCAGTAACATAATACAACATTTACGATAAACTCACGAAATCAAAACTCTCACGACGAATGACAAAGTATAGGCCGGATTCGGGCAGCACTTAAACATCCATCGGATCGGTTTCAATCGATCGGACATTGTATTGTACCAGTGATCGAGTTAATACCTTGTATTTTTTCTCGTAGCAGTGTTTCCCTACTTAAAATTTCGAATTTGAGCAGTATTCTTCGTCTTTGAGAAAGTTTTACGAACATAGATGAACATGCCATGCACTGCCCCATTTATAGTAAAAATTTGGGTTTTACGCGGCCTGCGTATGTGACAACCCTCAAAATTTCAGGTACTGTACAAATTAATTAATCTTAATTACGTGCTTAATGATTGTGCTTGATTACAAATGATAATTTAAACTGCCCTATGATTCTACATCATATATACATGCATCACATTTTATACAGTCACTCCATTCATTACACGCCTACATTAGTGACATACTTGATGCACTCAGCACAGTTGACACACTGAACGGTTGATTCAGAAATAATGCTGACAATGCCAGCACTTAGACAGACAATATTATTATGGCCAGTATGAGCCAGGGATAGAGTACTGCACTGGGTTGTAGTGTAGGGAAGTGAGGACCATAAGACTGCGTCATTAGGTGATAGGTATAATGCCGGGAAGTGCCTAAAACACACATTAAACACAGAATTCTGCTTTCTTTTATTTAATTCAGCATTTTATTATACCAGTAGAATATACAAATATAGCAAAGTGGTCCTGTATACTTTCCTAAGTGCCAGGAATGTTTTCGTTACAAAAAGATGCGTAAAAGACGCTATACGGTGAAATTAAACGCTTTAACGGAAAGATACGTAACCGAACAACCAGACAATACCCGAGACACGGAAATATTGTCAGAAATATTATTTTATCTTTCTTAATTAATTACGGTCACAAAAATTCCCATACGCCATGTAAACATGACCTACACCCACTATTCTAGTAAATACCCTTAACCTTCTAATTTAATACCTATTAGTTAACAAAGTTTTTTTTTTATTATCTTACCCCCCCCCCCCCCCCAACCGATTTCCAGCCATGGGGACCCACCCCAAGGCATAGTTTTCATGCCACTTTGTTCCTCTTGATTGAAAATTGGTGCCTTGCTAGTAACTTGCCAAAACTAGTAGGGAATCCTACAAGTTCCAAAGTATTCCTCATTTCTTCCAACATACACTCCACCTCCTCTCTCCTCTCTCTAAAATTCTGCTCACACACCCCTTCCCCTCTCTCATAACCGAAATCACCACCTTCATTCTTCACCATCTCCATTTCTTCCACTAAAAGCTCTCATTCAAAGGTTGAAGCTCATCCATAGAAGTGTAAGATTGAAGGGCCTTCAACGAAGTTTGATTCAAGCTTTGTCACCAACTTTTCACCATCATCTCATCCTAAGAGTTCCATCCTAGCCTTGTGCTAGTGGTATGTCCATTCACACCATTGTCCACCTTGTTCTTGCTATATCTTGTTTGAATGTTCTTGACACATGCAAGCTAAAACACTAAATTTGTGAACTTAAGTTTCTGCATGAAAACCATAGATAAAAGGGTGGTATGAAGTTGAAATCTGGGTGGTTTAGGGCTGGTTAATGCATGATTGAGGTTTGAACATTTATCCTTCGATACACCATGGTTAGAGTCTTTGTTTATGCGTTTTTAGTAACTTCTCTGATAAAAACAGCTTGCTGATTGAGATTTTCCAGCCCCCTTCAACAGGCTGTAACGGGTTCATTTTTAATCGAAAAATTAAAGTTCTGGAGTCTAAATTGTGTAATTTTAAATATCTGAACTAATGAAACTGGAATCGTAATTTTTCGAGACCGTTTACTATTTTTAAAGTATTATTTTTAGACAGCAGCTCAAAGCTGAAATGTTTCTGCTGAAAAAGTGTGTTGAAATCAGAGTCAAAACATAAACCTGAACAGAATCGGCTCGTGGGATTTTTACTGTAGATGGTCACGGTTGTTTCCGTGACCCTCCAACTGGAATTTCGTCGATCCGACTTACGATTGATTTTTAGTGAATTTTTCCGTAAAACTGCAATCAGAAGGTATCAAATCTGATTGCAGTCGAGTAAAAGAATTTTTATATAAAATTTGTAATGAACTGATATCCGAAATTTTTACACAATAAATTTTGGTTTATATATGACATCCTGTAAAAGTTTGAGAATTTTTGGAAAAGGATAACTATTTTATTTAAATACTCTAAAACAGTCCTGTTTTGTGTAATAAATCAGAAAAGACGTAGTTAGGGTATTGCATGTATGTTTGTCGGGTTGACTATGTGGGAACACTTTATGAGATAATTGTAAAAGAAAATGATATGTTTTTATGCATGGACACCTCTATTTACAGAGGAGGCTATGGCGAAATTTTCGGAAATTATAACACTTGGTAAATATTTACTTTCTAAGACTATAATTTACTAGAACATTACACGAACAAATATTTATCACACGAATCTTTATAAGTAACACAACTCTAAATATTAGACTCTAAGCCAAGGCACGGCCCGTTCGTCTAATAGACGTTAGACCATTGTAGGTAGTCGTGTTTGCTGAGGAGATTTGGGTTACGAGTACCGAAGACGCAATACAGTGAGTTCATGTCCCCCCTTTTTCTCTTAACAGTTTTCAGTTTTATACTTCGGGGGTGAAATACATGTTATAATTATTACAGACATTACAGACTTTTTCAGACATTTATAGACATATATTTACATGGTATGTTTAGCTAGGGAATTTACTTCTAGATCACGTGAATGGATAGGCTATTATCGTAAGACCATTAATCCTTTTATAAGGACCGAGAGGCATGAGTGATAGATCTATTGGGTGTTGCGAGCCCCACACATGGGCCAGCGTGTGGCTGCATGTGGTGACTATGTCGTTCCGCCGGAAGGACCGGTACAAAATACGCGTTACAGGTTTGAGTGCTTCCTAGGCCATGTCACTTATTAATGTATTAGCTACACATTAATTGATCTACTTTTCTTTTTCCTTATTGCTACATACCAATGACATACATTTGTACAGACACATTAACGATTTATGCAGACACATTAACGATTTATACAGACTCACTACACATGAACTCGCTCAACTTTTGTTGATGTTTTCAAACTACATGTATTTCAGGAAATTAAGTATGGATCTGGCGGGCGTTGGAGTTTCAAGTCATGTTAAGTATAAAGATGTCATCCATGGTCTTGGGGTTTGGCTAGCGTGTCTTGATCCTGGACGAGACATGTCTTCCAAACTATGATTTCAACTAATATCTTTTGACGAGTCCTTAGCGAACTTTTACACTATTCATATGGTTTGTAAAACTTAAATTTGAAGTCTACGTTTTAGACAATGTTATTATGTTTTTAACTCTTTTTATGGATGACAAATCTTTGGTTTTATCATATAGTTGTTTGATATGGTTGAATGCAATGATAACAAGTAAGTCACACCATAATCACGCTTCCGCAAAAGTCAGGGTGTGACAGCTTGGTATCAGAGATTCGATCGTAGCGAACTAGGATTCTTTCTCGAGTCTAGACTACGATCATTAGGGCTCTCACGAAAACGTTTTACAACCTGTTTTCATTGCATACACTAAACGTCCAGATCCAGGGAACACACATTTTTTTACAAACAAAAAGGCACACATACACATTTCAAAATTTATATTTATAGTTCAGTCTTAGAGACTGAGGGAGGATCAGTCTTAGAGGCTGAGGGAGGATCAGTCTTAGAGGCTGAGGGAGGATCAGTCTTAGAGGCTGAAGGAGGATCAGTCTTAGAGGCTGAGGGAGGATTAGTCTTAGAGACTGGGAGGTTGGTCTTAGAGACCAGGGATTTAGTCTTAGAGACTTGGAGGTTGGTCTTAGAGACCAGAGATTTAGTCTTAGAGACTGGGAGGTTGGTCTTAGAGACCAGAGATTTAGTCTTAGAGGCTGGGAGGTTGGTCTTAGAGACCAGGGAGTTGGTCTTAGAGACCAGGGAGTTGGTCTGAGAGGCCAGGGAGTTAGTCTGAGAGACTAGGGAGTTTAGTCTGAGAGACTGGGTGGGATAGTCTGGGAAGACTAGGACGAATATGTGGATACATGATGAATTGTCTTTATTTGCAATACACAAAGTGTTAAAGATTACTGTAAATATGCATGCTATGACTATTATGTACCGGCACACATGTCACTCTATTAGAGAACGAGTTATCAGACATTGATAACCCTACGACCACCGCCACAGATAATGAGACTACAACTGCGGCAGAGACATTTACGTCAGACACTGAGAGTGATCCTGATATGCTGACGAAGGACGAGGACGACTTCCAACAGTTCGCGCTACCAGATTTTGGTGATACTTTATCTTTACTGATGGTTTCTCTGACAAGAATCTTTCTGTCACTCTTGTTTCAATCCATGACCACTCTATCACTGGTCATCCCGATGGTGGGCACACAAAGACTCCGATCCTCGATGATGCGCCTCATGTGGACATTTCTACTGAAGGTTGGCTACCTGACAAACAATTTATGACGACATTGACATGTTTTATCAATGGTCCTCCTGCAGACGCCCATGATGATAGGAGATGAGACGAGAACACTGCTGCAAATTTCACTTCTTAAGACCCCTGTTAACAAGCTACCTTCTGATTCTAGCATGCATTCAGACTCCTTTGAGTCTGTGATATCTACAACTTTACAAACAACTGGATTACAACTTTCTACTACTGACCCAGACGACAACGCCGTTATGACTGCTGCACTAGCACCTGCTCGAGGCACCACACCGTTACACTACCCAGAATCTACCCCTGATGACTAGCTTCTGCACTTGTGAGGGACAGTTTGATGTTGCACCTGCTGAACCCGCACCTTTGCTTGACCATGACCATGTTTCTTTTGGTTTACCAGGCAGGGCATCCCTTATATCTGACCCTGTACCTGCACAGATGATATCCTTATTGGGGGAAACGTATGTTCCTGCACCGTCAACCGCTGCCGTTGCCCTTATAAAAGACCGACGTCCATTGCGCCAACATGCCTATCGCTTTCATTCAAGACATACCCGCACCACAGGAAGACATTCTAGGCCAACAACCGCGCAACGATCCCAATGGCTACAACAGCATTTTCACAAGTCGCACCGGTTGCTACATTCACCCCCACGACGCTAGACAAGCCATTTTGATGGTTCCTATGCTACATTATGTTGATTTTAGACCCTTGTCATCCCACACATTATGGAGGCTACACACGGAATAAGTGCTCCCGAAACAACAACTACAGTTTGAGGATATAAGTCGCAATGTTTTGGAGCTTGAGTTGACACCACAACCTTCACCCTGTTTATTGCCAGTATACTTTAATCCTCCACAATTATCAAAGACTTCTTTTACACTCTCATCTACTGCGATAACACATTTCCCAGGTTTTTCTTTTGATGCTCGTTCCTGTACTATCGAGCGGCAAATTAGTTGATTACTTCGACGTATATACAAGTTCGCGGAGGAGTTCACGCACATTAACATTTTGCTTTCTTTCCTCCTCCACCTCAATCACCAGTGTAGTTGGTTTCTGGATTTATGTGGATTACATTACACTTGGGTAAAGACACTAATGATAAGCCGGGATGGCAGAGACTTTTGAAGACCACTTTTGACTACGTAATTTTGATACACTAATACACTTGTTGGGCGAGGGAAGAGTGACCCTGTGTCCCTTCTGATGTGATAGATTTTGTAAGACACAGTGATTGTGGCCGGAGAATAACGGAAGCCCCATTCATCTTTAAACATGCGACAATACTTATGACTAATAACTAATGAAAAAAAAAAAAACTCAGTCGCTATATTCCCACTAAGCACGCCGTTGATCCGTATATTTATACTATAACTATAATGCTACATGCTTACTTGCTACGTTCCTATTTACAAGTTGTGCAATAATTGCGATGATATATGATTTAATGTTATAACGGCTGCGTATATACATATATGTAATACACCTCTGAGGTCTTATTTGTCAAATAAGAGGCTCGGGTGCTCGTGCCCTTAACAAGACCTGACCTAACCGACTTTCTTCTAGGAAGATGTCGACTCAAGGGAACACCAACACCAACAACCCTCTGCCGATGACGGAGGCGGAATTTCGAGAACGCATCTTACAGGTCATCGCACAGTACGAGGCCCATCGCTCCGAGCTCAACGGAGGTACCTCAGGAAATAACCCACCCAACGGTTGCACTTACAAGCAGTTCTTAGGCTGCCAGCCCCTACATTTCGACGGCACTGGGGGTGCCGTAGCCTTCGTGCGCTGGGTTGAGAAGACGGACTCTGTTTTGCGTGCGAGCAAATGTGCCCCAGAGCATCAAGTCACGTACATTTCCGGACTATTCCAAGATGGGGCTCTGTCATGGTGGAAACTCCAGGTTCAGATGATGGGCGAGGCTGCTGCGTATGCCTTTTCATGGGACGAGCTGAAAGAGTTAATGCATAAAAAGTACTGTTCGAGGACAGAAAGCCAGAAGGTGGAAACGGAGTTCTGGAACTTGAAGATGGAAGGTCCAAAAATATATGAGTACGTGGAGAAGTTCCAAGTTCTGTCACGTATCATTCCCTACATGGTAGATCCAGAGTTTAAAAAGATTGAGCGTTTCATTTGGGGATTGGCACCCCAAATCATGAGCATGGTGACGACATCAAAGCCTGCAACGATCGCTGAGGCCATCAATCTAAGTGTGGCCTTGACTGAAGAGGCAATTAGGATGAACAAATTTTCAACCTCCGGGGAGAAGAAGGAGACTCATGTAGAGTCATCTGGGGATAACAAGAGAAAGTTAGCATATTTCAAACAGGGTACCCAGTCGAGTAGCAACAACAAGGCCAAAAAGAGAAAAGAGTACATGGGTAAGCTACCTAAATGCGACAGGTGCCAACGTCATCATACCGGGCGATGTAAAAACGGGAAGTGTGACAACTGTGGCAAAGTGGGACACAACAGGGAAACGTGTTGGAGTGAGACGGAGCGTGGAAAGAAAGGAAAGGGGAAAGATAAGGGATGTTATACCTGCGGGGATATGAGGCACTTTAGGAAAGATTGCCCAAGGGAGATTAAGCAAAATCATGGGAAAGATGTCTAACACCGGAGCCAGGGAAGCACGCCAGGAATCCAAGCATAGATATCGGTACGTCCCATATTACTCAACATTATGCATCTGTGCTGCTAGATATTGTTGCAAATTTTAGCCTCGCATCTCTAGAAGTTGAGAGTATGCTTGGTTTAGTAACAAGTAAATAATCCGCACACGATAGTACTAGCTAACGGAAAACTAGTGGAAGCCACGAAGTGATTGGAATCGATAGGATAGAACCCTGAGAACATAAGTTTATGCTCGATCTTCTGCCAGTAAATTGGGAGACTTCGACAAGGTAGTTGGAGGGATTGGTTGACAAATGATCAATAGGAGATTGATAACCGCACCACGATGGCGACGAAGAAGCGATCCAGACTCACGAAGCAGGATACGCCTTTGCAAATTACAAAATTGCTTGAAGGCACGAAGAATATTGCACAAAGGATGTGTTTCATTCTTGGCTCATGTCGGGGACATGAGGAGCCGAAGAATCAAAGCGTGAAGATATTCTCATGATAAGGAAATACCCTAAGGTCTTCCTCGAAGACTTGCCAGAGTAATCTCCTCAACGACAAGACGAATTTTTGCATCAATCTGATTCCAGGCCTCACGCGTGTAACCAATGCACCCTGAGCGACTTACACATTTGGAAATGCAAGGATTGACAGTGTAGTTTCAGTAGTAAATAGAGAAGGAAGATAACAGACCAAAATTCCCTTTTGGGTAACCTCAGTTCCGCTCATCAAGAAAAAGGACGGTGACTTTCAAATGATCGGAAGTCGGATGAGCCAGCCAACCAGGGTCAGTGGCTCTTGCCAAGGATTGACGAATTACTTATTTGACTAACTGAAAGGGTCCGACTACCAGTACACGACGAATCGACGATCGAGTGTCATTGGCGGTAAATTCAGTAAGAAGGTATACCGAGGAAAAAAAAAATTGTAGGACAACGACTTGTTCTTAGACATACACAGAAATAGTGCTTCCTACACAATGCCCAAACCAGTCTACACGGGATACGAAATCTGGAGGATTTAGAAAACATGTATTTAGGACCTTTGTGAACCCAAGTCCAAACTCGTAAGAGTTTTTATTTAGGAACCATATCCGTCAACTAAATCAACCATCATTAACCGGGCACCTATGCCAGTTCCATTGACCAAACAAAGAGTACTCGGATTTCTTTCATTTCTGGCGAGTAGATGTTTGCATCTCTACTCCCCTTAATGGTAGTTGCGTCACATTAATTTTCTCGCTAAGAGCGAACACACATTTGCTTCGATAGCTGGTCATTTCATCACTTTAGCAGATACTCGTTGTCCCTTTTCTAGGAAACTTACCTGACATATATGCATCATGCTACGCATGTGATTTCGTTTGGAATAAACACTTCATTGGAATTTACGTATCATTTTGCTAAGCCTAATTACTGATTCCTGATTCGAGTGACCTACATCATTGTTGTGGTTGACTCTTTTGCTACCAAGCCAACGCACTTTCTTGAAACCGCTTTCTTTCAAGTTACAGTCATGGTTTATTTTTGCTACCATGCCGAAAATTCCTTTGTTGATTCATACGTTTATTGCCGGGTTACGTTGAAACCAAGTTCAATTGCTTGAACTTATCCAGTTCACAGGATCAATTTGAAACACTATATGATGTATTGGGAGCATCATATTCAACTATTTTTGCAGAGATTCTTTCATTTGCAGTCATAGTAGATTTGGTTGGGCTACGACTCCACTAAAACGTTTGAATTGTTTCGATACGTTGCGGTGATATTTTCTCAAAAAAAAAAACTGAAGCTTGCGCTAATTTGATTACTCACTACGTACGTGAAATTCAATTCCCTATTTGGTTGTTAACAATCCATTTTGGATCTTCACGATCAAAGCGGTCTCAACGCAATTGTGTGTTAAGTCAACGGTACATATATCCATTTCATAAGCACAATGTACCTTCTGACGATACTTTCATAGTCAATCAAATACCTTGCCATACTTAATGCTTTTCACCTTCAATCAAAAGCAGTGGCTCTTTGATGTTCTGTATTTAACTAAAAACTTTGTGACATTGTGTAAATCAAATCTTCAGATTGTCTCGATACACTATCATTTGATTTCAGGCACGGTGAACTTGTTCAGTCACCATTATTATTGAATCCCATCATTTCGGCACCTTGTGGTGTTACTAGCTTGTGCTAATTATGGTCAACTATTTCACAAAACTACATATACTCTTGTTTGACTTGTCATTTAAACATTTCTGATGCAGCTACAAATTCAGACAATGATACACCAGATTCGCTGGTACTTCATTCGGTGTATTTTCGCAATTCGAGAATTTCAACACACAAATCCTTATCATTTACTTATTCGCCTGTTGGCGGGTCATTTTTATCTCCAAGTTGTTGATTTTGAGTTCATATAGAGGATGCTAGGGTTTGTGAAAATTTGCATACTATGACCAATCATTTGAAAACTCTATTGGACAAAACTCCACTTTCGTGGAACACTGCAAACTGGATTACACTAGACTATACGTCAAATGCGTATTGTACTCTTGACATTAAATGCTATAAGCACATACCTATTAACTATTGGAAATGTGATGTTATTTATATATAGTCTAGACTTACTTGATGTGAATAAGGTTTGAGTTGGTTTGATGATTATCTACCTCGGTACTATTCATACATACATGCATAACGAAACCCTAAGGAATTAGGAATTAAGGTAGTACAAATTTCGAGGACGAAATTTTCTTAACGGGGGGAGAATGTGACAACCCTCAAAATTTCAGGTACTGTACAAATTAATTAATCTTAATTACGTGCTTAATGATTGTGCTTGATTACAAATGATAATTTAAACTGCCCTATGATTCTACATCATATATACATGCATCACATTTTATACAGTCACTCCATTCATTACACACCTACATTAGTGACATACTTGATGCACTCAGCACAGTTGACACACTGAACGGTTGATTCAGAAATAATGCTGACAATGCCAGCACTTAGACAGACAATATTATTATGGCCAGTATGAGCCAGGGATAGAGTACTGCACTGGGTTGTAGTGTAGGGAAGTGAGGACCATAAGACTGCGTCATTAGGTGATAGGTATAATGCCGGGAAGTGCCTAAAACACACATTAAACACAGAATTCTGCTTTCTTTTATTTAATTCAGCATTTTATTATACCAGTAGAATATACAAATATAGCAAAGTGGTCCTGTATACTTTCCTAAGTGCCAGGAATGTTTTCGTTACAAAAAGATGCGTAAAAGACGCTATACGGTGAAATTAAACGCTTTAACGGAAAGATACGTAACCGAACAACCAGACAATACCCGAGACACGGAAATATTGTCAGAAATATTATTTTATCTTTCTTAATTAATTACGGTCACAAAAATTCCCATACGCCATGTAAACATGACCTACACCCACTATTCTAGTAAATACCCTTAACCTTCTAATTTAATACCTATTAGTTAACAAAGTTTTTTTTTTATTATCTTACCCCCCCCCCCCCCCCCAACCGATTTCCAGCCATGGGGACCCACCCCAAGGCATAGTTTTCATGCCACTTTGTTCCTCTTGATTGAAAATTGGTGCCTTGCTAGTAACTTGCCAAAACTAGTAGGGAATCCTACAAGTTCCAAAGTATTCCTCATTTCTTCCAACATACACTCCACCTCCTCTCTCCTCTCTCTAAAATTCTGCTCACACACCCCTTCCCCTCTCTCATAACCGAAATCACCACCTTCATTCTTCACCATCTCCATTTCTTCCACTAAAAGCTCTCATTCAAAGGTTGAAGCTCATCCATAGAAGTGTAAGATTGAAGGGCCTTCAACGAAGTTTGATTCAAGCTTTGTCACCAACTTTTCACCATCATCTCATCCTAAGAGTTCCATCCTAGCCTTGTGCTAGTGGTATGTCCATTCACACCATTGTCCACCTTGTTCTTGCTATATCTTGTTTGAATGTTCTTGACACATGCAAGCTAAAACACTAAATTTGTGAACTTAAGTTTCTGCATGAAAACCATAGATAAAAGGGTGGTATGAAGTTGAAATCTGGGTGGTTTAGGGCTGGTTAATGCATGATTGAGGTTTGAACATTTATCCTTCGATACACCATGGTTAGAGTCTTTGTTTATGCGTTTTTAGTAACTTCTCTGATAAAAACAGCTTGCTGATTGAGATTTTCCAGCCCCCTTCAACAGGCTGTAACGGGTTCATTTTTAATCGAAAAATTAAAGTTCTGGAGTCTAAATTGTGTAATTTTAAATATCTGAACTAATGAAACTGGAATCGTAATTTTTCGAGACCGTTTACTATTTTTAAAGTATTATTTTTAGACAGCAGCTCAAAGCTGAAATGTTTCTGCTGAAAAAGTGTGTTGAAATCAGAGTCAAAACATAAACCTGAACAGAATCGGCTCGTGGGATTTTTACTGTAGATGGTCACGGTTGTTTCCGTGACCCTCCAACTGGAATTTCGTCGATCCGACTTACGATTGATTTTTAGTGAATTTTTCCGTAAAACTGCAATCAGAAGGTATCAAATCTGATTGCAGTCGAGTAAAAGAATTTTTATATAAAATTTGTAATGAACTGATATCCGAAATTTTTACACAATAAATTTTGGTTTATATATGACATCCTGTAAAAGTTTGAGAATTTTTGGAAAAGGATAACTATTTTATTTAAATACTCTAAAACAGTCCTGTTTTGTGTAATAAATCAGAAAAGACGTAGTTAGGGTATTGCATGTATGTTTGTCGGGTTGACTATGTGGGAACACTTTATGAGATAATTGTAAAAGAAAATGATATGTTTTTATGCATGGACACCTCTATTTACAGAGGAGGCTATGGCGAAATTTTCGGAAATTATAACACTTGGTAAATATTTACTTTCTAAGACTATAATTTACTAGAACATTACACGAACAAATATTTATCACACGAATCTTTATAAGTAACACAACTCTAAATATTAGACTCTAAGCCAAGGCACGGCCCGTTCGTCTAATAGACGTTAGACCATTGTAGGTAGTCGTGTTTGCTGAGGAGATTTGGGTTACGAGTACCGAAGACGCAATACAGTGAGTTCATGTCCCCCCTTTTTCTCTTAACAGTTTTCAGTTTTATACTTCGGGGGTGAAATACATGTTATAATTATTACAGACATTACAGACTTTTTCAGACATTTATAGACATATATTTACATGGTATGTTTAGCTAGGGAATTTACTTCTAGATCACGTGAATGGATAGGCTATTATCGTAAGACCATTAATCCTTTTATAAGGACCGAGAGGCATGAGTGATAGATCTATTGGGTGTTGCGAGCCCCACACATGGGCCATCGTGTGGCTGCATGTGGTGACTATGTCGTTCCGCCGGAAGGACCGGTACAAAATACGCGTTACAGGTTTGAGTGCTTCCTAGGCCATGTCACTTATTAATGTATTAGCAACACATTAATTGATCTACTTTTCTTTTTCCTTATTGCTACATACCAATGACATACATTTGTACAGACACATTAACGATTTATGCAGACACATTAACGATTTATACAGACTCACTACACATGAACTCGCTCAACTTTTGTTGATGTTTTCAAACTACATGTATTTCAGGAAATTAAGTATGGATCTGGCGGGCGTTGGAGTTTCAAGTCATGTTAAGTATAAAGATGTCATCCATGGTCTTGGGGTTTGGCTAGCGTGTCTTGATCCTGGACGAGACATGTCTTCCAAACTATGATTTCAACTAATATCTTTTGACGAGTCCTTAGCGAACTTTTACACTATTCATATGGTTTGTAAAACTTAAATTTGAAGTCTACGTTTTAGACAATGTTATTATGTTTTTAACTCTTTTTATGGATGACAAATCTTTGGTTTTATCATATAGTTGTTTGATATGGTTGAATGCAATGATAACAAGTAAGTCACACCATAATCACGCTTCCGCAAAAGTCAGGGTGTGACAGCTTGGTATCAGAGCTTCGATCGTAGCGAACTAGGATTCTTTCTCGAGTCTAGACTACGATCATTAGGGCTCTCACGAAAACGTTTTACAACCTGTTTTCATTGCATACACTAAACGTCCAGATCCAGGGAACACACATTTTTTTACAAACAAAAAGGCACACATACACATTTCAAAATTTATATTTATAGTTCAGTCTTAGAGACTGAGGGAGGATCAGTCTTAGAGGCTGAGGGAGGATCAGTCTTAGAGGCTGAGGGAGGATCAGTCTTAGAGGCTGAGGGAGGATTAGTCTTAGAGACTGGGAGGTTGGTCTTAGAGACCAGGGATTTAGTCTTAGAGACTTGGAGGTTGGTCTTAGAGACCAGAGATTTAGTCTTAGAGACTGGGAGGTTGGTCTTAGAGACCAGAGATTTAGTCTTAGAGGCTGGGAGGTTGGTCTTAGAGACCAGGGAGTTGGTCTTAGAGACCAGGGAGTTGGTCTGAGAGGCCAGGGAGTTAGTCTGAGAGACTAGGGAGTTTAGTCTGAGAGACTGGGTGGGATAGTCTGGGAAGACTAGGACGAATATGTGGATACATGATGAATTGTCTTTATTTGCAATACACAAAGTGTTAAAGATTACTGTAAATATGCATGCTATGACTATTATGTACCGGCACACATGTCACTCTATTAGAGAACGAGTTATCAGACATTGATAACCCTACGACCACCGCCACAGATAATGAGACTACAACTGCGGCAGAGACATTTACGTCAGACACTGAGAGTGATCCTGATATGCTGACGAAGGACGAGGACGACTTCCAACAGTTCGCGCTACCAGATTTTGGTGATACTTTATCTTTACTGATGGTTTCTCTGACAAGAATCTTTCTGTCACTCTTGTTTCAATCCATGACCACTCTATCACTGGTCATCCCGATGGTGGGCACACAAAGACTCCGATCCTCGATGATGCGCCTCATGTGGACATTTCTACTGAAGGTTGGCTACCTGACAAACAATTTATGACGACATTGACATGTTTTATCAATGGTCCTCCTGCAGACGCCCATGATGATAGGAGATGAGACGAGAACACTGCTGCAAATTTCACTTCTTAAGACCCCTGTTAACAAGCTACCTTCTGATTCTAGCATGCATTCAGACTCCTTTGAGTCTGTGATATCTACAACTTTACAAACAACTGGATTACAACTTTCTACTACTGACCCAGACGACAACGCCGTTATGACTGCTGCACTAGCACCTGCTCGAGGCACCACACCGTTACACTACCCAGAATCTACCCCTGATGACTAGCTTCTGCACTTGTGAGGGACAGTTTGATGTTGCACCTGCTGAACCCGCACCTTTGCTTGACCATGACCATGTTTCTTTTGGTTTACCAGGCAGGGCATCCCTTATATCTGACCCTGTACCTGCACAGATGATATCCTTATTGGGGGAAACGTATGTTCCTGCACCGTCAACCGCTGCCGTTGCCCTTATAAAAGACCGACGTCCATTGCGCCAACATGCCTATCGCTTTCATTCAAGACATACCCGCACCACAGGAAGACATTCTAGGCCAACAACCGCGCAACGATCCCAATGGCTACAACAGCATTTTCACAAGTCGCACCGGTTGCTACATTCACCCCCACGACGCTAGACAAGCCATTTTGATGGTTCCTATGCTACATTATGTTGATTTTAGACCCTTGTCATCCCACACATTATGGAGGCTACACACGGAATAAGTGCTCCCGAAACAACAACTACAGTTTGAGGATATAAGTCGCAATGTTTTGGAGCTTGAGTTGACACCACAACCTTCACCCTGTTTATTGCCAGTATACTTTAATCCTCCACAATTATCAAAGACTTCTTTTACACTCTCATCTACTGCGATAACACCTTTCCCAGGTTTTTCTTTTGATGCTCGTTCCTGTACTATCGAGCGGCAAATTAGTTGATTACTTCGACGTATATACAAGTTCGCGGAGGAGTTCACGCACATTAACATTTTGCTTTCTTTCCTCCTCCACCTCAATCACCAGTGTAGTTGGTTTCTGGATTTATGTGGATTACATTACACTTGGGTAAAGACACTAATGATAAGCCGGGATGGCAGAGACTTTTGAAGACCACTTTTGACTACGTAATTTTGATACACTAATACACTTGTTGGGCGAGGGAAGAGTGACCCTGTGTCCCTTCTGATGTGATAGATTTTGTAAGACACAGTGATTGTGGCCGGAGAATAACGGAAGCCCCATTCATCTTTAAACATGCGACAATACTTATGACTAATAACTAATGAAAAAAAAAACTCAGTCGCTATATTCCCACTAAGCACGCCGTTGATCCGTATATTTATACTATAACTATAATGCTACATGCTTACTTGCTACGTTCCTATTTACAAGTTGTGCAATAATTGCGATGATATATGATTTAATGTTATAACGGCTGCGTATATACATATATGTAATACACCTCTGAGGTCTTATTTGTCAAATAAGAGGCTCGGGTGCTCGTGCCCTTAACAAGACCTGACCTAACCGACTTTCTTCTAGGAAGATGTCGACTCAAGGGAACACCAACACCAACAACCCTCTGCCGATGACGGAGGCGGAATTTCGAGAACGCATCTTACAGGTCATCGCACAGTACGAGGCCCATCGCTCCGAGCTCAACGGAGGTACCTCAGGAAATAACCCACCCAACGGTTGCACTTACAAGCAGTTCTTAGGCTGCCAGCCCCTACATTTCGACGGCACTGGGGGTGCCGTAGCCTTCGTGCGCTGGGTTGAGAAGACGGACTCTGTTTTGCGTGCGAGCAAATGTGCCCCAGAGCATCAAGTCACGTACATTTCCGGACTATTCCAAGATGGGGCTCTGTCATGGTGGAAACTCCAGGTTCAGATGATGGGCGAGGCTGCTGCGTATGCCTTTTCATGGGACGAGCTGAAAGAGTTAATGCATAAAAAGTACTGTTCGAGGACAGAAAGCCAGAAGGTGGAAACGGAGTTCTGGAACTTGAAGATGGAAGGTCCAAAAATATATGAGTACGTGGAGAAGTTCCAAGTTCTGTCACGTATCATTCCCTACATGGTAGATCCAGAGTTTAAAAAGATTGAGCGTTTCATTTGGGGATTGGCACCCCAAATCATGAGCATGGTGACGACATCAAAGCCTGCAACGATCGCTGAGGCCATCAATCTAAGTGTGGCCTTGACTGAAGAGGCAATTAGGATGAACAAATTTTCAACCTCCGGGGAGAAGAAGGAGACTCATGTAGAGTCATCTGGGGATAACAAGAGAAAGTTAGCATATTTCAAACAGGGTACCCAGTCGAGTAGCAACAACAAGGCCAAAAAGAGAAAAGAGTACATGGGTAAGCTACCTAAATGCGACAGGTGCCAACGTCATCATACCGGGCGATGTAAAAACGGGAAGTGTGACAACTGTGGCAAAGTGGGACACAACAGGGAAACGTGTTGGAGTGAGACGGAGCGTGGAAAGAAAGGAAAGGGGAAAGATAAGGGATGTTATACCTGCGGGGATATGAGGCACTTTAGGAAAGATTGCCCAAGGGAGATTAAGCAAAATCATGGGAAAGATGTCTAACACCGGAGCCAGGGAAGCACGCCAGGAATCCAAGCATAGATATCGGTACGTCCCATATTACTCAACATTATGCATCTGTGCTGCTAGATATTGTTGCAAATTTTAGCCTCGCATCTCTAGAAGTTGAGAGTATGCTTGGTTTAGTAACAAGTAAATAATCCGCACACGATAGTACTAGCTAACGGAAAACTAGTGGAAGCCACGAAGTGATTGGAATCGATAGGATAGAACCCTGAGAACATAAGTTTATGCTCGATCTTCTGCCAGTAAATTGGGAGACTTCGACAAGGTAGTTGGAGGGATTGGTTGACAAATGATCAATAGGAGATTGATAACCGCACCACGATGGCGACGAAGAAGCGATCCAGACTCACGAAGCAGGATACGCCTTTGCAAATTACAAAATTGCTTGAAGGCACGAAGAATATTGCACAAAGGATGTGTTTCATTCTTGGCTCATGTCGGGGACATGAGGAGCCGAAGAATCAAAGCGTGAAGATATTCTCATGATAAGGAAATACCCTAAGGTCTTCCTCGAAGACTTGCCAGAGTAATCTCCTCAACGACAAGACGAATTTTTGCATCAATCTGATTCCAGGCCTCACGCGTGTAACCAATGCACCCTGAGCGACTTACACATTTGGAAATGCAAGGATTGACAGTGTAGTTTCAGTAGTAAATAGAGAAGGAAGATAACAGACCAAAATTCCCTTTTGGGTAACCTCAGTTCCGCTCATCAAGAAAAAGGACGGTGACTTTCAAATGATCGGAAGTCGGATGAGCCAGCCAACCAGGGTCAGTGGCTCTTGCCAAGGATTGACGAATTACTTATTTGACTAACTGAAAGGGTCCGACTACCAGTACACGACGAATCGACGATCGAGTGTCATTGGCGGTAAATTCAGTAAGAAGGTATACCGAGGAAAAAAAAAAATTGTAGGACAACGACTTGTTCTTAGACATACACAGAAATAGTGCTTCCTACACAATGCCCAAACCAGTCTACACGGGATACGAAATCTGGAGGATTTAGAAAACATGTATTTAGGACCTTTGTGAACCCAAGTCCAAACTCGTAAGAGTTTTTATTTAGGAACCATATCCGTCAACTAAATCAACCATCATTAACCGGGCACCTATGCCAGTTCCATTGACCAAACAAAGAGTACTCGGATTTCTTTCATTTCTGGCGAGTAGATGTTTGCATCTCTACTCCCCTTAATGGTAGTTGCGTCACATTAATTTTCTCGCTAAGAGCGAACACACATTTGCTTCGATAGCTGGTCATTTCATCACTTTAGCAGATACTCGTTGTCCCTTTTCTAGGAAACTTACCTGACATATATGCATCATGCTACGCATGTGATTTCGTTTGGAATAAACACTTCATTGGAATTTACGTATCATTTTGCTAAGCCTAATTACTGATTCCTGATTCGAGTGACCTACATCATTGTTGTGGTTGACTCTTTTGCTACCAAGCCAACGCACTTTCTTGAAACCGCTTTCTTTCAAGTTACAGTCATGGTTTATTTTTGCTACCATGCCGAAAATTCCTTTGTTGATTCATACGTTTATTGCCGGGTTACGTTGAAACCAAGTTCAATTGCTTGAACTTATCCAGTTCACAGGATCAATTTGAAACACTATATGATGTATTGGGAGCATCATATTCAACTATTTTTGCAGAGATTCTTTCATTTGCAGTCATAGTAGATTTGGTTGGGCTACGACTCCACTAAAACGTTTGAATTGTTTCGATACGTTGCGGTGATATTTTCTCAAAAAAAAAAAACTGAAGCTTGCGCTAATTTGATTACTCACTACGTACGCGAAATTCAATTCCCTATTTGGTTGTTAACAATCCATTTTGGATCTTCACGATCAAAGCGGTCTCAACGCAATTGTGTGTTAAGTCAACGGTACATATATCCATTTCATAAGCACAATGTACCTTCTGACGATACTTTCATAGTCAATCAAATACCTTGCCATACTTAATGCTTTTCACCTTCAATCAAAAGCAGTGGCTCTTTGATGTTCTGTATTTAACTAAAAACTTTGTGACATTGTGTAAATCAAATCTTCAGATTGTCTCGATACACTATCATTTGATTTCAGGCACGGTGAACTTGTTCAGTCACCATTATTATTGAATCCCATCATTTCGGCACCTTGTGGTGTTACTAGCTTGTGCTAATTATGGTCAACTATTTCACAAAACTACATATACTCTTGTTTGACTTGTCATTTAAACATTTCTGATGCAGCTACAAATTCAGACAATGATACACCAGATTCGCTGGTACTTCATTCGGTGTATTTTCACAATTCGAGAATTTCAACACACAAATCCTTATCATTTACTTATTCGCCTGTTGGCGGGTCATTTTTATCTCCAAGTTGTTGATTTTGAGTTCATATAGAGGATGCTAGGGTTTGTGAAAATTTGCATACTATGACCAATCATTTGAAAACTCTATTGGACAAAACTCCACTTTCGTGGAACACTGCAAACTGGATTACACTAGACTATACGTCAAATGCGTATTGTACTCTTGACATTAAATGCTATAAGCACATACCTATTAACTATTGGAAATGTGATGTTATTTATATATAGTCTAGACTTACTTGATGTGAATAAGGTTTGAGTTGGTTTGATGATTATCTACCTCGGTACTATTCATACATACATGCATAACGAAACCCTAAGGAATTAGGAATTAAGGTAGTACAAATTTCGAGGACGAAATTTTCTTAACGGGGGGAGAATGTGACAACCCTCAAAATTTCAGGTACTGTACAAATTAATTAATCTTAATTACGTGCTTAATGATTGTGCTTGATTACAAATGATAATTTAAACTGCCCTATGATTCTACATCATATATACATGCATCACATTTTATACAGTCACTCCATTCATTACACACCTACATTAGTGACATACTTGATGCACTCAGCACAGTTGACACACTGAACGGTTGATTCAGAAATAATGCTGACAATGCCAGCACTTAGACAGACAATATTATTATGGCCAGTATGAGCCAGGGATAGAGTACTGCACTGGGTTGTAGTGTAGGGAAGTGAGGACCATAAGACTGCGTCATTAGGTGATAGGTATAATGCCGGGAAGTGCCTAAAACACACATTAAACACAGAATTCTGCTTTCTTTTATTTAATTCAGCATTTTATTATACCAGTAGAATATACAAATATAGCAAAGTGGTCCTGTATACTTTCCTAAGTGCCAGGAATGTTTTCGTTACAAAAAGATGCGTAAAAGACGCTATACGGTGAAATTAAACGCTTTAACGGAAAGATACGTAACCGAACAACCAGACAATACCCGAGACACGGAAATATTGTCAGAAATATTATTTTATCTTTCTTAATTAATTACGGTCACAAAAATTCCCATACGCCATGTAAACATGACCTACACCCACTATTCTAGTAAATACCCTTAACCTTCTAATTTAATACCTATTAGTTAACAAAGTTTTTTTTTTATTATCTTACCCCCCCCCCCCCCCCCCAACCGATTTCCAGCCATGGGGACCCACCCCAAGGCATAGTTTTCATGCCACTTTGTTCCTCTTGATTGAAAATTGGTGCCTTGCTAGTAACTTGCCAAAACTAGTAGGGAATCCTACAAGTTCCAAAGTATTCCTCATTTCTTCCAACATACACTCCACCTCCTCTCTCCTCTCTCTAAAATTCTGCTCACACACCCCTTCCCCTCTCTCATAACCGAAATCACCACCTTCATTCTTCACCATCTCCATTTCTTCCACTAAAAGCTCTCATTCAAAGGTTGAAGCTCATCCATAGAAGTGTAAGATTGAAGGGCCTTCAACGAAGTTTGATTCAAGCTTTGTCACCAACTTTTCACCATCATCTCATCCTAAGAGTTCCATCCTAGCCTTGTGCTAGTGGTATGTCCATTCACACCATTGTCCACCTTGTTCTTGCTATATCTTGTTTGAATGTTCTTGACACATGCAAGCTAAAACACTAAATTTGTGAACTTAAGTTTCTGCATGAAAACCATAGATAAAAGGGTGGTATGAAGTTGAAATCTGGGTGGTTTAGGGCTGGTTAATGCATGATTGAGGTTTGAACATTTATCCTTCGATACACCATGGTTAGAGTCTTTGTTTATGCGTTTTTAGTAACTTCTCTGATAAAAACAGCTTGCTGATTGAGATTTTCCAGCCCCTTCAACAGGCTGTAACGGGTTCATTTTTAATCGAAAAATTAAAGTTCTGGAGTCTAAATTGTGTAATTTTAAATATCTGAACTAATGAAACTGGAATCGTAATTTTTCGACCGTTTACTATTTTTAAAGTATTATTTTTAGACAGCAGCTCAAAGCTGAAATGTTTCTGCTGAAAAAGTGTGTTGAAATCAGAGTCAAAACATAAACCTGAACAGAATCGGCTCGTGGGATTTTTACTGTAGATGGTCACGGTTGTTTCCGTGACCCTCCAACTGGAATTTCGTCGATCCGACTTACGATTGATTTTTAGTGAATTTTTCCGTAAAACTGCAATCAGAAGGTATCAAATCTGATTGCAGTCGAGTAAAAGAATTTTTATATAAAATTTGTAATGAACTGATATCCGAAATTTTTACACAATAAATTTTGGTTTATATATGACATCCTGTAAAAGTTTGAGAATTTTTGGAAAAGGATAACTATTTTATTTAAATACTCTAAAACAGTCCTGTTTTGTGTAATAAATCAGAAAAGACGTAGTTAGGGTATTGCATGTATGTTTGTCGGGTTGACTATGTGGGAACACTTTATGAGATAATTGTAAAAGAAAATGATATGTTTTTATGCATGGACACCTCTATTTACAGAGGAGGCTATGGCGAAATTTTCGGAAATTATAACACTTGGTAAATATTTACTTTCTAAGACTATAATTTACTAGAACATTACACGAACAAATATTTATCACACGAATCTTTATAAGTAACACAACTCTAAATATTAGACTCTAAGCCAAGGCACGGCCCGTTCGTCTAATAGACGTTAGACCATTGTAGGTAGTCGTGTTTGCTGAGGAGATTTGGGTTACGAGTACCGAAGACGCAATACAGTGAGTTCATGTCCCCCCTTTTTCTCTTAACAGTTTTCAGTTTTATACTTCGGGGGTGAAATACATGTTATAATTATTACAGACATTACAGACTTTTTCAGACATTTATAGACATATATTTACATGGTATGTTTAGCTAGGGAATTTACTTCTAGATCACGTGAATGGATAGGCTATTATCGTAAGACCATTAATCCTTTTATAAGGACCGAGAGGCATGAGTGATAGATCTATTGGGTGTTGCGAGCCCCACACATGGGCCATCGTGTGGCTGCATGTGGTGACTATGTCGTTCCGCCGGAAGGACCGGTACAAAATACGCGTTACAGGTTTGAGTGCTTCCTAGGCCATGTCACTTATTAATGTATTAGCTACACATTAATTGATCTACTTTTCTTTTTCCTTATTGCTACATACCAATGACATACATTTGTACAGACACATTAACGATTTATGCAGACACATTAACGATTTATACAGACTCACTACACATGAACTCGCTCAACTTTTGTTGATGTTTTCAAACTACATGTATTTCAGGAAATTAAGTATGGATCTGGCGGGCGTTGGAGTTTCAAGTCATGTTAAGTATAAAGATGTCATCCATGGTCTTGGGGTTTGGCTAGCGTGTCTTGATCCTGGACGAGACATGTCTTCCAAACTATGATTTCAACTAATATCTTTTGACGAGTCCTTAGCGAACTTTTACACTATTCATATGGTTTGTAAAACTTAAATTTGAAGTCTACGTTTTAGACAATGTTATTATGTTTTTAACTCTTTTTATGGATGACAAATCTTTGGTTTTATCATATAGTTGTTTGATATGGTTGAATGCAATGATAACAAGTAAGTCACACCATAATCACGCTTCCGCAAAAGTCAGGGTGTGACAGCTTGGTATCAGAGCTTCGATCGTAGCGAACTAGGATTCTTTCTCGAGTCTAGACTACGATCATTAGGGCTCTCACGAAAACGTTTTACAACCTGTTTTCATTGCATACACTAAACGTCCAGATCCAGGGAACACACATTTTTTTACAAACAAAAAGGCACACATACACATTTCAAAATTTATATTTATAGTTCAGTCTTAGAGACTGAGGGAGGATCAGTCTTAGAGGCTGAGGGAGGATCAGTCTTAGAGGCTGAGGGAGGATCAGTCTTAGAGGCTGAGGGAGGATTAGTCTTAGAGACTGGGAGGTTGGTCTTAGAGACCAGGGATTTAGTCTTAGAGACTTGGAGGTTGGTCTTAGAGACCAGAGATTTAGTCTTAGAGACTGGGAGGTTGGTCTTAGAGACCAGAGATTTAGTCTTAGAGGCTGGGAGGTTGGTCTTAGAGACCAGGGAGTTGGTCTTAGAGACCAGGGAGTTGGTCTGAGAGGCCAGGGAGTTAGTCTGAGAGACTAGGGAGTTTAGTCTGAGAGACTGGGTGGGATAGTCTGGGAAGACTAGGACGAATATGTGGATACATGATGAATTGTCTTTATTTGCAATACACAAAGTGTTAAAGATTACTGTAAATATGCATGCTATGACTATTATGTACCGGCACACATGTCACTCTATTAGAGAACGAGTTATCAGACATTGATAACCCTACGACCACCGCCACAGATAATGAGACTACAACTGCGGCAGAGACATTTACGTCAGACACTGAGAGTGATCCTGATATGCTGACGAAGGACGAGGACGACTTCCAACAGTTCGCGCTACCAGATTTTGGTGATACTTTATCTTTACTGATGGTTTCTCTGACAAGAATCTTTCTGTCACTCTTGTTTCAATCCATGACCACTCTATCACTGGTCATCCCGATGGTGGGCACACAAAGACTCCGATCCTCGATGATGCGCCTCATGTGGACATTTCTACTGAAGGTTGGCTACCTGACAAACAATTTATGACGACATTGACATGTTTTATCAATGGTCCTCCTGCAGACGCCCATGATGATAGGAGATGAGACGAGAACACTGCTGCAAATTTCACTTCTTAAGACCCCTGTTAACAAGCTACCTTCTGATTCTAGCATGCATTCAGACTCCTTTGAGTCTGTGATATCTACAACTTTACAAACAACTGGATTACAACTTTCTACTACTGACCCAGACGACAACGCCGTTATGACTGCTGCACTAGCACCTGCTCGAGGCACCACACCGTTACACTACCCAGAATCTACCCCTGATGACTAGCTTCTGCACTTGTGAGGGACAGTTTGATGTTGCACCTGCTGAACCCGCACCTTTGCTTGACCATGACCATGTTTCTTTTGGTTTACCAGGCAGGGCATCCCTTATATCTGACCCTGTACCTGCACAGATGATATCCTTATTGGGGGAAACGTATGTTCCTGCACCGTCAACCGCTGCCGTTGCCCTTATAAAAGACCGACGTCCATTGCGCCAACATGCCTATCGCTTTCATTCAAGACATACCCGCACCACAGGAAGACATTCTAGGCCAACAACCGCGCAACGATCCCAATGGCTACAACAGCATTTTCACAAGTCGCACCGGTTGCTACATTCACCCCCACGACGCTAGACAAGCCATTTTGATGGTTCCTATGCTACATTATGTTGATTTTAGACCCTTGTCATCCCACACATTATGGAGGCTACACACGGAATAAGTGCTCCCGAAACAACAACTACAGTTTGAGGATATAAGTCGCAATGTTTTGGAGCTTGAGTTGACACCACAACCTTCACCCTGTTTATTGCCAGTATACTTTAATCCTCCACAATTATCAAAGACTTCTTTTACACTCTCATCTACTGCGATAACACCTTTCCCAGGTTTTTCTTTTGATGCTCGTTCCTGTACTATCGAGCGGCAAATTAGTTGATTACTTCGACGTATATACAAGTTCGCGGAGGAGTTCACGCACATTAACATTTTGCTTTCTTTCCTCCTCCACCTCAATCACCAGTGTAGTTGGTTTCTGGATTTATGTGGATTACATTACACTTGGGTAAAGACACTAATGATAAGCCGGGATGGCAGAGACTTTTGAAGACCACTTTTGACTACGTAATTTTGATACACTAATACACTTGTTGGGCGAGGGAAGAGTGACCCTGTGTCCCTTCTGATGTGATAGATTTTGTAAGACACAGTGATTGTGGCCGGAGAATAACGGAAGCCCCATTCATCTTTAAACATGCGACAATACTTATGACTAATAACTAATGAAAAAAAAAAACTCAGTCGCTATATTCCCACTAAGCACGCCGTTGATCCGTATATTTATACTATAACTATAATGCTACATGCTTACTTGCTACGTTCCTATTTACAAGTTGTGCAATAATTGCGATGATATATGATTTAATGTTATAACGGCTGCGTATATACATATATGTAATACACCTCTGAGGTCTTATTTGTCAAATAAGAGGCTCGGGTGCTCGTGCCCTTAACAAGACCTGACCTAACCGACTTTCTTCTAGGAAGATGTCGACTCAAGGGAACACCAACACCAACAACCCTCTGCCGATGACGGAGGCGGAATTTCGAGAACGCATCTTACAGGTCATCGCACAGTACGAGGCCCATCGCTCCGAGCTCAACGGAGGTACCTCAGGAAATAACCCACCCAACGGTTGCACTTACAAGCAGTTCTTAGGCTGCCAGCCCCTACATTTCGACGGCACTGGGGGTGCCGTAGCCTTCGTGCGCTGGGTTGAGAAGACGGACTCTGTTTTGCGTGCGAGCAAATGTGCTCCAGAGCATCAAGTCACGTACATTTCCGGACTATTCCAAGATGGGGCTCTGTCATGGTGGAAACTCCAGGTTCAGATGATGGGCGAGGCTGCTGCGTATGCCTTTTCATGGGACGAGCTGAAAGAGTTAATGCATAAAAAGTACTGTTCGAGGACAGAAAGCCAGAAGGTGGAAACGGAGTTCTGGAACTTGAAGATGGAAGGTCCAAAAATATATGAGTACGTGGAGAAGTTCCAAGTTCTGTCACGTATCATTCCCTACATGGTAGATCCAGAGTTTAAAAAGATTGAGCGTTTCATTTGGGGATTGGCACCCCAAATCATGAGCATGGTGACGACATCAAAGCCTGCAACGATCGCTGAGGCCATCAATCTAAGTGTGGCCTTGACTGAAGAGGCAATTAGGATGAACAAATTTTCAACCTCCGGGGAGAAGAAGGAGACTCATGTAGAGTCATCTGGGGATAACAAGAGAAAGTTAGCATATTTCAAACAGGGTACCCAGTCGAGTAGCAACAACAAGGCCAAAAAGAGAAAAGAGTACATGGGTAAGCTACCTAAATGCGACAGGTGCCAACGTCATCATACCGGGCGATGTAAAAACGGGAAGTGTGACAACTGTGGCAAAGTGGGACACAACAGGGAAACGTGTTGGAGTGAGACGGAGCGTGGAAAGAAAGGAAAGGGGAAAGATAAGGGATGTTATACCTGCGGGGATATGAGGCACTTTAGGAAAGATTGCCCAAGGGAGATTAAGCAAAATCATGGGAAAGATGTCTAACACCGGAGCCAGGGAAGCACGCCAGGAATCCAAGCATAGATATCGGTACGTCCCATATTACTCAACATTATGCATCTGTGCTGCTAGATATTGTTGCAAATTTTAGCCTCGCATCTCTAGAAGTTGAGAGTATGCTTGGTTTAGTAACAAGTAAATAATCCGCACACGATAGTACTAGCTAACGGAAAACTAGTGGAAGCCACGAAGTGATTGGAATCGATAGGATAGAACCCTGAGAACATAAGTTTATGCTCGATCTTCTGCCAGTAAATTGGGAGACTTCGACAAGGTAGTTGGAGGGATTGGTTGACAAATGATCAATAGGAGATTGATAACCGCACCACGATGGCGACGAAGAAGCGATCCAGACTCACGAAGCAGGATACGCCTTTGCAAATTACAAAATTGCTTGAAGGCACGAAGAATATTGCACAAAGGATGTGTTTCATTCTTGGCTCATGTCGGGGACATGAGGAGCCGAAGAATCAAAGCGTGAAGATATTCTCATGATAAGGAAATACCCTAAGGTCTTCCTCGAAGACTTGCCAGAGTAATCTCCTCAACGACAAGACGAATTTTTGCATCAATCTGATTCCAGGCCTCACGCGTGTAACCAATGCACCCTGAGCGACTTACACATTTGGAAATGCAAGGATTGACAGTGTAGTTTCAGTAGTAAATAGAGAAGGAAGATAACAGACCAAAATTCCCTTTTGGGTAACCTCAGTTCCGCTCATCAAGAAAAAGGACGGTGACTTTCAAATGATCGGAAGTCGGATGAGCCAGCCAACCAGGGTCAGTGGCTCTTGCCAAGGATTGACGAATTACTTATTTGACTAACTGAAAGGGTCCGACTACCAGTACACGACGAATCGACGATCGAGTGTCATTGGCGGTAAATTCAGTAAGAAGGTATACCGAGGAAAAAAAAAATTGTAGGACAACGACTTGTTCTTAGACATACACAGAAATAGTGCTTCCTACACAATGCCCAAACCAGTCTACACGGGATACGAAATCTGGAGGATTTAGAAAACATGTATTTAGGACCTTTGTGAACCCCAAGTCCAAACTCGTAAGAGTTTTTATTTAGGAACCATATCCGTCAACTAAATCAACCATCATTAACGGGCACCTATGCCAGTTCCATTGACCAAACAAAGAGTACTCGGATTTCTTTCATTTCTGGCGAGTAGATGTTTGCATCTCTACTCCCCTTAATGGTAGTTGCGTCACATTAATTTTCTCGCTAAGAGCGAACACCACATTTGCTTCGATAGCTGGTCATTTCATCACTTTAGCAGATACTCGTTGTCCCTTTTCTAGGAAACTTACCTGACATATATGCATCATGCTACGCATGTGATTTCGTTTGGAATAAACACTTCATTGGAATTTACGTATCATTTTGCTAAGCCTAATTACTGATTCCTGATTCGAGTGACCTACATCATTGTTGTGGTTGACTCTTTTGCTACCAAGCCAACGCACTTTCTTGAAACCCGCTTTCTTTCAAGTTACAGTCATGGTTTATTTTTGCTACCATGCCGAAAATTCCTTTGTTGATTCATACGTTTATTGCCGGGTTACGTTGAAACCAAGTTCAATTGCTTGAACTTATCCAGTTCACAGGATCAATTTGAAACACTATATGATGTATTGGGAGCATCATATTCAACTATTTTTGCAGAGATTCTTTCATTTGCAGTCATAGTAGATTTGGTTGGGCTACGACTCCACTAAAACGTTTGAATTGTTTCGATACGTTGCGGTGATATTTTCTCAAAAAAAAAAACTGAAGCTTGCGCTAATTTGATTACTCACTACGTACGCGAAATTCAATTCCCCCTATTTTGGTTGTTAACAATCCATTTTGGATCTTCACGATCAAAGCGGTCTCAACGCAATTGTGTGTTAAGTCAACGGTACATATATCCATTTCATAAGCACAATGTACCTTCTGACGATACTTTCATAGTCAATCAAATACCTTGCCATACTTAATGCTTTTCACCTTCAATCAAAAGCAGTGGCTCTTTGATGTTCTGTATTTAACTAAAAACTTTGTGACATTGTGTAAATCAAATCTTCAGATTGTCTCGATACACTATCATTTGATTCAGGCACGGTGAACTTGTTCAGTCACCATTATTATTGAATCCCATCATTTCGGCACCTTGTGGTGTTACTAGCTTGTGCTAATTATGGTCAACTATTTCACAAAACTACATATACTCTTGTTTGACTTGTCATTTAAACATTTCTGATGCAGCTACAAATTCAGACAATGATACACCCAGATTCGCTGGTACTTCATTCGGTGTATTTTCGCAATTCGAGAATTTCAACACACAAATCCTTATCATTTACTTATTCGCCTGTTGGCGGGTCATTTTTATCTCCAAGTTGTTGATTTTGAGTTCATATAGAGGATGCTAGGGTTTGTGAAAATTTGCATACTATGGACCAATCATTTGAAAACTCTATTGGACAAAACTCCACTTTCGTGGAACACTGCAAACTGGATTACACTAGACTATACGTCAAATGCGTATTGTACTCTTGACATTAAATGCTATAAGCACATACCTATTAACTATTGGAAATGTGATGTTATTTATATATAGTCTAGACTTACTTGATGTGAATAAGGTTTGAGTTGGTTTGATGATTATCTACCTCGGTACTATTCATACATACATGCATAACGAAACCCTAAGGAATTAGGAATTAAGGTAGTACAAATTTCGAGGACGAAATTTTCTTAACGGGGGGAGAATGTGACAACCCTCAAAATTTCAGGTACTGTACAAATTAATTAATCTTAATTACGTGCTTAATGATTGTGCTTGATTACAAATGATAATTTAAACTGCCCTATGATTCTACATCATATATACATGCATCACATTTTATACAGTCACTCCATTCAT